>JAHVYB010000011.1:111169-493057 GCA_020623695.1 Calonectria henricotiae | reverse complement strand
GTTCGTCCCGGGGGGGTTTGAAGAGACGATTTACATCATCATCATCACAATAGGCATAGCCTAGCAGCTGGGGGTGAGAGGTCTTTGTATTCAAATAGTCTGACGGTTTAACTAGCTAGCTGCGGCAGGGTTGTGGTTTTTATCCCTCTGAGGGGTCGGCCGCGGTCACCTGATACGGGTAATCGTATCGCCGGGGCCTGGCCGGGCCCCTTGCCGGGCCTCCTTTGGCAGGCCCTCTTTTTGACTCAAAGGGCGTTATTCCTTTAGCTATGCTAATGAACCGACAACTATAGACTTTATTACTAATTTACTATTATTAATAGATCTTATTATTAATAAGTATTATAATACTATTTTTATTATTATTAATTAATTTATAAAGTTTACTTATTATATCCCTTATAAAAAAACTATAAATAAAGAGCAGTTTACTTACCTTTTCTTTTAATATATAATTATAATATATAGATTGCTAGTTAAGATTATCTTAGACTATAGATAGCTATTTATATCTAAGTTCTAGTAAAGACTAATAGCCTTTATAGGTCTATAGTATAAGCTTATTATTACTTTCTAATCCTAGGTTAATAGATAAATTAAAAGGCAAAATTAGAAGATTAAGCACTATTTATAATATTATATTAATTATAAGCAAATAGATTCAATAGAAAAACTACTAATTACTTAGCTTACCCTTAATATATCTTACTAATTAAATATTAAAATTATATTTATATTTACTAATTTTAGATTTACCCCTAATATATTCTATACTAAACTAAAAAGACTAATTAAAGTAAAAGTACTATTTAAATTTAAATAGATATAGCAATTATACTCTAAGATAAAGATAGAACTTAAATTTATTTATATATAAATAAAGAAATATTATAATCTTAAATAAATAGAAGGACTATCCTTTAAGGAGGAGGATATAATCCTCCTAGCTATAAAAAATATTATTATAAAATAATAAAATAAAAAACTTAATCTTAAGTATATTAGCCCTTACCCTATAAAGAAGAAAATCTTATAAAATAATTATAAACTTAATTTACTAAAAGATATTAAGATTTATTTAATCTTTTATATTTTTTTATTTAAATCTATTGCTAATATTATTATAATAAATATAAGATTATATATTAAGCTAATAATTAAACTATAGAAAGAATATACTATTAAAAAGATCCTAGAAAAAGGTATAATAGATAGAAAAGTATATTATTATATAAAATAGAAAGGATATACTAAGGAAATATAGAAATTACTATAAAACCTTATATATTACTTAAAGAAATTAAATAAATTCCTTTATAAAAAGCAATAATTAAATTATTATTAAGATAAGTATTAGCCTAGTCTAGTAAGGATACTAATAATCAAGCCTTAACTAACTTTACTATAGAAAGACTAACTACCTTTAAATACTCTTTTATTTTATTTAATTACTTAATCTTAGTAAATACTATTATTACCTAGGACTATATAGCTAATATTACTATCTAAGCACCTTTAAATGCCTTTTATAATACCTTAAAAGCCTCTTATAATATTTTAAAAAATATATATAATAACCCTAATTACTTTTTTATTTTATCTTATTATTTATATAATTTCTTTATTTCCTAAACTACCTAGAATACTTTACTTATTAGTATATATAAAAATAAAAAGGATCCTAGCTATACTTATAAATTATAAAATCTAAATCTATCTAATTATAAAGTATATAACCTAAGATATACTTATTATACTAAATAAAACTAGACCTAAAAATATACTTATAATCTATCTATAGATACTACTTATAAAAAGGCCCCCTAATACTAAATAAACCTATATAAAATAATAAATCCTAATTCTTATACTTTTTCTAAAGGGACTCCTTTAATAAAGTTTAATAAGGTATAATATTAGTAAAGATAAAAAGATATAAGGAATATACTTACTAAGTAAAGCTATAGGAAAAAGAAGGAAAAAGCTAAAAGGATAACCTATAATAGTTTTAAGGATAAGACCTTTAAAGGGGAGATATTATATTATAACTTAGAACTAACTTACTCTAGAATTAAACTATTATACCAATAGAAGTCTAGATAAAGACCTACTTCTTATCTTTATTAATAGGGCTTATTACTTAATATAATAACTAATTAGAAAGTATAGCTTAAAGTATATAATCTTAGTACTAAGGCCTTAGATACTTTAAGGGCTTACTTATATTAGTATATATTTAAGATTTCTAAGAGTTACTACTATTAGGGTATAACTTAGCTTTTAATATAACTTAATTACCTTTAATTATTTACTTTAATTAATTAATCTATTATTAGATATAATATATCTTTATTATATTTTTACCTTTTATATAGACCTAATGCGCCTAATCTATCCTATTAATATAAACTAATAGTATAAATAATATCTCTTTATTAACTAGCCTATAAAGCGCCCACCCTTAGCCCTTTAATGCCTAGCTATTAAAGCTTTGCTATTTCCTCCATTGGAGCTAGGACTAGACTGTTACAATTACTATCCTCTATAACTAAGTATTTATCTATACTCTTACAAAGAAAGACCCCTAGACTAAGAAAGTAAAAAACAAAATATACTTTACTAAAGATTAATATAATTATAAAGTATTCCAAGGGATTATCCCTAATATAAGAATAACTAGTATATTAACTACTAGCTTTCCCTAGGTATAAGCACTAAGAAAATTAATCCCCTTATTATTAATTAGTAAAACCAAAGACTATAAGATCAAATTTAGCAAGAGCTTAATAATATTAAATAGCATAATAACTATACTTATAATCCTTAGTATTATTAACTTCTAATTAGTCCTAATATACATCCCTTTCCTACTATCTATTAATAATATAAATTAAATAGGCATTAAACTTAATAATCTAAGAAATATACTTATTAAAGGAGATATTAAAATCCCTATAATTAGATAATAAGGACATCTATAGTAGATTATTAATACAGAAGAAACCATTATATTCCACCTTATAAAGTCTAAGCTATACTAAATATATTATTAATTTAGGTATTTATTAGTTAATTATTTAAAGAAAATACTTAAATAAGTAGACCAAAAGTTTAATTTAGAAATATTAAAAAAACTTACTAAAGTATACTATTATTATCAAATAAATAGTAAAGCCCTAAGTAAATTCTACTTTACACTAAAGAATAACTATAAGTTTAACTATAAGATTATTATTAATATTATATAAATTAATAATAAACCTATAATTTATATTATTAATACTATAATATTATTTTAAGCAATATACTTCCTTAACCCTAAACAATAGAAAGCAAAGGATATATAAAATATATTATATAAATACTAAATTAATAGCTACCTAGGACTACCTAACTAGATTATCTATAATACTAAAATAAACTTTATATTAAAAGAGTTTAAATAATATACTTAAATATTAGTAATTAATATAAATAAGGTATTTATTAAAGTATATAATAGTATTAGAAATGTAGAACACTATTATAGCCTATTAAGATAAATATATAATATTATTAAAAATAAACTTAATAATATAATCATAAATAACTAGAAACTATAGATAGCAATCAAGGCTATTAACAATTTAGCAGGCCCTAATAGACTTATATTAATACTACTTATATTTAGCACCTACCTATACCTATCAAATAATTCACTACCTATATTCAAAGTAATACAATATACTAAGGCTATCCACAAAGCTACTAATAAAGTAAAAAGACTCCTTATAAATCACCAGATTAAAAAGGCCCTTATAACTTAAAATAGCCTAGATACTACCCCTACTCACTCCTTACCACTTTAATCAAAAGTATATATATAATAAAAGAAAGAAGAATAATAAGGCCTATTTAAGTTAATTAATATAAAAGATAAGAAATATATTATAAAATTACCAAATAGCCTAATAAGTCTTTAGGTAATAATTATTAAATTATTCTTTTGGAATAAAAAAGAAATATTACTATATATAATTCCATATTAACCATAAAATAAAGAACAAAAAAAGGATTTATAACCACTAACACCCTAAATCACTAAACCCCTAATTAACCTATATAACCTACTAAAGTAAAAACATAGAAAACCAAGGAAAACACCTTTAATTAATTAAACCTTTATTACTAATAAGATACTTCTAGATAACCTAAAAAATAATATTAATATAAACACTATATATTTAACTGCAAAAGAAGAAACCAATTAGAACCTATTACTATAACTATAGTAAGAAGAAAAGATTACCACCCTAAGTAGACCATTTAAATAATCTAATAAAGATAAAATCAAGGCCTTAAGAAACCATAATATATTCATATTTAAACAATATAATAAATATAAACACCAAGGTAAATAGATCTTTAATATATAATTAGTATATAAAATCAAAGGAAAAGAAATAATAATACCATATAAAAAATCACAACTTATTATTTAAGGATATAATAATAATAAGAAAAGTATAATACTCACACAAGCACCTACTATCTAATATAATAGCTAGAGGCTAATTATTATAATTACCCTATCATTAATTAAAAAAGGAATATTTATTTAGCTATAGGATATTACCTAAGTATATATATAATTAAATACCTAATTAAACAAAACCATCCTAATATACCCTCCAAAGTAAATCAATAATAACCTCCTAAAAGGAATAATTATAAGAATTATTAAACTATTCTATAGAATAGCTAAGATAGATATACACTAATAAGCAATATATTTTAACCACTATTAAAATAAGCTTAATATAATAACCTTAACTTTTAACCCTTACCTACTTATCTCTAAGTTAAGAAAAACATTTAATATTATCAAGATATAAACAGATAATATACTTAGACTAAGTAATTAACTATTATATAACTTAAAGAAAAAAGAACTTAATAAAGCAAAGTTTATAATAAAATCTAAATAAGTACTAATATAATAATAATCTTTTCTCTTTAATAAATATAAACTAATCTTAAGAGAAAACTTATAACTATAGCTTAAGCAAAAAGAATAAGTATTAAAATTAAAAATAATTAACCTAAAAAAGAAAACTACTAAGGAGAAATATATTAAGTAATAAGTATAAGGTATATATATTATAATAATATACTAACTAAAAATATTATTTAATCTTTCTATTATAGTATAATACTAAGACCTATCTAATAAAAAAATTAAAAAGCTAAATAAATAATTAGAATAATAAATAAATAACTAGGATTAAAAACTTAAGTATATCCCACTTAACCTTATAATAGCAAAGCTCTTTATATTTATTAATAGATTATTTACTAATAATAAAAACCTTAGCTTATAAATTAATTATATTATTATAATTAATAATAAAGAAATAGATAATATAGAATTTATAATAAAAAGTAATATTATTATATATAGCTTAATAAAAAGCCAATATATAACCTAAAGCATACTTACCTTAGAACTATATAAAATAGTTTAAAGTACTAATATTAAATATACTCTTAGAATAATACTTAAGCTAATTACTAACCAAATAAATATACTACCTATTCTAATAATTATTTATATAAACTTATATTTACTTTATAAATACCTTATTAAACTAGGCATAATAAAAAAAAAATACTTAATAATTAATATTATAACTTTATATTAATTATATAAAAAATATAAAATCTATAAAATTAGATAAATTAATAGTAATAATAACCCTATAAATATAATAACTAAGGTAAACCTAAATAAGGCACTAAAATAACTTATTAATATAAATAAAGCTATAATTCATATTAAAAGATAGGTTAAATACAAGTAATAGAGGATAATACACACAATCAAGCCTATACAACATAGCTAAAGGGAGAGACACATACTCCTCTTTATATTATTCAAGCACACATATTCAACAATAATATATATTACCTTTTTATTGCTTATTAGATATATATTCAAATGCTATATATAAGTATATTATTTAACGCACAAAAGAAAAAGTGCTAGTATTGCAAAGAGCAGCATTGTAACCCCGTTGGCCACAGGACTAGCTGCCTTAGGCAGCAAGCTGCTAGGTCACATGACCTAGGGAAACCACCAATATGATTCGCAATAGCTAGGTTAGATAGAGAATTAAGCATCATTAAACACACCAACCCAACCCCCTGTGACAGCACTAGTGCAATATCACTCATCCATTCCCTTTGGAATCCAACAACTACCACATTAGCCAATAAAAAAAAATCCATCTCGAGCATTTCCCGCTCAACTTACACTCTACAGCATCATTTGTACTTGTTGGCCTCCAGTCCCGCATTCGACACACTGCTCCTGGCTTACGGTATAAGACTGAGGGTTTTGCGTTGTATATCTAGATTTATTTCACTGAAGCCAAGTCAACTAGATGCGCCAGAGCTCTGTGTCAGTGGTCAATTGATGTTGACTCCGAGACCGGGACGGATAAGACCGACCATATTCTCTGGTCTTGAAGGCACTGGGTGGATACGTTATCCTTCCGAGGCAAGTGATCACCAATTTCCATCCGGGTTGTACTAATTGTTTCGACGAGGGATTTGCCAGAAGCAACATGGGTCAATCCGACACTAGACATTTTGCCTTAGCTATCAAGGTGCAATAGGTCCTTGTTTGGTAAATTAGCTGGAGCAGTTTTGGCTTTGCTCAATTGAGATGCCAGCCTTCAGCAGTTTTATAAAAGGGGTAGAGTAAATGATTGTAACACGTTTAATTTTACAAGTTTACTACTGAAGTGGAATCACTTCTGAGAAAATCAAGTTGTGGAGTGTCGTCATTCTAATTGACAATGAAGTGGCCTCCGTTCGTTTCATTACTCCTCGGGCAAGTGGCCTTTGCCGCTTTACAGATCATACCAACAGGCTTAACAGTGCGCATGGACGAAATATCCTACTATATTTCACCCCACAGCGTCGGGAATATTGAATTTCAGCATGCGATTCCTCAGAATCTCACCACTTTATTTGGCTTTCTGCCTGTCACAGTTCTACCTGACGGCACTCGGCTGGATGATCTTTCTCAATTGGTAACAACCTGGAATGAAACCGACGACGTTTTCCAACCCAGCTTTTTGCAGCTTGCCCTATTTAATAACGCCTCTGATTTGAATGCATCCACTGGAAATCATCGGCTGACCGACTATGCCTACATGGCTCTGGTTAGCTATGAATCATCATTGAATATCCCTAAAGGGCCGTATTTTATGAACAAAGAGACTGGAAATCTTCACCCAGTTTATCGACTGTACAACGATTTTGCGGGAGCATTTAACGAGCCCTTATTGGAAAATCCTGATGGCACATTCCAAACACTATCAGCAAAGATTCCAGGGTCAGCCACATTGACGGTTGGTGTCCCCTCCAGGTTATACTATGAACAATCCAAAGCGCAACCACTCGCTGGAGTGCGGGTTGCAGTGAAGGACATCTTCTCTTTGGCTGGGGTCAAAAGGTCGAATGGAAATAGGGCTTGGTATAATTTATACCCGCCTGGCCATGCAACTGGCAGTGCAATCTCTAAATTAATTGAGGCCGGAGCCGTCATCGTTGGCACTCAATGAGTATCTCAGTTTGCTACCAGCGAGGTTGCTACAGTAGACTGGGTTGACTATCATTCTCCCTTCAACCCTCGTGGAGATGGCTACCAGGATCCATCTTCGTCAAGCTCTGGTGCAGGCGCTTCCGTTGCATCTTACGAGTGGTTGGATGCAGCGGTCGGCACTGATACGGGTGGTAGTATTCGAAGCCCTGCTGGTGTGAACGGGGTTTTCGGCAATAGAGCTTCGCATGGAATTGTCTCCTCCGACCACATTATGCCTCTCTCTGAGCCACTTGATACAATAGGGTTCCTTGTTCGCGACCCAGTTTTGTGGGAAAAGCTTCAAGCTGTCATGTGCAACACAAACTATACTTCTCTGGCTGATACGAAACCACACTATCCAACCCAAATTATGACGGTATCATTCCCAAACTCCAGTACCGAAGCAGGTCGGCTATTAAACGAATTTGCATCAAAGTTGGCCGGATACACCGATGGCAACGTCAGTGTTCTGAATCTGACAGATCGCTGGAAGGATGACGATAGCTTGGATATAATGCTCAACATTACTTATCCAGTGCTAACTGGACAAGGCCAACAGAAAAAGGTCACAAAGGACTTTTATGCCCGTTATGCCAAACTGCATGACGGCCGGCAACCAATTACTCCTGGGATGAAGCCGTACAAAACAAGACAAAGTTTATGGATTGGTTCAACTCTGAGATCCTTCCGCCCGCCAATGATTCTTCTCAGTGCTCTTCTGGCATAATATTATATCCCGGAAAGATTGGTGCCCAGAACCCACGGAACCAGTAGGGAATAGAAGCGCCGATGCCATACGTGGGCTTCTCCGCGGCACGTATGTCTGTTTTCTCAGAGTGTCCCGACTTCATCTTCCCAATTGGCGAGATATCAAGTTTTAGTACCATAACAAATCACACGGAATTTTTCCCAGTCGCTGTGGGTGTCTTGGCGGCAAAGGGCTGTGATGGACTTCTGGCAAGGCTAGCGATGGACCTCACTAAAGCCGGCATCTTGCATGTACCACAAATAGGCAATAGCATTCAAGGGGGGGAGATTTTGGTTTGAGTAGAGTCTTGTCTCATAGAGCACGCTATTGGTAGCCTGATGTTATACGATAGTTCGCGCTTTAATATCCCGACCATCCTGATTGATCACCAGGGCCCAATCCCATTGACGATAGATCGAGCTGGTTTATGTCTGAATGAGTAGAAATATGGCCAGAAACATCCGCATCAATTGCTGGAACTGACAGTGCATCCAAGTCTGACCAGTCTATTCCAGGTAGGGTTATTGTAGGGTCCAGTTCCATAGGCAAGTTCGCGAAAATACCAGTCATGTTTGCGTTTATAAGGCCTGGTTCGACATTGCTATCCAGATCATTCCGCTCCCTTTCTGCCTGCAATCTTCTGATGGACGACACAATTTGCGGTGTAATTATTTGTTCCCCTGACTTTTCACAAGCCTTAACACGGGCTTCCCAGGCTTGAAGAACAAAGTTGGAAAGGAACTTGAAAAGACGGCTGTCGGCTGAATATATCGAATCGGATCGCGCATCGTAATTCTCAGCCATGACAACCCAGGCTCGGTCAGATAGTTTACTAATTGGCCGGGACTTCAGATCCCGCACAATGTGAATGTATGCAGGAAGGGGAAAGTGGATTCGAAGCAGCCAGGCGTATCTCTTTGTAAGCGGCGAAGACATAATCTTGGAATCATTTTCGAGCATATTAAACGCGTGCGAGATGGCAGTATCGCGGTCCAGCCCCGAGTGTTCTGCTGATGGGTCTCCGTATTGTTCCAACAGTTTAAACCTTGACAAGATGCCTCGAGCTGCCCAGACCGTCATAAAATGCAGAGGATTTTCAATGTTACAGTACTTGAGATACTTTTCTTCAATCATCCTTTCTAGGGAAGCCACGTTGTGGTGCGAATTCGTACTTGCCCGGACATTTTTGGCAACTGATTTCAGAGCTGGAGTAGCATAGTCAAGATAAAACTCAGTGTGGCGAATGAAATTACCCAACTCGCCACGAACCGCAATAAACAAAGACTCGGTGGGTTTCAGATCGGACACTGGGAGTTCCATCGTTTCTGGTCGCAGGGCCGAGTCGTTTATGTTTAGAGGAACTTTACAGTTCCATGAAGGATTTAATTCCGTATTCTTATGGTCAACCATTTCGGTAATGCGGGAGTCATAGAGAAGAAGAGCCCACCAAAGCCTACGTCTTTGCTCGGCTTCTAGAGCGTTACAGTCGCTGTAAGACGCCTCGATATGAAGACCAAGTCTCTTGGCGATGCGCATAGCGATGCCAAGCATGGATGACAAGGATCTAGGATCTATACTCGAACCGAGCGAGACCTAGAAAGTGTGAGTAGAGGTTTCCTATAGTTTTGATAGAGAGAGGTATGCACCAAATAAAGGAACAATGCAGTCAGACAGTCCGTATCACCAGTTTGGAGGTAGTCACAGTTTGAGAGGGCCTGTTCGCAACAAAAATAAAAACGAGACGACAGAGCCTCCTTTTCCCAGCCAAACAACGAAGTGCACTCTGATTCTTCAAGTGTCAGAGTGGCTATGGAGTAGATGCTAAACATCAGGGCTTCTAAGTTAGGATCGATCTTCTTCACATTACTCATGGTTTCAATGATGCGTGGTTGTACAGTGGGAGTATGTGTAACTTTGAGTAATGGGTCCACATTATCCAGATAGATTTGCCATAGTCTGAACAGGTGCACCGGCTCGGGATGCTGAGAAGAGATATCAACGTTGGTTCTGCGGATGCCGAGAAGAGAGTGGCCGGTGCTTTGATAGAGTTGGTCCCAGGCGTCGTTTGCCCATCTCTCTCCCGTGTACTCGAGTGAAGAAACGCTGTCTGCGTCGTCGTCTCTAAACTATCCCACAAAGTTAGTTGCGGGTCTCAGACGGGCATGCAATACATACACCTTGGCTCATTACGTTCCAAAAGTTCCTACAGATCAGAGTAAACGACGGAAATGAAGCCTGTATGGCGGGGAACGACTTACTTTGCCTCGTAGACAGGCGATGGGTCGGGTTCAGCATTGTCTTGATCATGATTACTTAAACCAGGGCTGTTTTTCTTCTCCTTGGATGGGCCTCCAACCACATGTTCGAAGTCGAGGTTATGCTGCCTCATAATTTCCTCATATCGATGAAGGCGCTCCAGGAGGGCCCTCTCTGGAAATCGGCGCTGCCGCTGGCGCGAGGTTACAGGTGCGGGCACACATTGTGCACCAGACTTGACACATCTTGAACAAGGAAACTTGCGCTCGCATTTCACCTTGCGCTGCTGACATGGCCCGCAGGCAGGAACACGCCCAAGCGTCGAAGGCTGGGATGATGCAGAAGTTGGATGGCCTGGCGCATTGTCGTCTTGCGTGGGTGGAGACGGAAACATGATGCATTTCCCTGCATCGAGATCTGTGTTGGAATATGTCTTGGCAACCACCAAACATGCCATCATTGAATCCTGTGCTTACAACACGGAACTACTATAGTCCGCTCTAATGTCTCAGTGAGAGCAAATGACATGGACATGGATGAAGGTGGAAGCCTACTAACTAGTTAACAGCGCCTCACCCCCCCTGTTCATGTGAGCAGACACATGACACATCTCACCCAACATTCAATTAGTTACCATCTACCGACGTAAAGGTCGACTGCATTGTGGCATGGCTCATTAGAGAAGCATTGTATTTGAGTCTAGTCGAGAGGCTAGCGAGGACTAATCTAATCCAATAGTGCAGAGTCACCTGCAGTGGGCCACTAAAGACCCTATTCATTCCGCACTCGCTGTGCTTCACGCCCGGATCCATCGTCCCATCCAGCGCTGATTGAGCTCCTTCGCCTCATCGACCAGTCCGATTTCTAGAAGCAACTGCACTGCGCCCCTAACTGCAGAATGCAAAGACGAGCTGATCCACGCATGAGTCGGAGCCGTGTGTTCACCCATCATAATCGTGTTGAATTCGGTCTGGTGGTAAGCAGGAATGTACAGTTTGTGCTGCTGCACGTCCGGACGCGTCCACGCAGTCGCAATGTGAGGCTCTCTCAACCAACAGAGACGCTCATAGTCGCCGGTGTAAAGGTCGCGCACTTCCTCTCCGTGAAGCGACGCAATTGCGTCCAGTACCATGCTCACGTGTTCTTCGTCGCTCAGACTGGCGAATCGACTGCTCCAGTCACCACCGCGGTAGTGCATGAGAAGGCCAGGCCGCCCCGTCTCGTTGAGGCCGTATACCGGATAGTATAGTGCACCAATGGCAGCATCTGGAGGGGTTGAGTAACCGCCAAAGATGGGACGGTCGCCCTTTTCCCAGAATCGTTCACTGAAGAGCAGCGCCACTTTACAGGCATCCTTAAATCGCAAGCCACGCTCCGACATGGCACGCATCAGCACAGACGAAAATGAAGGCAGGCTCATCATCCGTGTCATGGTGAAAGGCACCGCGAGCATTGAGTAATCGTAATCTTTAACCTGGCCTGGATTAGGTTTCGTCACTGTCCTGTTCGTATCGGGCTCAACCCAAGACAGTCTTGTGCCCGTCAGATCGCCGTTGTCGTCTGTGATGGCCTCTATCTTCCTGACCTGGTGGTTTAACTTGAGACGATCCCGAACATGGGGCACAATGGCGTCAGAAAACCGACTGAAACCGCCATCAACGCACTTCCAATGAGTTTCTGCAAGAGCACTGGAGCCTCCATCCTGCGCCAGGTTTGAGTTGTGGTGCATCTCATCCCAGAAGATGTCGTAGTCTGTCGAACTCCCAATGGCGTCTGTCACATTGATGCTGGCGTTCCACACATTTCGCATCATGCTTTGCTGACTGATTTCGTCTAGCCCCTGTTCCATAACACGTCCATGAACTCTCCAAATGTCTCGCTGGATTTCCTGGAGCGTGGTCTGGTTCAACATAATACTGTTCATTTTTGCCTTTACGTCCTTGTACTCCTGCGTGGAAAGGGGTGCTGGCTTTCCAAGGCTCGAGTTTGCTGCAATATCCGCACGCGTAGGAATGCTACCATCTGGGAGCCTTCCTGTGCCCAGCGCAAGCAACTCGTTGGGCGAATGCTGGATCCATGGGATAAAGTCAATCTTCAGGTCTGAATGATTGGCCTTGTTCATCTCGTTTAGCCATTCCGCCAACTGGAACGTCATGGCATGGTCGGAATACTCAAGCGTCTCGTTGGTGTCTTTGTAGGTGACTGTATAGGGGAGCCTCATGGGCCCCATCTCTGCCCATTCTTGTGTTTCGCCCACATAAATGGTGCGCAAACGGCCGCCAATACGGTTGCTAGCCTCCAGTATTTCCCAGTTATGCACTCCCACACTATCCAGCATGAGGGCAGTAGCTAGACCTGTAATGCCAGCACCGATAATGGCAATGGACGTGTTTTTCATGGCATTGAGATTCTCGGAGCTTGTTGTGCTATTGATTGAGGCTACTCCATCGAACCAGGCGCCAAGAGCATCAAAGTCCTTCAGGAGAGGCCTTGGGGTGTCTCCAGCTACAATGGAAGCTAGAGTGACACCTAAGAGGGTTAGAACGCGTGGAGACGCCTTGAAAGACATGATGAATGATGCAAATCTTGAATAAGGTTGACGGCACTACTACAATGCTTACTGAGCGGCCTTGGCATAATGTCTTTATAGGAACTACTACCTAGTGATGCAGAAATTGGAAACGCAATGAATCAGTGTATTCACCCTCCTACGGCTAAGAAAATTGTGATCCTCCAAGCTACCACACACCTACAGGGGCCCACCACGGATATGTCGTGCCGATAGCTTCATTCATCGATCGAGTCATTAGTCGCGCAATGACCTATGTCTTCCACTTATGATTGTTAAGGAGCTGAAATAAACCCCCACCTCTCATATCAGAGATTGAGCCAAGTGCTGTATATGCAACTCGATGCTACTGTTTCCTTAGTGTAATCGATTCTACGCTTCATCGGGCGCAATGAGGTCACCTTGATGTCCAATTGAGAACCCTAATGAACATTCGAAGTAAATGATGTATAATCATTATTCGTACTAAAAAAGAACACAGTTAGCATTGCAGCTGTTACACTCATCATAGCAGTGCTCTATTGGGACTCATATTATAATTTGGTGGGACTAGCGGCGTTTGGTTAAATGACCCGCAGCGGCCTCCCGCGACGGCTCGTCCCGCCGGGATTGCATCTTGTGGATTCCTGTGATGCATGTTTTTTAATGAAAGAGTCTATATTATTGGCCTTTAGATGCCGAGCTCGTTTACGATGTGTCAACAAGATAACCTTGATGTCTGAGTGAGAACCTTGATGACCACTGAAAATATGATTATGCATATAAGTCTCGTAAAACTTAGAACATTTGTTGGCGATAGAGGCAATGCAGCGGAGGGGTAGTTGAACAACTCAATTTAAAGTGGCCCTTGTTCATCAGCTTGATGGCTGTCGAGCCCCCAGTCCCTTTGCTGTATGATTGTATTCCGCTCCATACATGCTAGTCTATGTCCCACGAGCCGACGTGTCCAGGTGCCGACGCCCCCTCACCTTGATAGATCTAGCGATCTCCATGATCAACAGGGCTAGGTGGCCAGGGTTACAATGACAAGACAATAGGGACTCCCGACCTCGGCATTGCACTCAACGTGGGTTACGAATTCTGTAATTGTCAAATGAAATATTGTAACTTGGTTAGAATGAAAATCTTGTTCAATATGCTACGACGATACAGTATAATCCTGTTACTTTCTGTGCCTGGAAGTAGATTTAACATGATTGTAGAATCAGTAGTCAATTTAATGAGTTGAGTATCAGAAACGCTAGAAATCGGTAGTTATTGTTAATCATGAAACGCCTTGAATTTTCTATTTGTTTTTTATCTATGAGACATGGTTGCTTTCATAGAGTCTCTAATATGATGCAATATTAAAAACTCGAGTAGATGATAAATTCGCCAGAGTAAGGGGACACCAGAGACTAGCCGTTAAAGGATGTGTGAGACTTGGGTAGACTTCATATATTTTACTATTGTTCTGATCGCGGAAACCCACCCAGTCTTTAACCAGCATCCAACACTTCAACTCTTTTCTACACATGCTTGGCGACCCTCTTCCTTTAGCTTTTCATCATCAGATCGACTAAGTTCAATTTGTGGCATTAGGAAAAAGGCAACAACAAATCCAAAGGCTGCAAGTGACGCGCCAACATAGAAAATAATACGAAAAGATTGCTGATAGGCAGGTGCAATAGCAGCACCTACACGTGCGGCATCTTCCTTGGACAAGGTAGCAAGATACTGCTTCGGATTCTCTAAAAAGAAGTCATAGTCTTCTGGGTCAAGTCCTGAGGATGGTAGTGAACCTTTGACGACATTATTTCTGACTGGCAGTTAGCATATAAGACATAAACTATAGGAGAGGAACTTACAAGATTGTGCCACAGACGGCTAGTCCAAACGTGGATCCTAGATTTCTCACAAAGCTAAAATACCATATCAGCCTCATGGAGCACAAACAAATGTACTAGAAAGACTTAGTGATGTAGCTCACTTGCGGAAGGAAGTAACAACCGCCATGTCCTTTCGCGGAACGCCGGCTTGGATCGCAATCAGAGCCCTGGCGTGATTCAGTGAGCGAACCAGAAGTGTAGCTTATGAGAGAAAGAACGTACGGCTGAAGAGTGTTTCCAACTCCCACACCAATAAGCAGAGAGTAGCCCACCTGCTTGCCAAGGCCAGAATTCTCATCCAGAGTTGACATGAGACCAAGGCCAACGGTCCAGCAGAGCCACCCAAACAAGATGCACTCTCTATACCGTCCGACCCAGTGCACAACCAGACCTGAAAGTGTGCTACTCGCCGTCTGCACAAGCGTAATAGGTAAAAGCATAACTCCAGATTTCGTGGCGGAGTAGTTATAAACCAATTGATAAAAGGTTGGAATGTAGTACACCTGAACCACAAAGTTCCAACCGTTAATAGCCATTGTAATGCAAGCTCCAGTTGTCATACGAGCGCGGAAAATATCCACTGTGAAAAGTTAGTGGGCTACAAAAACCTGAAAGGTGGATCTTAGTTACTTGGTACAAGCGGGTAGTCTGGGCCTTTCCACTGCCAAAAGACAAAGACTACACATACGGCGAAGCCAACAACTATACTCGCGATAACAGCTGCAGAGTCCCACGGGTACTCGCCACCTCCCCATGTCAAGCCAAGCATTATACCGGTGGTGCCGGCCAACGCCAAGGCAATACCCACAATGTCAATGGCTTTCAATTTGCTGGTGTTTGTTTCGTCAGCCTAGAGTATGTCTTGGAATGGACAAATTACTTACATCCTCCAATCTCCTATGACCTTCTTTAAGGGCATGAACAGGAGTACGGATGCCGTAGCCAATACTGTCAAAGGGAGGTTCATGCGAAAAATCCAGCGCCATGAACTGCTAGATTTAGAAGAAATGGCACCACCGACGACGGGGCCTATGCCATTGGCCAAAGCTGTTACAGCCCCCTAATATATTATTAGAGAGATGCATTAAATGATGAAGAAATTAGTCGTGGACCATTCAGTGTTAGATTACCTACCAGAATGCCTTGGTATTTCCCTCTTTCACGCAAAGGCACCACATCACTAACAATCATTTGCGCGACTGTCATAAGTCCTCCACCCCCAAAACCAGTGAAGCATCGAAATACAATTAGTTGGGTTGCGTTTTGGGCAAGCGAAGCTGCCAGCGATCCAAAGAAGAAGATAGCCAATCCAATCATAAGGATGACCTTGCGGGACCAAATATCTGACAACCGACCATATAAAAGTTGGCCAATTGTGGAAGTTCTAACCTCGGATTTATATCTCAGCGAGAATGATCTAGTGTGGGCTTTCCGTGAGGGCTACTTACATGAAGTAACCATTGGCTATCCAGGACATTTCTTGACTGGCGCGGAGAGAATTGCCAATGATGCTCAAACTTGCTGCGAGTGTTGTTTGGTCCATGAGGGCCACGAAGTCAACACTGGCACAAGCCAGAAAGATCTGTGTAGAGATTTAACAACCCATCCTTGTTAACATATCCCCAGGTCTCAACCATACCATAATAATGGTGCTTCTCGGCACATAATGAGTTTGTTCATTGAACACGTGCTTTCCCTGTTTTTCGCCGACGGGACTTTCTTCTGGACTTTTGCTTGAATTTGCATCGTTGTCGATGGGAGCCATCACCTGAGAGTCTTGCCTCTCCTGATGAGCGAGCTGTTGCATTGTGTCACGTTTTCGCGTGCCGAGGCAAGTGTATTTTTTTTTAAAGGATGCTGAGCACGCACGAGAGGAGCAGATGGACTAGGACAGCTGGACGGCGTTCAGAAAGCGTGGGGGGATGGGAAAATGTTCCACGGCTTGGGTGTGAGTTAAATCATAAAGCCTAAGCATATTGGCTTACAGTCCGAATTCGGGCACGGTGGATCGATGATCTCACCGCTATGCTGCCGACTTTGCGGTCATATCCACGATACCTTACATGGCAGGTATTGGCATATAAACGGACTCCCTCCGTATAGCGCACACAAGCGAATGGAAGTGGAGCAGCTGAACATTGTACTAGTCGACTGCCGAACTACAATGGTGGCCAGGTAGGGATTTTGTGTCTGATCTAAGACGGGTGTGCATTAGGCCCTGTAGGATTTCAATTACCCGAGCCGCAAACTCGGGCCGCTGAAAGAATGGACGTTTTTAAACTACCCCCCAAGGTAGAATATGCACCGTTGTGCTCTACTGCCATGGTGATTATGGAGCAACCGTGGGATGCAGGACTATCAAGGTGTCTGATGCAATGTCACACCAGGAATTGGATCCGCAGGCTTGCAACAATCACTACACAAGGGTAATTGGTCCATATTTAGAGCTGTATCAATAGGGTTAGTAGCTGCGGGTGCGAGATATTAGCCTCACCAATAGGAATATAGTATAGCCGATGGTGAGTGCATGGAAAGTCTGGCGTGAGAATCATTAACATCAATCCTGGATGCGTGAAAGAAGGACGTGAAAGGAACAATTGACTCATTGGATAAAACGTTCGAACCTAATAGGCAATGATTCCCCGGGCCGAGGGCATCAAGGTTCTTATCTCGGCATCGAGCAGCTCTGGCGTCTTGGCGATCATTACACAACAGAGTTAGCCGCGTGCTTTTTCTCAGCTACGGCACAGTTGCGCGAGAAGGTGATCAGGATGAAAAAGAACAAGTTGCCTTGACCTTCATATGCCTGAATCAAACATTTCTTTTTTTTTTCTCTCCCTTAAACCTCAACAGACATTTAGCAATCTCGAACTGGGTGGTGGGTAACATGATAGCCAACATGGAGAAGAGAAATCATCTCAACGTCTACAGGGGCTCTGATGCCGTCAGAGATTATTTCAATCCTGATGTAGCGCCCCCTCTACCTCTCGTGGAATTGCCTAAGGAGCTTAATCCTTATCTCCAAGATGGCGTCCACGTCTACGCAAAAATGATGACGATGCACCCCGCAAACAACGTCAAATCTATGCCGGGTACAGTATCTTCTGGGATTAACTTGTAAAGGGATTTCTAACTTTTTGTTGTAGCGTTAAATCTTTTACAGAACGAGGTTCAGCCAGGCAAGACCAAGACCATAGTGGAGTACAGCTCTGGGTCGACTGTTGTCTCCATGGCCTTGATCTCCAAAGTTTACTTCGGATTAAATGATGTGCATGCCTTTCTCAGCAACAAGACTTCAGCCGCCAAGCTGAAATTAATGCAGTTCTTTGGTCTCAACATGTGGGTAGAGCCCTTGACGACATGAACTGTATGATTTACTCATGAATTTAATGACAGTACACTATTCGGAGGTCCCTCTCAGCCAGAGCCAACTGATGACCGAGGAGGTATCCGTGCTGCCCATCGGTGGGCAGAGGGTTCCGACTCTGTAATCAATCCCGACCAGTATAACAATGACAACGTAAGTTTAACTTTTGAATGCTTCGTCTAAAACTATACAGCTGATGATCTCACAGAATTGGAGATCCCACGTCCAATGGACCGGTCCCCAAATTTTACAACAGCTCCCAGATATCAATCTCATCTGTGCCGGAATGGGTACATCTGGTAAGGAAAGACATGCATCTATTTCCCCCAGGCTTTTGATGTTAATATTTAATGAAAGGAACCATGACAGGACTGGGGACATTCTTCAAAGAGAGCAAACCTTCTGTCTATCGCCTAGGGTAAGTACTACAAAAAGATATTTCTAACTATACACAGCTAATTCAGTTCAAAAGTGTATGCACGGCAGCAGGTGACCGCGTTCCCGGGCCGCGGTCATTTTCTCTTCTGGAACCTGTCCAATTCCCCTGGAAGGAAGCTGTCGATCACATTGAAGAAGTCGATTCCTTACGATCGTACTCACTATCAATACAGCTTTGCCGCCACGGAATTGTCAGCGGGCCGTCATCCGGATTCAACCTTCAAGGATTATTTCAGCTCATCGAGAAAAGGAAAGCTGATGGGACGCTATCTGAGCTTGCCGGGGAGGACGGAAAGATTCACTGCGTGACTTTGTGTTGTGACTTGCCGTATCAGTATATCAACGAGTACTTTGATAAGCTGGGTTCCGAATATTTTCCCAGCTTGAATAACTCTGTAATTCTTGCTTTTCTCCTCCTGATTTTTTCGAGACTAATAAAAACCCAGGAGTTAATTGACGTCGACCTATACAGATACGACGAGGCCTGGGAAAAGGATGCCTTGACCGCACTTGCTGAATTCTATCGGCTTGATGAGATATTGGCCAGAGATATTCTGATTTTCATGGCCAAAAGACGTTCGACGGATCGACAAGGATGGGAGCAAATTATTATTCCCGCACCAGACACGATTATCGTCGACTTGCGACAACCCGAAGACTACGAGACTTTCAGCCTTCCCGGTTCCATCAACTACCCTGTCGTCAGTCCTACCAATCAAAGCCCATTTTCAGACTCTTCTCTTCTTGCATCTCTGTGGCGGGATTTGAATTCACAGCTCGGCTCAGAGGATAGCGAAATCTGCTCTCAGATTCGAGGGAAGCATACGCTGATGTTGTGTTACGATGGTGATTCTGCTCGTGTTGCCACTAGTGTCTTGAGAGCAAATGGACACCAGGCAGATAGCATCCGTGGTGGTGTACAGGCCGTACATGGATTGGATTTGAATTTGGAGCGCGATCACCAACAAGTGGCACCTCAGGCCGCTCAAAGCGTCATCGTCAGCTCTGTCAGCATCTAATTTCTTCTTGGACAGAGATGCAGGAAACATGTCAAGAGAACGACAAAAAACACAAAATCCTATTCAAATATTGGGAGTAGCTCCGGTAATATACGATGATCGCATGGCAATTTCAGAGTATGTGAGGCAAATAACCAATTAAGTTAATCCGATTTGTAAATCTCAGTAGATAGTGATGTTCTTTATCAGGTTCCTAGCAATATTTGCCATTGATTCTCGTCTCATTTGCAACTAAGTCTGTTTTGTATGGGGATAATTGACCGGGATTGGTTGATCCAGAAAAGCCACTAAAGTTGACAAGAGAGGACACCAGATACTCTTATTATAATTCTCTGTGTGATTATATCGACACGTTCCAAGTCGTACCTGACACACCCACTCAAACCCGAGAAAGGTGTTGGCGGTTGTGCGTATGGAAAGAATTTCTTGGCTATGAACTGGTTCGAAATCTACAGTTATTCCATTCTGTGGACACCTTGTTCATTAACCATGAAATCATGTATTTACACGTACTATGGCCAATGGATCCTACCAAACACTGTATATAAGAGAATAATTGGATGGACTTTCACTATAAGTAGACAACTAGCTAGAACCTGGGATGGAAGAACATTGAAAATTAGAAATCCTGCATTTCAGTCATTGCTTTACTAACATGAAATGAAATATTTTGGCGTTGGGATATTCACAATGCATATAAATTGATGAATCATGTTCTTAGTTATTAATATTACTATTCGTGGCGACGTCGCAACTCCTCTACCACAAATCAGCAAGAAATGATATTCATTTCCTACAATCTTAACGCTAGGCCTTAACTTTTGAATTGCAAGGAATAGCACTACTCGAATATATCTTCAGAGCAAGCCTTGATAAAGTATCCAGCGCCATCTTTGGTAGAAGTCCCACTCGGAGTTGTAATCGTGAAATCGCTTTGTGCTTGGCCCAACCCATTTGCCCATAGCCAAGTGAGAGGAATAGCATCACCAATATTCATCTTTACAGAGTAAGAACCACCATAATTCCCCTCGACCGTTCTACTCGCCTTATACGCAGTGTTACCATCGTTCCAATTCCTATATGCTGTCTGGCCGACCCAAAGATAACCCCAGTTGTCGATTAGGTCCTTTGAAGATGAGAAGGTATAGGTTCCTGTGTGTTTTGCAATAAAGAACCCGTTAAATAAAATAGCAGACTGGTCAGAGAGGAAACCAGGCCTTCCGTCAGGCAGGGAAAGCATGGTAGAACCTGAAGGCCAGTTTGGAGAGGCAAAAGTCAAAGTTCGTAATGTTCCAGTCCAGTCCGGTTCCTTATTCTTGAAGAAGGAGGAGGTAAGTTTGTTTCCAATGTTGGCATTGAATTTGTGTTCATATTTTCGATACAACAAACCATTCGATGATAGGGTTGTTGATTCCACTCGAACAGTAACTGTGGCAGTATATCTTTTAGTCTTGGTGACAGTTTTTGTGGCATAATGCGGCCTATTGTTACTATTTATACCAGTTAGACAAGTCTGTGGCTTTGTTTACATCAGTAATGGTCATTCACTTACTATTCGAATACTCCGAGTGTCTTGAATTTTGTTACTGTCACGGTTGGCGAGTGAATGGACAAACAAGAACAGGCTAGAGCGATCTTGGAAGAGTCCCAGTCGTTTGGAATTTTGGGCTGACCGACATCGTAATGGCGCTTGGCAACCGTGGCAGTGGGAATAGTTGCAGTGTAAGCACTATTTAAACAGGTGATAGTGGAGGTAGAGCTTGAAGTAACAGTCTTCGTCGCAACCTGAAAGTACCGTAAGATAATAAGACCAATGCCATAAATATACCGAACGGTCATACCTTGGTCTCGGTGACGGTTCTAGTAACAGTCCCGTGGAATTTTACGTCTTTGGTTTTGTAGTGGGCCTTTGGTGCGACTGTGATAGTCTTTGTCCTGAAGGCTCACTCTTAGTATGAAATCAGGTTGATGAGACCCATACCCTTCTCACTTTGTCTTGGCCGGTAAGTAATGTTCACAAATGGAAGACGCTGCGCCGTATGACTTCAACTGATTAACGATGAGATCAGTTTTGCAGAAAGACTTTTCTGGGGAGTAGGGCGCTGCTGAGACCGCTATGGGCAGAAGGAAAAGTAGAATGAATTTTGAGCGCATGGTTCTTCCAAGTTTGAGTTAAATTGATATATGTTGCCTTCTACTGGTTAGTTGAAGTTCATAAACAACATTGATTACTCCGAGCCAACGACTAGGTACTTATAACTTACACTATCCAACTAAAACGTATCATCTTATCGCAATTCTCACACCAAACAATATCTAATACGTTTGAATGACTAACTTTGTACTTTGACATAGCATGAGACATGAAATTACAAACAGACCATCTGATCAAGGCATGTCTCAGGCAGCAGGAACAAAACTGTAGTTAAATGATGGCTACACCGCTTAGTCAACTCAGCGTGGCTTTGTCTGATTCAAGATTGTTCCTGCTGAAAAGAAAAACAAACCAAGCGCCAGGGAGGCTGACCCATTGCATCTGACCCTAGATGTCAAGATCTTGCCGATGCGCCCGTTTACACAGCGAGTATGTTTCTTTTTTTTCTTCGTTTCTTTTCCGTAAAAGACATCACACTCATGGGCCATCATCCTCAGCCACCCAGGGAGGAATAGACAAGTAATGAGAGGCACCTTGAGGCACCCGGAGTGAAAGAGATGAAATATATTAATATTATTTCACTCTCGGAATTTCTTGGTTTGTATTGTTCTTCATGACTAACGAAATAATCCAACGCAAGTTATTCTTGTAACGTCTTTCTGCGAGGTGCCACCTTTCAAGTATTCTGATCTATATGCGGACCACCTTTTCATATTGCCACCACTGGTACATATTTATGTTATTTTAAGCATCTTTGAAACTAGACCACAAATCATTTCCAATATGTCAGAAAGGGTGTCTCGGGGAATTTCGTAGGACTAGTTTGGTGACACTCACATTATCGGCGACAAAGCTAAAATGCCGTGAGAGAAAACTCGCATTACCGTAGGATAAGAAGTAGGCAATATCATAAACTCCTTATAATACCACTACATGAGGCTTCAGTAGCATCCCATCTTAGTTTATTCTGATCGGTGAGGGGTTAGCTGGCAACCAGGCATCACGTTGTCAGGTGGCAAGCCTCTCGAATACCATTTTGGTTTTGCTTTTGAAGAGAAAAAAGGAACAGGTCATCATGAAAACGCCTCGGCGAGTAGACAGAAAATTGTAACAGACATGCTGCCATTCTCGAGACTAGAAGACACTGAACTCCCTGACTTAATCACATTACGGTTGAAATGTGAGAGGGAAGAGAGGTGCACGTCCAAACTAGTACACATTTACAATTTATTCATCGTTTAACGATGAGTACAACAGCCCCCTTGTTTCGAAGATAGTTTTAACTCGGCCATGCCATGTGGCGCATCAAAAAACCGTGAAGGTCAATAGGACCGATGTTCGGTGTCGGACCCTGCAGGGAAGACTCCTTACAGACAGGCACCCATCTTAATTGTAAGACCCCGCTTGCAATAGGAATTATAGTTTAGCCTTAATGCAAGGAAGAAAAAGTGTCATGTCGGTGTCATGGGTACGAGCCGGTAGTCAACTGGTTTCAGCCTGTCAGCCGTGCCCTGAGACATACAGTCGGGGAACTGGAATAATCACCGATCCTCACAAAGTACGGCATGTGGTACCAGTTGCAGTAGTCCCAGATGAAAGAGCAAAGTCTTAGTTACAAAGAAAAGAGCACAGAAAATAAAAAGAAGAGGGACTGAAGCTCAAGAAAAGGTTTTAGAGTTTCTCTGTGTTGTAACACTGATTTTATCATCCCATCTTGTATGTCTTGGGGTGACTTTTCCATTATTATATAATTGAGCTGTGGACAACAATCCCACTCCCGGTACATCCCTTCATCTAAAAGCCTCAAACATAAGTCAGCTTTGTGCGGGATTGACTCGTTTCAAGCAATGGAATTCCTGGTTTTTAGTTTGGAAGGAAAGTCGTAGGATAAATATAAAGCTGTAATGGCGTTAATATATATTACAATAATGAATTCCTTCTATTATTTTTTGTTGTATCCAAAACTCATTTTTGGCATTTTGTTCAACTACCAGCAAGACTGCCAACACACTCTATAGGGTAGGTTCCGCTTCACCAACACTCATAGTTACACTAATCTTTTCCATCTCGCCCATGTTGTAATGAGAATAATAAAAACAACAATCATGCTAAATATTCCAAAGAATGGAGCAAGGGAGTACCTCGTAGTTTCATTTTGGCATGGCACCAATACGTTCATTCCCCAGATGCTACCAACCAAGTTAACAGGCACAACGATAGAAGCAATCTGTGTGTAAAAAAAATCAACCGTGGGCTCAACCAGGCAGTAGATCTAGGAACACCTGTATAGTACAACCAGTGGCATTGCAAATGCAGCCCCGTGCCATACAACTAACTTTACTCTTCTAGGCAGAACAACCTTGATCCCAATCTTTATAAGCTATGTATTGGCACCAGGAGGGGCAAGCCGTATACATGGCCACATTGAATGCCGAGCAATGTCAGTCAGCACTGCCACTAAGGCAGGTGTCCGCACTGACAACTACAACTGCCATGATTTTTATATGGATTGGCTTAAAGAGAATTTGTCCAGAAGTCATTCACGGCTAATTCTGCAATGGTTAGCTCTTTATTAAATGGGTATTTGGATGATAAAGCACATTTTAGCGTCACGTGTGAATGTGGGCAATACTTAGGTTCTTGGTACGGTCACGGGGCGTGACGGCTTCAAAAATAAAATATCCAATGCCACCACACTACAGTGGTGATAAATTTAATTAATCGTTGATGAATGTTTGAGTAAAACCCCCGAAGCAGCTGCTAGTCAACAAAGAAATATCATATTAGACCATGCGAATTAAGTGTATGGCATGTAAGCGAGACACAGATAGCGCAACAACCAATGTGCTGCTACATGGAATATAATAAATATAATAAGGACTGCTATGTTATTTTAGTTCCTTCGACCCACTAAACGTAAATTATTTATGCCTTTATGGTTAGGGGAAGAAAGCCGCGAAGGTCAGTGGATCGCTATCTTGGGTTCGCAGCTAACGCCTTCTGTTTAATCTTGCTACTGCTGACGACAAATAGTACCCATGATTCCACTGTTTTAATGATTGAATGGTTGTAGAGGGTGCCAAACTCACAGGTGACCTTAATAGCCTCAATCGATGGCTGTAACGTAGGTCAGATGCCCAGAATAACCGGCATCAGGATTAAGGTAATAGGAAGATGGTCAAGGCCAAGTCGAGATCGTCATGCCGATCGAACCTTATTACCCCGAAGCTGGCTGCCGCCCTCAGCAGCAGCCTCCAACGGCTAGCAACACCAAGAGACCTAGATAGAACCCTTCCATAGTTACAGAAATCAAGAGCTTCACAATGCATCTGGAATCATAGCCATCTTTTGGTATAGAGAGTCAAAGGTTAAGCATTTAATACAGCCGCGTTCCCTCACCAACAATATGAGGAATCATTAAATTTTGGCTTGCTCAAACTAAATGCTAAATGGTAAGATAGTGAAAAGCTATTGAAATTTCTCCAAGCTCCTATGGAAAATTTCTAACCGCAGTTCTATTCCATAATATAGCTTAGAAAGAGAGTAGATATGGTGATAATGTGCCGCAAATTGTGTATCTATTGTTACTCATGACTCCATATAGAATCAACCCGAATTGCATTTGGATTTTCCATGGCAAGATGCATGATAATTATATTTACCCAATGTTTTCACAGGAAAAAAGTATCTTCTCACAATCTCACCTAATGGCTATATTCCCCTGCTCTAGTCATTTGATATGACTGGACTTGTTTGCTACGCCGTGCTCTTCTTGACTCGAAAATCGATGCACCAAAAACGTAGATCAAGCTGACAGCAATGCTGAAAATGGAATACGCAATAACGTAGCCCCGGGTTGCATTCGCTAGTTGCAGCCCCAACCCTCCATTCAGGATGCCTAATGACATGAGAATCCTGCCATACCAGACATGGGCGTGGCTAATCAGCCCTCGCTGTTGGTGTTTAACGAAGTATTTGTGATGTGCCCATCCTAAAATTGGCTGTAACGTCATCAAAACACACACAGCAATGCCCAGTTTTGGGTGTGTCTTGGTATGCAACTGATGTTGATGAATTAGGTACTCCACAGAAAATTAAATCCAGAGGGATATCGACACTTACCGATCCATCACTCTTGGCAGCCACATATCCAAGCCCAAACCCAGCCCACATGGCAAAAAGGGCGAAGACCTGCCAGCTAGCATGAAACCCCCACTTCCCCAGCATTGGCATAAGAATAGCCCCGAATGGGTATGCGATGATAAATGTAAGAGCCATAATAAGACCATGTGCTTTTGAAGTTCCTTCGCCGTCGCTACTGCTTGATCCGGACACCGCACCAGACGACGAATTATTGGTCTTGGAACTGACGAATGGGTTCCCGCTGGAAAAAGTACTGGACTTTGCCAAGTCGACGGTGAAAATGACATGGCCATCGTGTTCTTGGATGGATTCCGACTTGTCTGTTGAGTCCAGGGATTCCCCTTTCTTCCATGCTGCAATCCAGGAGCTAGAACCAGACAGATCCAACGAACCGCAATCGCCGCATCTAATGTTAGCAACCAGAGAGCTATTATGGGTACCAGAGCCACCAATGAGGTCGACTTTGCTTCTTTTCTCGTACTCTGGCATATCGTGGCCTGTACCGGCCCTTGTGCTCAGTGTCACGTTGCCTTTGCCGTCCTGATAGATGACGAACATTTTCGCACCCGCCATCCGGGAACCAATTCCCATGGCGACCCATTGGTAGGTGTCTGGGGCTTCGATCTGAAAGTACACATCCCCGGATCCAGATCTCGCGGTACTCTCAGGTAGTGCCCAGCGGAAACACACATCGTTTTGGTTCCCAGGGCAGTATGAGGAACCTGCTGCAAGGGTGCTTTGAATGCCTGCGAAAGGTGTCAGCCTTCTTTCTCAACCTGGCTCGCGCAACCTGTGGCTCATCCATACACCACGTAACAGCGGCAATCAAGGCCAGCAAGGCGGTACGGCACATTGCGAAGATCAACAAGAAATGGAGCGCACGGCATACGGCAACATGCGATTATCAACACTTTAGCGAATCCGACGAGCATCAAAGAAATGGGACTTGGCTGGGACGTGTTTATGATGGTTTTGTCAGACGGAACGAAGCGCTCAGAGCCCAGCCATGGTCATCAACTAAGCTTTATCCGGGTTAGGGGACGCCTTCGTTCAGAATTAAAGCAAGCCTCACCCCACACCGCCCCGTCCGATGTGCCGCACGCGTCGAGATCTCGGCTTAATAGGAAAGCTCCCCTAAAGCCAAATGCCGTGTAGCTGCTTAGGGGTGCAATGGTGGTGGCGCATGAACCAGTCGCCGAACTGTGACTGTTGCATATTCTGATGTTGGATGCGACCGCCCACCCCTACGACGATTTACTGTCGTAGAGAATTTCTCATTTCAGCTCAATGGCAGGCAAGCCTTGACGCCTTTGATTGATGTCATGTTTGGAGGGAAAAAACACAAGTCGACATATTGCGAGCCTCTCCCCTTGTCCTTCTGCCTTCATGGCCAACATCTGTAAACGGTGCCGCTTGCTCACGCGTGCATTTCCCAGCGTAGAGACACTGCAGTAGGCTTACTCAGAAGCACCTTGGCACACCCCTGGGAAAACGAACTTGGACGATGCTGGCCTGAAAGCGGCTTAGGGCCCCGCTCCACACGCCAAATCACAAGGCATTGATTAACACTCAGGTGGCCGAAGCCACCACATTTTCAAGACATTCCGCCACCATTTGACTTCAGGGGATGGAAGCCACCCCCTTCGTCCGAGCGCAAAACAAAGAAAGCCATGGGCGGGGGATTTGGTGGCTGTGGAGAATCATGGCTATTGGTCAGGGGAGCGTCAAGTGATTGTCATTGAAAATATCAGAGCAAGCCAATCAAAGTGCTCTACTTAGATTACGCTATGAAAATACTGTGATCCTTCCCTGGGTGCTCGACCAGTCCATTGGGAAATTACTTTGGTTCAGGCTTTTTCTTACTTCTTTGGCTGCCGCAGGCAAAGTCAACTGCGCATCCCCATAGTGAATGAGACTCCACGGTGCGAACCCTCATGAGGTCACTAAGTACTAACCACGATTGGTTGTCAACCTGAAGGGCATGCGCTGGAGTTTAAATACACCTTTCAGAGAGGTAAAAGAGAAATTTGATGCTTTCATTACAGGTCGGACTTCGTCCAAATTTCAAGACACAATGGCCTGAAAGATTTGCATGTATTTTCCACCATCATCACATCATCCTAATTATAGCAGAATCATGTCCTCCTGATCGATCTACTGTATATTTCTGAAAGCTTGCACTGTGGAGTCACTAGAGCTGGATCGCTTTCCAACTATACATTTCACATGGCAAGACGAATTGGACGAATGTCTTATAAAATTTGAGTAATGGGTGTGCGTGACACTGTTTTTATAAAATTCTAACTATTTGACTGCGTCGTGACAGTCAAATCCCGGGAAACAAGACCAGCTCAAATACCAACTAAACAATCTAGTAAAGACCAACAGTAAGGTCACCCTTGACACGGGCAGTCAAGTGAACCTCGGCCTCGAGGTCGAGCTTGATGCCGACAAGGAGAGCGGCAGCCTTCTGGTTGCCCTCATCGTCGGTAGCACCCCTGAGGAGCTGGCCTGCAAGGAATGGTGTGAGCGGTTGCCATGAAAGACTGGGTGAATGAACTTACCAGCGGGCTGGGAAAGGCCAGTAGAGGTGGGCAGGGGAACAACGAACTGCTTCTCGGCGGTGCTGCTGAGTGGTTAGAATCCAAGTGTTCAGGCTCTATGATTGGAATCAGACTCACGTGGCGTCCATTTTGAAGGTTTGAAGAGTCTTGAAGACTTAAAAATTTGAAGATTGAGAGAAGAGAACTGGGTTGATGAGGATAAGATTGTTGAAGAAAGTTCGGGGTTATCGCAGAAAGAGCTGGGAGCTTTATAGTTTGTTTCTTGAAAACCTATTGCTTCTGTTGCTGCCCATAGCCGCCTGCAGGTGCGGCTCCCGGCCACCTCCGAACAATTCAAATGCGTTGTTCAACTTCATTGCCTTGACAAGGATACAGGGCTCGTGTGTAGAGGGAATGCAGGGATTCCATCCATGCGAAACGTGCAACATTGCTTTTGGTGGGCCCGCGACATATATTTAACGACGGGCGAATCCGTAAGCTGAACCCGAGCTGCATTGCCACCTGTAATATCGAGCCCCTCCCCAGGGTATTCATTTGACAAGTCGCCCTGGCCCGATGACTTGCATCCCGGAATATCGCGCTGGGGAAGCGGCTCGAGCTGAACACGTAGTTTGCGGAGAAGGGGTTGGTTTGATATAGCTCCGAGGGCTGGAAGATCCCGACTTTACATTGGATGACATGATTGGTGAATTGTTTCCGATCGGCCCTTGCCGTGGCCAATGGCGAAGATCAAAAAAGCCAATTCAATTCAATCGAACTAACACGTTGGTTTTAATGCAAATTACCACCGACTAAACTCGTGACAGACATGTTCTCGAAAAGCAATTCTAGTGCGTGGCTTCGGCTAGATTTCGTCCCTTGTTCCCATCAATGGACCATTGGCCACCCCATGTTCCAACGCCCACTTTGAATGATCAGCTTGCAGCGCCATAGGAATGAAACGACGGCCATTTTCTCGAGTTTTGGCGTTTCTCACTTTTACAGCTTGTCCCTTAATATGGTGAAGTAGTCAGCTTCTTAGTGAAAAGTTGGGCTTAAATGGTATTCATAGCACATGATTGCCAATAAATGTATTTGTTGGGAAAGTGCTTTTTGGATATGATTGCGGGCATTTCGGGTTCGATGCTGGGGCCAACACAGGTTTCACGCCGACAACGCATCCGCAGTGGGTCCATCGGGTTGGACGTTTTGTTGAGCTAGCTAAAGTCTAGTGCGTACGTACGTTTCTGTGGACTGGATGTAACGCCCAAGCCATCCATGTACATGGCGTTATTGTCTCCTGGGTACCTGATTACGGACAGGAATGCAAACCAGGAACCATCAAACACCTCTTATAGGGTAGTTGCCATGATTTCAGGTCAAAATTATAAGAGATTCATTGGCGCTGCAAATTCATTGAGCCATGAAGTCGTGCGTGTAAACAACTGGGCGCTTGGCAGATCCCACCAAGTGTAGCAAACTAATATGAAAACTATCCCATGTTAACATGATTGGATGGATAGACAACGACATACACTGCATCGCGGTTAGGTTCGTCATTGCCATTGATTAGACTGGCTATCTAACTTCTAACCAATGATAAAATGCCAAGATAGCATAGATTTGGGTGAAGAGATAGAACTAAAGCCGGGATGGCGCCGCCATATGCACCAATACGCGTAGGAAGGGATCTAGCTTCATATTTTTGTGTCAACTCATTGGTGATCCTGTACGCCACTTAAAGGCAACATTTTTCGGTCACGAGACGACTGGAAGCTGAAGCTGACGTTCGCTGAAATAACGAGACCGTTCTTCAGGTTCAAGGCGTCTGGATGTTTTCTTTTGCGCCAAAATCCGATAAGGTCGCAAAGTGATTTCAATCGTCTACGGCATGGCAAATTAATTAAAACACAATGCAATGTGATGCTGAAATGGGGTGGAGCTGGATGTGATGTAAAAACACACACCAAGCCCAGAACAACAAGGGTTAGCTGCTGGATTGGACTGTGGCTGGAAATGCGGCCTGGAAACCGGGTAAAATAGAGTAAAATGAAACAAAGCGCTCACAACAGCTGGGGTAAAGTGAACGATATAAACATCATTGAGGCTGTTCACTCTAACAGTCACTCAAAAAGGAAGCCTCTCAACCGGGCCAAAAATCATTGATTGGGACGAATCTTGGCTGGGTCCTTGGTGTTGCGACCAGCGGACCTTTATCACCAAGTCCGGCGTTGCGGTCGGACTAACTATTAGCCGAAACATCACTGCCTACCCTGTACCAACGTCAACACACATCATCCCCAACACAATATGCACATAACCAAACCTCGAACGTGAATTGAAGTTAGTTAGGCTTGCTTGTTCTGGTGGGTGTGTGTTCCATGCGTTACCCCATTACCTTATTTGGGTCTGCAGAATGCAGAACAGATAGACAAACGATGGGTTTACAGAACTCATGATAAGTTGACCTGTCGTTGAGCTGCGGAAAATCGCGGAAGTGTAAATCAACACGCTGAGGAAAATCAGGCATGACGTCATAACGTGTTCTTCTAGACTTTATTAAATACACTCCACAGAGTCTAATAGTCTAAAATTCTTCACAAAAAGCTTGGAGACCGTTGCGAATACATTCAGTGAAGCTGCTCTTGGTCCCTTTTCGTTTCTTGGCAGTAATCTTGACGACATACAGGGCCTGGTTGACCCAATGAGCCATAAATATTCATAGTCAATCCACGCTCTAGCGATGGGCTATTTTTAATTTCGACTGCACCCGTACTGGGGTTGGGCGCACCGGCTCTAGTTGTCGATCGCATCAAGTCCACCCTCCCAGCACAAATTTAGAGAAAACTTTTAAGTCTTGACCAACGACATGAAATAGACCAGCTCCAGCATCGATCAAACTGTCCTTCTAGGAGCTAATCCCCATAGATTTGGCGTTTTATACCATGGACTAGAAGCTTTCAAGCTGCGGCATAGGAAAAAGATTTGGCTGACCGTCGACATCTGCAATTATTTCATCGCCCGACAATCCCTCCGTCGCTAGATTGAAAGGCTCCTTTCGGAGGCCGGGACATTGTAGTTACTACACTAACGGATAATTCCCGGAAACTGGCACCGAGTGGAGCCTTGAGCGTCTCTGCCAGTTCCTCGAGCGGGGGTGGTGACGATGATGCAAACTTTTTTACGTGCATTTCGCAGTCGTTTTCTTTGGCTTGGCTGATTACTTGATTATTATTTGCGGCGACCATTAAAAGCGAAACAAATATGATGATACATCCATTAACGCGTCTGGGAAAGGCATGAGAATATGAATTATTCTCTACAAATGAACAATCGCATTCGGCTTATCGGCGTGGTTTCGGCCGTATGCGCCGAATCTCACGTTTCTTCGGACCGACATGGAATTATTCTTCCTGTGCAGATTCCGCTGTCTGGAGATTGATTAACGTAAACCCAGAGATCGCGGGGTTCTTGCGGCAAAATTCGGTCTTAATCCCGGGTTGGGTCCTATTTGCCGTCTACGATGTGGGTTTCTACCGAGTAGCCGGCGAGTCGAGATCATGTGAGGCCATTCTTCATCCGACTCCGTTGCGTTCTGTCTCCTTGAATTGCCATTTATGGATCCTCCTCTTGTCATTGATTGAATGGTCAATTTGCCATTCGATCGCCAATCTTTTGTACCAAACCCCATTCTATACTTCCTATACCCCACCACCATGTCATCAATATCACCTCCAGTACCGGAAGTGTTTCCCATTTACCCTGACCTTGCTGGCAAGGTTGCTCTCATCACAGGTATTGGCCAAGTTGGACCACGAGATAGTCCTTTCTGGGGCAATGGAGCTGCAACTGCTCGCCTTCTTTCTCGCAGTGGCGTCAAGATATTTGGCTGTGATCTAAATTTGTCGGCTGCGGAAAGAACCAAGGAGCGTCTAATTGAAGAAGACCCTGACGCTGCGGTCGATGTAGTTCGAGCGGATGTGACCAACTCCTCAGAGGTTGAAGCGTTGGTGGACTCCGCCATGCAAAAGCACGGTCGGATTGACATCCTCATCAACAATGTCGGGCAGACCTCAGCAGGGAATCCAGCCACAATGTCCGAAGAGCTTTGGAACTTTCAGATCGATGTCAACCTGACTTCCGTTTACCGCTTATGCCATCACGTTCTGCCCATTATGCAGCAGCAAGGCTCTGGCAACATTATTAATAATGCATCCATTACGGGCATGCGTTATATCGGCAAGCACCAGATTGCATATGCTTCAGCAAAGGCCGCCGTCATCCGATTCACCAAAGCAGTCGGTGTCATGTATGCCAGGGAAAACATTCGATCTAACTGTGTTGTGCCTGGTTTGATGTACACACCCCTGGTTGACAATTTTGCACAAAGTGAGGATGCAGGAGATCGCGAGGCGGCAAAGAGAATTCTGGACCATAACTGTCCAATGGGCTGGATGGGTACTGGAACAGACGTGGCTAATGCGGCTGCTTGGCTTGCGAGTGGGGCAAGCAGATATGTGACTTCACATGAGCTTGTCGTCGATGGAGGCATCACAGAAAGCACCGGAACTGGCTTCTTGGCTTCATAGATCATTACCATTGGCATTGGCTTCTTATACATGAGCCACCATGGGTGGAATTTGAGAGCTGGAACCTAAAAGCAACTATCTGTTTGCAAATAAGATGGAAATCATCGAAATCGTTAGAATCTGTTTACACACCAAGGATCATCGACGACGCTCCTCCTTTTACATTACTATACACAAATATTCACAATTGTGACTTCGATAATAACAACGCCCTCTCCAAACCCCAGCCCTTGACTCGCTAAACCCCAACTCGGAAGAAACCCATGATTTCGGTCGAACTGTTGACGACACTATCTAGTGCAAAATAACTCAGGTATATGTAGTAGGCGAGGATTTCATGTTGTGAGAGTGGTCTTGTACTAGGCCAGTATTTGTCTACGTATGGGGGGGCTGGTTAGGTGGTAGATCTTTCTCTGTTGTATTAATACCGCAGTTTGGTCAGCAAGCCCCTGTCACTGTCTTATACGAGTGCAGTTTTACGTCCAGTTCAACCAGAAGTGAGGGCCGTTTTCCTGGCCATCATAAATAGCTTTGCCAATCTGGCTCAGTTGTATGGCACATACAAATTCACAGCTTCTAACCAAGAAGAATACACCACGGTCCTTTCGCTATATGCTGGTATCTTTGCTATCGGTTGGGGCATCTACTCTTCATTTTTCTTTATTTTCCGAAAGTGGCCGTTCGAATCAAGCAATGTTGATTAATCCTTATTTTCTATTCATGTTGTGAAAGCTCAAATTATATCATCTTATTCTTCAATATATCTAATTAGTAGTATGTGTTGCTAGGTATAATTGAGCGGCGTGAAACCAGTCCGAGGAACGGATTTGAGGTGCCTTTTAGTGAATCTAGAAACCACAGACTATCGCATATTAAAAATGCCAACTGGATTAGCGTATTAATTAACATTCTATCTTATTTCTTATTATAAACCAAACAACTCCATATATTAAAGAGCTCACATTCCACCAATTTGTTATTAGCCCAACTCCCCGATTGTTACCTCAGTGCCTGCTTTTTTATGAAATCCACCCAAGTCGCTTGTAAATGAATGTGGCCCCGCCCACCACAGCCGTGGAGCCCGTGAACGCAATAACAAGTTTGTACTCCCCTGATATGCCTTGTCCATGTGAATTTGATGCTTTAAGCAGAAATTCACTCAGTGGCCCGGAAACAATATTCCCAATTCCCCTTCCAGCCGTGAGAAGGCCCAGCACCATACTCGGATCAAAAGAACCACTGATATCGGAAGCGTTTTCGCCCGAAGAAGAGGATGAAGAAACAACTTGGCGGATAATTGCAGGCCAGGTAGAAACATAGGATCCAGCAAAAAGTCCATACACCACGCAGAAAGCATAGAGGACAATCATGTTTGCAGCGAACCCCCAGAGGAAGAAGGTTCCCACCACTGCTCCTACAGTAGATATCATGATACAAGTTGTGACATGCCATTTATCAGTCAGAAGGCCGAGAATGATAGTACCAATTGCGGAATTAACGTTAATGAGAATGACGGTAAGAGCTGACAGAAAAGGGCCCGCATTTAGGATTGAGCGGGCGTATGTTGGAAGGTAAATGGTAGGAAGAAAAAACCCCAATGACTCAACGATGCTGGCTGTTTGATATAATATAAAGGTGCGGTTAAATACAAACCCAAGCCTGTACGGCTTCATGTGAGCGGTTGCGCTCGCTGGTAGTCTCGGCTTTATGAAATAAACCAGCGGCATGGTGAGAACGAACAGAGCCACTGCCCAAATTCTAAGAGTAAGCTCGAATCCGTGGTTTCTTAGGAGAATCTCCAAGACCAATGGTATCAAAAAACCACCAATGCCAGTACCCGACCACATTATACCGAAAGCCAGCCCCCTACGCTGTATGAACCATTCCTCAAGGTAGAGCATGCAGGGGCAGTAAGACATGCATCCGGCGAGGGCATATAGAATACCCTGGGTTAAAATAAGATGAGGTAGGGTTTGAGAAAAGGAGCACATGACTAATGAAAAGCACATGATGAAAATACCAACGGTTGGTGCCCAACGACAGGCCCGCGGGTACAGACGCTGCAAAGCTATCACAATGGGGAACGAGAGATACATTAATCCCTGATGAATCGTTAGTTAGGTTTATCTTATTGGCGAGGGGGATATTGACCAAGGCGCAAGTGCCAATAGAGGCTATATTTTTATACTTGGAAAATGGCTCGTGAGTTTTGTAATAATCTTGGAAAACTCCAAAGGCAAAGGGGAAGCCTATAATTGACCAAGTTAACTTATGGATAATCGCCGAGCACAAGGGTGATGTTTACCCCAAACAAGGCCTTCCATGACGAAGGAAGCAAAAAGAAATAGCCATGCATCTCTACCATAATCCGCCGGTGGTAATGACGACTCATGCTCTCCCTCTACAGGATCTTCAACAACGCCAGAAGGTGTTGGAGGTCCATCTTGTGGGCTTAGAGTTGGACATTGACCAAGTTCAAGATTTTTAGGGCTCATTTGGGACGGCAATAAAACAATTAAAGACTGAAATTATTTCTTATTGGTAAGTAAACCTCGAATTGGAGAGAAAAATGAAAACATAATGATGGTCTTTAAAGAGTGTTGACAATCTTCAATTTTTCAGGGTCTATCTTGAAGTGATCACAAGCACTGGAACTATTCAGACCGCAAAGCGAAGGAAGTTTTAGCGCTGATTGGACAAAAGCACCGATTGGACAAAATCGCCGGCCGACAGGGAGCCGATTTAGCCAAAGATACGAAAAATTCTTACAAATGCCGTCGTATGGTGCACGAAATCCAACTTGCTATTTGATACGGGCATTTGTTTGGGCAATTCCTTGGACCACGTGGTTGTCAGAGTTCTAAATGCCGTAAACACTCATGCGGCAGTTGTAAACCAATTACCAAACTAGGCAAGCTTGAAGACCAAGTCATATTCACTATGCTCGCATACCATCTCCACCGCTAGATTGGAGCACTTGAAATCTGTGATGGCGCTATGCTTATCGAATTGTCTCGATGTGTCTTCTCAGCCAGAGTCTTCAGGGGCCGTGGCGAGAGCATCTGGTGACCGCTGGTTAGTTTACCGAAGGCGCCTCGCTCCGGTGTTCGGCCACTAAGGGGTTACCGAAAGTATCTAAATGCCCCAGGCGATTTTTTTTTATACGGTGGGACAGGGGAAAGAGACAACTAAAGATTGGTAGAACAGGAGATGGGTGGGTGGTGTAAATTGGCAGCGACGTCTGCATGGCCTAAACATGTGAGACATGAGATATATGCTATCAAACTCATTACCAGCTTGGATCGCAGCATTTACAGACCACAATCCTCACGAGGTTCCAGCACGCATCGGCTCTACTGATTGAGCATCGGGGGAATATGGAGGGAATGTTTGGATAGGCATAAAAGATCCATGACGGGAAATTCAATAGAATACCGTGAAACAAACGGAGGGAAGGGCAGATAGTAAAGTAAGTAAATTTGATGAACTCAGTTGAACATCAAAGACACATTGTGTCATAACCCCAGATCTAAGATGCGGGGGGGGGGGGGTATGTTAAATCTATGGCTTGTCCACCGGGCGGGAACGTGCGGACATTATTTTGTTTCATAAAATATTTGTACGTATTGCAGACGTCACTGCAAAATAAAAGCAGTGGCTGGTTTGGGGAAAAAGTAGGGGGGTGGGCATGGATACTGCAGGGTTCGGGTTGCAAAGCCGAAGCAATCTCCACGCATCCCCACCTCACTTTGGCTCTAAGCCTCAACTGCCGGCAATTTTTGCTGCTTCTAGAAGGAGAGTCCCGCAGCAGGGATCGGTTCTTGCTGTGGCAACTGCGCTAATTAAACCCTGTAGTCATAGTGTTGTTCTGCTGAGCTAGTGATAATTGGGCACAGCCAGCCTCCGACCCTTGCTACGGCTCCAGTATGGTGCGGAGGCAACATTGGGCCCATGGTACCCGTTTACCCCGAAAGCTAAACAATGATAACTTGGGGAACAGCCCGCCTCGAAAGCTGAGAACGACAGCTGATGAGTATCCTTGGTGGCACAAGGTGAGACCGTTCCCAAGAAGGATTAGTTCTCGCGCCGTCGTCATGTGCGATCTTTTTATTTGTCGAGTCCCATTTGGCTCTCTTCCATATTACTCTTTTGGGCCATCTTCATTATTAATCTTTTTGGCCACTCATCAGCTTCAATCTGCGATGACATTTCTCCAAAAATGCGCAAGTGTGGTGCCCGAAGGATCCAATCAGCGTCTGGTTGGATAGATTTTGCATCACAACGTGATGAGAATGGCTCCGGAAGTTTTTCTATTTGCTGAGGCATGGGCTTCTCCGCAAGAATGCTTGTCCAGTGCGGTATATTGTGAGACCATGAGTCAGATCGGACTGGACTTGGACGTGGTCCAAGTCTCTGTAGCAAGGGTTTGTTGATCGGGGTGTGATGGTGCGCCTTCCTGTCTTTGCGGATGCATTGACCAAGCTTGCACATGAGCCTCCATTCGATGCTTCGTAATGGCAGAGAGAGTGTTTGCCAGTTATTCACAGACGCCACCGCCCTTCCCGTACTGCATGGGCGTCCTCTTCGACGCACAACCAAGACACGACAGGTGCGGGATGAAGTAAAAAGATCACATTGAGGCCAGTGCTTTGTAAAATACTTCATGAGAAGAAAATAGCGTGAGCCGATCCCTGACCATACTCTTGCCTCTCGTGATAGTCAACCATTGGTTGACATCAAAACATCCACACGCGGAAGCACAACCCATGTTCTTCCTATCACGCAGGCATGAAAAAAAGTCATAGTCCGTGAAACAGTGAGATGCAAGGGTGTATTTCTAAGGATGAAGTAATTGGCATGCATGGGTGCAGGGAGTCCTTGTGAGACTGTTGGAACTCATGATTGGTATGACGGTCACTCTAGGGTGAGTGATATCCAGGTGCATCAGCTTCATGTCAGCCAATTCTTAGAGAATATGGCCTATTGAGTATGCATCATTCGACATCACGGACGATATGGGACGATTCTATAAGCCTCAATACAAGTGTGGGTGACAGCGGACGCAGTATGGAGAATATGACGCCTTTCAACCGAAATTTATGAAAGTAGACATTATATTTCGAAATTGGTCTAGAGAAAATAGCAACCGAGTACCAGAGTTGCGTGTGTCATTGTACCCTCTGCGCACAAGATAACAACGGTAGCCTCCCCAAGATTAGCAGGTAGTATTTTCAAGGACGAAAAGGAGAGAGGCTCAACGTGACGTTTATCAGTGGCCACGAGTAGATATCAAAGATAAATGAAAATGCCTCTCGTTGAATATGAGGGCTCACATCGGTCCACAAGCGATCTTCAGCATCTCAAGTACACCCGAGTTAGTTCCTATCAGACCCAGCTCTCGACAGCCAGATCGAGACAGGACCGAGGTCACTGCATAACCCCGCGATAATTATTCCCAAACTAACTGGCTGAGTTCGCTATCGAATGGATACATGTTGGGTCCAGGCCAGGGTCGGGTTCCCCACACTGAGAGTCTCGGTCAGAGGAGCCATGATACAAACGTGGCTCGTCGACCCCGTATGGGGAACCCGGATCTCTGCAAGATAACCCCAGACTAAACCGGGGCAGGGTCCAGAAGACATGGTTGAAAACCACTGCGCGCGGTTTTTTTTACGCATTCTTGCGTGGAGCCTAGATTCTGGGGTGTCGCAACGACATCCTGACAATGGTGCTTGGCAAGTGCGCCCACTAGTGTTGGGTCCAGCACCAAGTGGAACTCGCCTTGATTCGACGGCCCCGAGAACCCCGGAATCGACGTCACCGTCTGGGGAGAGAGTTTGCCATCATGCCTCTACAGCTGCGGGTTTAAATGGGCGCCTGTGTCCAGTCTTTTCGAATCCGGTTCCTTCACTTAAGCCCGTTTTGCCCCGCCCTCCTCGACAAGAAATTTCACAGTCTCACACCATGTCGGGAACCTCCAAAATGGAAAAGAGCGAACATGACATCGAAGCCCCGGGGGCAAGGCCAGATGACGTCTTCACCGAGGGTTACTCCAAGGAGACTACCCACGACCCAGTCTTTGGTGAAGTGACAGAAGATGGTCCCAACTACCGCAGTGTAATTTTCTCCTACAACGATCCGAAGCCCCTCTCTAACATTTCCTAGCTTGGTTGGGTTGGCACATCTGTTTTGATGATGAAGAGTCAGATCGGCCTAGGTGTTCTATCCATCCCATCCACATTTGATGCCCTCGGCATGATCCCAGGTGTCATTTGTCTGGTTGCAATTGGAGTAATGACTACCTGGTCTGATTACATGGTCGGTGTTTTCAAGCTCAAGCATCGCGAGGTCTACAGTCTGGACGACGCCGGACAGTTAATGTTTGGCCGGATCGGAAGAGAGTTCTTGGCTGTCGCTTTTGTTCTTTGTAAGTGTTTTCAAACGCCATGCCCCATAAAGGATCTCTCATTGACCGTCTCTAGACTATATCTTCGTCGCTGGGTCCGGCATGGTTGGTATTTCTATTGGATTGAACTCCATGTCAACGCATGGTGCCTGTACCGCTGTATTTGTCGTCGTTGCTGCGATATCTGGCTACATGCTGGCTAGCATCCGAACACTGGGTAAAATTACCTGGCTCGCATGGAGTGGGCTTTTCTTCATTCTCGCCGCCAGTGAGTAACCGCTTTCTTCAATCTCTACAAGTTAATACTGACCCATCTATTCAGTTTTCACTGTTACGATCGCCGTCGGGGTCCAAGACCGCCCAGCCGCTGCCCCCCAAGGAGTACCTTGGAAGTCCAACTTTAAGATGACCAACGAGCCCACTTTTGCTCAGGGAATCTCTGCCATTTCCGCCATGGTCTTCGCTTTTTCTGGCACGCCTGGCTTCTTTTCCATAGCGGCCGAAATGCGTGATCCTCGCTATTTTACCCGGTCCATGTTGATCTGCCAGGTCGTTGTCACTGTTACTTATGTGGTCATTGGTGTTGTTGTCTACTACTACTGTGGCTCATTCGTTGCCTCGCCTGCTCTGGGATCTGCTGGTCCTCTTCTAAAGAAGATCTGCTACGGCCTGGCGCTTCCTGGCTTGCTGGTGACGGAGTGCATCGTGCTTCATGTGAGTCATATCTTTGCCCACACTCCTATGCTCTGCTAACGAAGGTGTAGATTCCCGGGAAATATCTCTTTGTCCGCATTATGCGAGGTTCAAAGCATCTCACAGCCAACACCCCTACACACTGGACTGTATGGCTTGGCTGTACCTTTGTTGTCACCCTTGTTGCCTACATTATTGCCAGTGGTATTCCTATTTTCGGTGGCCTTGTGTCGCTGATTGGTGCGCTCTTGGGAACCTTCATGTGCCTTCAGCCCATGGGTTGCATGTGGCTCTATGACAACTGGCATTTAGGCAAGGACAAAGCAAACAGAACCCTATTATGGAGCTTCATGGTTGGATGGTCAGTGTTCATCGTCGTGTCTGGAACATTTCTCACGGTTGCTGGAACATATGGTTCCGTCGTTGGAATTATCGACTCTTACAAGAAGACGGGAGGCACTGGTGCCTGGTCGTGTGCCGATAACTCAAATTCTGTATAAAATACCCTTGTTGAGGGCTCATCGGGTACCCAGGCCCCTTCGAGAGCTGGAAGCCACGTGTATATTTTGTGCTAGTAATGCGCTTGCTGCAGTCGGGCTTTAGCTCAGACATAACTAGATATTGGTCAGAATGGCCACGCAATTATGTTAAATAAACATATGTACGAACTCTATCTTTGGTGTCACTTGAATTAACTACATGTTTCGGAGTACAATTGCCAGAAAGTGCCGGTTCGTTTGCTTCAAATAGTTGTAACATTTTAGTTACTTCTCCTTGTTTCGAAAACATTTCCCACCATCACCTCTGCTTGAACCGGTCTTTGCTTTTTCATGCGTTTGACATCCCTCAAACGCATAACTCATCCAACCCACGATGGCAGTGAATATCGCTTCGTCAATTCGGGACGGCCAAGTTGGGCGGCCGCGTTGCCGCTATGCTGGCCCTCCATAGAGCCAATAGGAGCATGGCAGCTCGACATGCGTGGTAAGCAGCTGATGCTTAATCTGACAAGTCTACCCACCTCCCCGATCGCCAAGACATGCCAGTGTTTCCTTCTTGGACCTATAATCTCAGCCGCCAAGAATATTGCCTTGGGTTCCTTGTTTAATAAATTGTTAGTGCAAACTTGAAAGCCATTAGCGCCATGGCTACTCCAGGCACATCTGAAAGGGTTGGTGACGCTAGGCCTAATATTGCAGTAATTGGGGTACAACCAACTAGCCCGCAAATTCAATGAGAGGTCAACCATACTAATTCTAAAGCTAGATTTTGCTTGGATTTAGCGCTTAAGCATTTATCTCCTTGGTCCTGTCCATATGGGTCATTCCTTTGTCAAGACTTGGCCGTCTAGGACTGAGACACGAAGAAGGAACGGATCATTACGAAACCAAAAAGAAGCGACTGGAGATAGTTTCTGACATAATCATAATTGGAAATGACATCCAGATGATTCTGAGTAGATCTATCCACATACAGCTATGACCACTAACTAATTATTATGTATAACATAGAATTTGTCCTCATTGTGACAGGCTTTGAATATGCAGGTAAAATTCGAAATTCGTTTGGATGAGTGGGATTTAAAAAGTGAAGAGCTTGGCTATTGCTACAAAACAGCCGGCCTAGCCTCTTGGGGCGCCAGCCATCCAATAGTAGACAAAGTTTTGGTGGCAGTTACGGCTGCATGGCAACTAGTAGTTGTGTTCAGTGCAGTGTTTGTTGGTGTGCATTACCGCAAATTGATTCTCATCCTTTGTGCATTACAGTTTCCTTTGCACTTATACATGATGATCACACTGCGTATCGGCAACCAAGATTACTTGGAGGGGCATTATCATGAGCACGGCAGACAATGGGACAACAAACACTGGCCTTATGTGGATGCTTATCATTGGCAGAGGTGTTGCAGGTGTTGGAGCTGGTGGAGGCTACTGGCGAGTCAAGCGGTTTCCGAAAACGACAAGGTTTCATTTTCGCTGCGATGAGTGAAGTTGCTGCATCCCTAGGCTACTGCTTCGGCGTCTTGGTACCTCTGATTCTGCTATTATGCGTCCACCAGAAAAAGGAAAAATACGAGTTGGTCTGGAGACTCTCTTATGGCCTAGACATGATTCCACCCCTAGTAATCTTCTGGTTCCGGATGAGAATGGCCCCGTCCACAGCTTTCCGCAAATCTTCCTTACTAAAACAGAAAGTTCCTTATATTCTAATTATCAAGAAATACTGGCGACGACTTCTTGCTGGTGGCTGGACTTGGTTCATCTACAATTGGATTTGCATCCCATTTGGCGTCTTTAGCTTCAATATTATGTCTAAAGTCAATGCGTCTGAGTCTTTGATCAAACCTCTGGGATGGGGCGTGATTATTGACGCATTTTATCTTCCTGATCCATTTGTAGGCGGGTTGTTAGCAGACAAACTTGGAAGAAGAGAGACCTTGGCGTTGGAGTTTGCCCATTAAGCAATTTTGGGGTTCATCTTGGGAGGAGCATATTGTAAGATTCAGGACATTTTCCCTTTATTTGTTGGTTTGTATGGAATCTTCTTGACATTGGGAGAACTCGGTCCGGGGAGGTAAGTCTTCGGACACCATCGTCATCCCGAACGTTCACACCGACAAAATTTACAGTGTCATCAATCTTGTTTCTGCTGAGTTGTTTCCAACCTCGATCCAAGGCCAATGAAACAGTCTTATTTCGGCTTTCGCTAAAGTCGAAGCAGCCATTGGCACAGGGGTTAAGATGAATTGAACGAAGCGACTAAATGATTGGCTTACAATCTGCAAGTTTTTACGGCAATTCAAAACAAATACACCGATGGGTAGAAGGCAAACCAAACCGTCTTCTTGATTGGCTCTGGCTTCGCTGCCTTTGGTGCTGCTCTTGCCTGGATTCTTATGGAAGATGTGAGTAAGAATCTAGATGAGGAGCACCAGAAATGGAAGAACCATCTCGCCGAGCAAAAATGGGAAGCAACTTGGGGAGATGACGAAACGCGGGACCCTCCTAAGGCGTTGAAATATGCGACTCAGCGAAATTCTTAGCTCAGAAGCCTCGTGTACCTTGTGATTGTTCCAACTCGCTCAACGTAATAGTAGTAGTTGGGCCAAAGGTTTACTAGTGCAGTTTCGCGGATTCAAAAAGAGGCTTTGAGACTTTAAATCAGCTCAGAGGTTAGTGCCTCGGTTGCGCGACAACTAAACGGGCGACCTAGTTAATTAAGCAAAGCTACTAAAGGTGGTGAGCACGTGAGTGTGAGCGCCTTCTAGATTTGCTTCTTCTGATGGGAGGCCTGTGGTGGTGACATAAGCAAAACCTTAAAATTCCTAGTAGTAATTGGTGCTTTTTCATTGGCCTACCTTTTTGGGCTGTGGGCGGGCCGGAGGTTTCGCTGGACCCTCCCTGGAGGGGTGCCCCCTGCGGAGGAAGAAATTTCTATTTCTTTGGCAAAGTTAAATAAATAAACAACAAGGTAAAAGCCCTGCTTAGCGGTGCAGCAGCGTAGTTTTGCTGGGCAGGGCAGGGCTTACATAAAAGAGGAAGATCAAAGTAAGGGCATCTTCGAGCATAGCAAGGCACCCCCGGAGGGCCGCCGGATTCGGGGGGGTGGGTGGGGCAGGCTGGTGGTGTGAAGCTCGCTGGTGTGAGGCTCACAGCTTTGCGGTTGGCACGGTCAGGCACAGCGTGGGCGTCAGTGGTATCTTGTTAGTAGTCATCTTCACACTCGTTTTGGTGGCAGAAGGCTGACGTAAACATGTGCAGTTTCTTTGACAATCTCTACTATAATAGGGACACACCGGCAGATCTCCTAGAGGTTTTGACACCGACGGCAACCTAAGCACGAGGTTTCTCCTCTAATAGATCGTTGTATTGTAGCCAGATAGCAGATAGAAACAATACAAAGAAATTAAATAGGGACACACCGGCAGTAGGGAGTCCTCATCACCCCATGACTATTGGGTATTGGCCACAACACTAACTACGATGGTGTAGCGCACTTTGCGAAGATTAGGCTTCATGCGGGCATAAGATAGAGAAATTGAGACAGTAGAGGCGGGACTAACACGGCCGACCATCACCATGATCCAGACAAGCCGAGGAATTAAATGTGCATTTGGACCTTTCGTGTTCGTCTGGTTCCTGTCACCAAGCGCATTATTGGAGTGGCCATGTGGGTTTTAATGAGGGGCACTACTGAATATTATATAATGTCTTGATACCCTGCCGCTGTCTTTCTCCATGCCTCACTCCATCCAGAACATCTCCAAAGTTATGGGTTGATCCATCAATGCCGCCACTCTGCTCCATACAGCCCGAACTGACCAACTGCCCCGTGACGAAAGGAACGTTACTCGAGTACACCACGGAGCCCAGCAAGGAAAATACAGTACGATTACTCGTACTGCAACCTCAGTACTCGCTTACGGGGAAAGAGTGGAAGATCATCATTAAGAAGGGATTTTCTTTTGTTCTTTGAGAGATTTGTTACATGTACAACAGGGAGAGACACATATGGAGTCGGACCTAGTTATATAGCGTAACACGCCTGATATCCCCAAAGGGATCGCAACCCCGGTTAGCGGGGGAGCTAAAGGCGTCAAAATACACACACACACACACACACACACACACACACTGCTCCATACATATAACTCAACCAACCTGATCTTCGGCTAATATTCCCACCCATAATGTCGATTTCACAGCTTCAAGTTCGTGTTCACGAAAATGATCAGATTGTACTCTCTGACGGCACAATTCTTTCAGTGTTGGTCTGGCTCCAAGAATATGCAGAAACCAATCCAGTTCCAGCCATCTCGGAATACCTTCCTTACAGAAAGTGTGATGGGACGGCGCACAGAGACGCTCTTAACCACCTTTACGTCGCGGCTTATGGATATGCATGCATCCGCGTGATAGCCGCGTCGACCTGAAGCCTCTCGAACCTGGTCGATATTATCATGTAACGGTCAAATTGAACGAATGCGGCCAACACATCAGCGCAGGAAGTATTATTCACCTGGCACTGTCAACTTCATAATTCCCCACCGCTTTGTCGTCTCCAGAAGCCGCCACGCTTAAAATAGACCGCGCAAATAGCAAATTGGAGCTTCCCACTCGACTAGAGGGTTGTCTTGATGGCCAGCTCAGGCCTTTCGAGCCCCCAGAAAATGGATCCCCCCTGAAGGCCATAACTCTACAGGAATCTAAAAGAAAAAACGCCATCACAAAAGACTTGGATACCGATCAAGTCACCATCTGTTTCGATACTGATGAAGGTCTATATGAGAGTGAAAAGAGTGGATGGTGGTGGGGCGGGAATACCAAGGTTACATGCACGATTCATCCCAGTGATCCATTGTCAGCCTGTGCTGAGCAGGAATTCTGCCAAGAATTTGGCCATTGAAGGCTGGACCAAAATGATGGCAACACGAACAGAGTGGCCACATCACAACTCGAATGGAGGCATGGGAACAGGGAGAAAGAATATTTGAACGCAACCATACTTATGCAATCCCACGAGATCAAGTTTAGAAATTGAATACATAAAGCTTTAAAATAATGCCGGTTAATTATCGTGCCCAGCTTGACTCGCTGTGCTGCTAATCAATCATCTAGATGCATAACTCGAGTTCTTGGCATATTTTGATGGTTAATGTTGGGGATAAAAAAGATGGAAAAGAGAAGATACAAGAACTTGATACTACAACTTTCTTTATTCTATCCATAAAGTTTGGATCTATCTCACACACGCCCAACCGTCAATAGAAAGCATATTTTGCAATCTGCTAGACGCCACATATCGTGGCCATGTGAGGGTATCGACTCCCCACATCAGCCAACAAGTCAGCAAACCTGGGCAGAGAATCGCAATTAAGCCTCCGTCTGATTCTCAAGCTGTTTTACAATGAGTATCTCAACTTGAATAGTTCACTTTTAATTTTCTACATGTGCAACTACACCTTCTATTACCAGCAGCAACTGGAAAGCGCAGTTAGAGACAAAATGGAACCATCCCGGTCTTTGAAACTCGGCCAAATGACCCATACACGTACATGCCAGGATTTGGCAATCACTTCGAACCCGAGGCACTTCCTGGGACAATTCCCAAAGGTCAAAATAGCCCCAGGGAAATCCGATTCGGGCTCTAAATCGAGCAAATGACAGCCTCGGCTTTCGTTGCCCCTCGTCATATGAACAAGAAGACATGGCTGTATCGTTCGAGGCCAGCGGTAGCTCATCAAGGATTCGTGAGTATTCGTAGTACATTGGTGAGGGTGGCAGATACTGACCACAACAGACTGAGCTTCCCGATAACAAGGACACCGAGTCTACCTTCATCCCAATCATTCCTTGTGTTCATGTATCTCCCTCATAGTTGGCCTGGAAGCCATACCCTATCCCTGAGGGCGAGGATGTGGACTTTGTTGCTGGTATCAAGACTATTGCTGGATCCGGTGATCCAACTCTACGAGAAGGAGTAGCAATGCGTGTATTTTTGTGCAACAAAAGTATGACCAAGTCCGCCTTTGTTAATTCCGACGGCGACTTTCTTATCGTGCCCCAGCAGGGTGCGCTGTATATCCAAACCGAATGTGGCATTCTTTATGTCCAACCTAGAGAGATTTGCGTTCTCCAACGGGGTCAGCGTTTCAAAGTCAAGATAGAGGGTCCTACTCGAGGATACATTCTGGAGATCTGGGGCTCAAATTGGGCGGAAGGTTCTTCAAAAGTACACAATCACATTGCCCCTTTGGTGTGATTGCTTGGCATAGAAACTACATTCCGTACATGATCTGACTAAATTCGTTAACACAGGCTCAATCTCAGTTGATCATCTTTATCCATCAGTATTTTGTGTCCTTATAGCCAAATCTCGAGATCCGGCGGCCCCATTGGCCGACTTTCTGATCTTCTCTCCTCGATGGGATGTTGCATCGCACACTTATCGGCCACCATAATATCACAGGAATTGTGCCTCGGAACTCATGGGTCTCATCTATGGCGAATATGGTGGTTGCTCTGATGAAATTCAGCCGGGCAGCGTCTCATTTGAATGCGGATATGCTCCTCACGGAGTTGCTTATGAGCAATTCTATGAAGCCTCGAGGACCCCCCTGTTAGACAGATTTCACTCGGATCCATTGCCTTTATGTTTGAGAGCTCACGAGCCTTCACAATCACCGATTGGGCCTGGAACAGCAAGGAAAAACACGAGCATGACCCTTAGATGTGGGATAATCTGGTTGACAACTTTTCCAATCATAAGATTGAAGTTGACAGAATTCTAAGCGAGATATTGAATGGAACACAAACTGCTTAGATAGATTCTACCTCCAAAGGCAGTATAATATGTATCGAAATGACATTTTAATTGACTCACAGTTGCATATGATCATGTCGACAATATGAGTGATGTTCAAAGACTAAAAGATGCGCGAGCAGATACCTACTCATACTGAATCCTCGAGAAACAATAGAAATCATGGTGGGGTGAGCTCCCAGTAGGCACACATATAAACTAGGATTTCATAGACCCTACAATATTTCCCACTAGTTAGTTTGGTGGCTTTAAGCTTTGCTTGCTAACCAGGCCGAAAGATGGTATGGTGTGCCTGTTTGTGTGTGAGGTATGGGGTGGCCTGAAGGTACTTTACCTCCCCTTTGTCCCCATGGCATCACCACCCTAATTTCAAGACAAAACAATCCATCTGTATCATTACCTCGAGGTGCAAAAAAAATATAAATATTCTAAAATTGTGGTAAACCACTATCATCAAGTTATAGACTGCCCTGCATGGCCTGATTCTCACTGCTACTTCGGCCTCTACCCCACCCATATTCATGTGAATTGGCTGGCGTAAGCTGATCTGCAGCATGACCATGTTAAAGGAGTGCGACGACATCTATGAATTATCATTCTAGCAATATATTGTGACGTAAAGATTACTATCCAAATCTACTGGTTCAAGGGACTTGCAACTTTCATTCATAGTTGCAGTATCACAGAATATGGCAGACAGCCTTGACACGACAACGCCGACTGTATTTACATCACAGGCCAATTTTGGGGTTCGCCAAGAGTGTTTCGCACGCCTTTTATTTGTGAGAACTAATGGTCTAATTGATTCATAGTTTGCAGTGTAATATTTCACGTATTTAAATGGCGTTAATTGCCGTGAAACCCGGATTCGCACTGTCAAACACAACTAACAACCTAGAACAAAAACAGTCTACAGCCCATGCAACTTGTCATCATGTCGTCAAGGCTTACCCCTCGAAGTGTCAATTTGCACACTGAAAATCATTATGCCAAGTCTCTTCAGCAAAACAGCGTTGACGTTGTCGTTATTGGAAGTGGCCCTGCCAGCAGATCTTTAGGTGCCCTGGCTGCAGCTAATGGTCTCAGCACTGTTATTGCAGAGGCTGAATTGGTCGGTGGCGAATGCCCCTTTCGGGCATGCGTACCGCCAAAAGCACTTCTACGCCCAGCAGAGGCGCTAGGCACGTCTCGACAGGTGACTGGCGCCAAGGAGCTCATAGCAGCAGACCCTACAGTCGATGTTCCTGGAGTATTTGCTCATCGGGACAAGTTTACGCATACACGAAATGACGACTTCTCTATTAACTTGTCCATCTCTCAGAGCTGTACCATTGTACGAGGCCAAGGAGCCTTGGTGGGGGAGAAAAAAGTTGTACGAAATGTCAATGGGGAGGAGACGACCATCACAGCCAACCATACTATTGTTCTAGCCACTGGATTTGATCCTGTCATTCCATATATAGCAGGCATATCAGAGGTTCCATACTGGACCCCTCGAGAGGCTAATTATGCAAACGAAGTGCCCAGTCATTTCACCATTATTGGCGCCGGAGCAGTGGGTATGAAAATGGCTACTGCCTATGCTGGATATGTAGGGCGAGTCTCACTGTTTAGTTCTTCAACTGAAATACTCCCCCACCAGGAGCCTTAGGCCGGGAAAATGGTTCGTGGAGCCTTGGAGGCCTTCAAAGTAGACGTGTATGTCTCTACGACAGGGCAGCAGGTTTCCCACCCGGAGCCCCACCAGGTTTCTGTAAAGCTCTCCGATGGGAGGACGGTGATGGGGAGTACCCTTTTAGTGGTTGGCTCTATGCTGTCGGTGACACCAATGGAATTTCCCGCACAACCTACATGGGCGAGTATCGGGCCCGGATTGCTGCAAATGTCATTATCGCTCGCGCCAAGTCCGGGTTTGAAGTCGATACAAGATCTTGGAGTCCGTTTGCTTATATTGCAGACGACAAAACCGTCGCGCAGGTTATTTTTACCGATCCAAATGTCGCCCACACTGGTCTCACCGTAGCAGAGGCTGAAAATAGGGGCGTCAAAGTCGAGACTGTCAAAGTGTCGTTCCAATTCTCCGGGGCATGGCTGCATGCATGGTTCAACTACGAGGGGTGGGCACAATGGGTTATTGACACGGAAAAGAATGTTCTCGCGGGAGCAAACTTTGTGGGAAGGGAAGCGGCCGATCTGGTCTACATGAGCACGGTTGCGATTGTTGGCGAGATTCCTACGCACCGTCTCATTCACGCAGTTCCGAGTTTCCCGACTGTCAGCGAAGTTTACAGGTCTCTCTACGCCGCACTTTGGTAGCCTAGAACCGTGGGAAATAGCATTGTGGGTAGGGTAGGTACATGGCTGAAGAACAGATTGCTGTATGAATTGTCGCTTCCTAATTGCTTGGCGAGATTGTGTGAGAAGCGTTAGGCAATTAATAAAAGGAGGTTGCCAAGGATGTAATTTAGTCGTCTTTTTTGTATGTAGGTGAGACATGTGGTCGGGCCAGTCGAGAGCAACTCCGAACATCTTCGGTAGTCAATGCCGTTGTCATGAATGGATGAGCCCCAGAGGCGTTATGGTCCATAGTCCACACTAGGCGTGAGCCGCTGCTTAGCGTTTAGTAAACACAAAAAAAAAAACCCCCCGTTACCAATTACTGACAAAGTAGGTCCAATGTCTGTCCGGTTCGGATTGTTATCCCGGCCGAAAAAGGATGAATAGGTACTCAATCCCAGTTAGGCCAGTTGCTGTTTCGGCGAAGGATGAGGGATCTACGCCAGTTCAACGTGACGAGGCGCCCTACTGCGTCTCATCAATCTTCATCACCGGCAGATCAGCGAACCTTTGCCAGGCCTGGGATGAGCCTTGCTCGCTTTCGGAAGGTGGTCTAGTCAGTATTGGGATAATGCCATCTGGGCGGCATAGGCCAAGCCACCAGACAAGTCGAGAAGAGTCCAACAAGAAAAGAGCCCAACGAAGGCGCACATAAGGTTTCGGATCCCCAGCTGGGCCGCCGTTTCTGCCCATGGACCAAAAAAAACGCCGCTTACAGAAGTGGCGCCGACTAATTGCTCGGTCTAATTCATCCCGTTCTCGCTTAGAACTAGCGGACATTTCGAAGGAACTGTAGACGGAGTGCTCATTAGCCCAGTGCTGGGGAAACTGCTAGCTCAGACACGCGTAAGCCATGAAATGCGTTATTCCAAGTTGGTCGACACGCCTACCAAGGCCAACACACAGCGCACGAATACGAAGGATTCTCCCTGTTCAATAAAACAGCGGCCCTGCCGGCTAGATTCAGCCGCGCCCCGGGTGTGGAGACGATTCTTGGAAAATCTGCCGATCCCGGCTGGTTCCAGCCTATAGAAGCATTTATCCTGGCTTTTCCCGGGAAGCACCAAGGCGCGCACAGAGATTCATGACTCGGGGCTGGCTCTGATTTCGTTTTGCTGAGACGTTAGTCTTTAATAAAGTTCAAACGGCGCAACTTGGCCAGGCACAGATGCTTCTTGCCACGCAGACTGCGATTGACCTGCGTTTCGTCAGCCAGAGAATGACGCCGGAATGCCAATCCATTTGTCACAGTTAATCGGAAGGTTCCACTTCTATTCGATGCTCACCTTGGTATGTGTTGAGCTCAATCTTGCCATCTGTGACCCTTGACAAAAAGACCTCGACATGAACTGGACCGACACAGACCACTTCGGTGAGGGGAACTCCGGGCGCTCGGTCCTGCAGGCATCCCCTAATATAGAATCTGCGTGCTGCCATGGTTTGACAGCTGTGGCATCTCTGTTCGTGTCACCGAGTCTTTGGTATTGGTCTCAGGATGCTCACTCTTCTCCCCAACCGCTTCATCCTCGAAGAAGTGACGCGAGATGACATGGTTATCGCATCCATGGCCTGGGGGTTTACCCTTGGCATTGGCTGGTTGACGACATGGACTGCAATACAACAGACAGCCAATGTTTACAAGCGACGTGGATTCGCCGTGTTTCGCAACGCATATGTCTGGATGATTTGGCTAGAGATTGCCGTTTGTTTGGGCTTTGGAATAATTTGCTTCCTGTACCTTTTGGGCGTAATTCCACCAAGGTAAGTTTGTATCCAACGCGAAGCACAATACATCGAATTCAATGTCACTAACGCGAACCCCATGCAGTTTTGCCTTTTACTTCTGTATTCGTGAGTGAAATAACTCTGAATCTTTTGTTTTCAGTTTACGAGTCACCTCGACTAACAAGATCCAATTGCAGTTACCCTTTGGGCTCTTCAGGTTAGTCAACTTTTTCTCTCTTTGCAGCTTCTCTCCTAACTCGGTTCACAAGGTCCAATTCCTTCTACAAATTATCGTTAATCGATGCGCAATCCTTATCCACGATCAAAAGCTTATATGGCGGCTTAAGTATGGCGTTGCCGCCCTGATTACGGGCATCAATATTTCCGTCTATTGCATTTGGGTTCCTGCCCGACTACAAGTATCGGAGACTTATATCCACGTCAACGAAGTATGGGATCGCTGTGAAAAAGTGATATACCTACTTGTTGATGCTGCACTGAATGTTTTCTTTATTCGAATTGTAAAGGAAAATTTGGTTAAGCTGGGCCTTCAAAAATACAATAACCTGGTCAAATTCAACATGTTTATCATTGGCTTCTCCTTAAGTATGGATGTTCTCATCGTTGCTATGATGAGCTTGGGAAATACTTTTGTGTAAGAATGCTTGACTGATCTAATCTACTCTTCTAATTTCCAAGAGCCGTTGCTGACTGGGGCATTGATTAGGTACATGCAATTTCACCCGCTCGCGTACATCGTCAAGCTCAACATCGAAATGTCAATGGCCAGTCTTATCGCAAAGATTGCACGATCATCAGATAATCGCGAGGAATCTTCCTACGCCAGATCCAGATCACACGGGACAAGACCGGGTGCTGTAGATACGACCCTGGATGCTAGAGGTACCGAAAATGAAAATACCAGAAATATGGAATGGCCAGTCGTTACTACGACAGTGGAGATGCATACCCTGGAAGCAAAGCGTCCGGGGGCAAAGGACCAGCTCGGGTTCAACCACAACGACACTGATACTCTGCTCAACCAAAGCTCACCATACTCGGTGCAAATCGAAGGCGCTTATAAATCTTCTGGAGGTTCATCAATAAAGAACGGGGATGGATCCTTCAGTAGCCGCGATTCTGGTGGCATAGAACCTATCCAATCAAGATGAGAGGCTACGGCAAGCCATGATGCCCAGTTTAATTGAAGCAATGTCTCATGTCACATGTCATTATGGACTGCATTTGCAAGGCGTTTGGTCTTTCATATACATACACGGACTGTACTGGTTTATCATGATAAATACCCTTTAACTAATGGTCGGGCACTGCCCCGTTATAACCAATTCTATTTTCTTGCCTTGCCTAGCTGCATTTATTTCCCACCCACTGACCAGTTGGTCTCCTGTGAATTGCAAAAGCGTCCGTGGAGTAAAATAAAGACGGGGTCTGGTCGGCGCTATTCTGCTTCAGCAACGGCTTCGGAAGCTGGTCCCGACCTATGATTGGCCATTTGCTCCAGTCCCATCAGACCCGCAACTCCCGAAGATTGAATTCAGAGATTTTATTGGCTAATTTCTCCGTGGCTCCTCTTGGCTCATCTCAACGCGTCCACACAGTCGAGGTCTCATCGGATCTCCAATCTTGCAATACCTGCCCAACAATGCAGAGTAAAGCTTCCGGAGCCCCAAAGGCCGGTAATATTAACCACAGATACCAGGCTTCTGAGCGGAGAATTAGTAAGTCCAGCATGGCAACTCCTGCTCGGGCTCACCCAATAGCTAACAAGTAGGCTGTCGCTAGATGGACGGGCCTGTGTCCACTGCCACGAGCGGAAAACCCGCTGTGATCTTCTCGAAAAGGGTGCTCCTTGCACAAGTTGCTCATCGCGCAACCTGCCGGGATGTCGGTTATATCCTAAAAAGAAGCATCGGCAGGCGGCAGTCCGTTCGAGGGATCCCGTACCAATCTGCCCCCGGGGGCCCGGATTGAGGTTACCTGCAGAGGAACAGGTCAACAAAGTGCAAGAGATATCACCGGCTTCCGCAAGGCCAGCTTCACAAGCCGAGGAATCAGATGGAGAGAGTGACGAGAGCGCTCTAAATTTTATCCATCGCGAGGATGTGAGAACCCGAGAGCTTAATCACCAGACTCGTCTCTGCTTCGTCGGCACAGGAATTTCCAATTGCAACTATCTTATTCGCGAGAGTTCGCCCAAGCCCAATGAAGATGGTATCCTGCACTTTTGCAACCGCTCAATGCATCGTAAACGGGTTCCTTCTGCTCGGCAACTCATCCCCCCCGATGCGCTGGAACTGCCTGAAAAAAGACTGGCAGACAAGTTGATTCGGGCCTACTTTGACAACGTGAACGTTGGGTGGCCGATTGTTGACCAGGAGCAATTCATGGTCCAGTATGGAGGGAAGGATCCTGGAAACCCACTTCCATTAGCCCTGCTCAATGCTGTTTTCCTTGTCGGGGCGCATGTTTTGGCATCCCAAGACAACAGCATGGAAGGGCTACAGACGATATTTTTCAGTAGAGCCAAGACTCTGTTTGACTACCGGCTTGAACAGGATCGAGTCATGTACATCCAGGTGGCACTGCTCATGACATGGTACTCTGATGGCATGGAGGAAATTATAGCCAACGCCTGGTATTGGATCGGAATCGCTACTCGCACTGCCCTCGGCCTAGGGATGCACAGGGACGTCAGCAAGTGTCGAATGCAGGCAGCACATAAGAGGATCTACGCCCGGCTTTGGTGGGTTGTATTCCAGTTTGACACCATCGCTTCAGCTTCGAGCGGCCGGCCACAAGCCTTGTAAGATTTCCCAAACAAGCATACAAAATTTCGGCTACTAATCTCAATCAGAAATATTGATGACAGTGACGTGCCTGAACTGGAGCATTCCCACTTCGAAGGAATACCCGGTGCAGAAGCAGACTTCGTTATCTACCAAACCAGACTCTGCCAAATAATTTCTCGGACAATGAGGGAGTGGTGTGCGCTTAATGCTTCCCCCGAAAGTCGTATCCAGGCTGTCCACAAAGCAGACTCGGCTCTCGCGCGCTTTTTGCTCGAACTTCCCCAAAGACTTCAATTATCTGTGGTCAATGGAGATATTTGGCAGTCAATACTCCATCTCACCTACAGCGACTTCATTATCCGCCTCCATCGACCTCCGCCGAGGCACAATGTACGAGATCAAGCATTTGAGGCTTGCAGTGACCCAAGTCTTTGTGGTGGCGCCACGATGTCAATTTGTTCCATTTTAGACTCGCTTCTCTGCCAGAAGAAATTATCCATACTGTGGTTCTACAGCAACCACGTTCTCTTCACCGCGATGATCTATGTCAGCAATGAAGTTGGCTCTAACAATCCCATAGTGGCAGCCAAGTCACGGGGTCACTTCCAATCTCTCATGCTATCTCTGCAGGACCTATCAAAGCACTGGAAATATGCGCAGAGCCTACTCCATCTTTTTGAACAACGAGCACTGAGGTGGAAACAAAAGAGCACCACCCAGAAGGCGGCCGATTCGGCGGCATCTCGTCCACTTCAGAACAACAATACTGGTGTCGAATATTTTACGCTTCGGCCTGAGATCTCGTCCGAGGAGCCAAACCAGGCTCACAATTCGTTAGATTCATCATACTGGGCCCATTCAACTGGTCAATTACCAAATGGGCTAGAGCCAACGCCTCGGGGCATGACGTCAACCAATATCTCGGCCGTATCCTATGCTGACCCAGAAGGAGGCTTCTCAGGGTACGATGATGATTTTACGATTGAGGATTTGTCATTTTTGGACCCATTCGCCTACGATTTCTTTCTTGGTGAAATGGATAGTCAGAGTTAGGCAATATAAACCCGAAGGCTTTCGCTTTCATCACGTTTCTCATGTTTCCATGCTTTTCTCGTTGCCACTGATATTCAAATTACTAGATTGTTCTACAAGAGTCTCGCGGGATATTTTACGAAGAAGTTTTGAATAATGGCCTAGCTCGGCCTTGAACTTCGGTTTTTGGCAAAAAGAACGCAAATAGAGAAAGCTTTACTACATAACATTCAATCTGAAGTCGCATATTTGAGTCTATATAGCTGCTAGGGTATATCATGTTACTACCCAGAGTATCTTACTGCGGTTATACGTCATAACAAACGTTTGTAACCTAACATAGAAACCTCGTTTCTTAGTTATCCTCATCCCCATTCCAGGGCACAACATAACTAGAAAATTCGACATCCCTTCGTTTCTTGTTCTTGGTGATTAATATGCGTCTCTCTGTAATAGGCTTGGCCTTTATAAGTAAATGCATGTTTAAGCAAACATCCCGATGCTTTCTAGTCGCTTGATAAAGCCTAAAGAGTACCAATGACGCGACGGAATCCTGCTAATTGAGATGGACTGATCAAGTGCAAACTCTCATAAAAAACCTATGAGCATTAATCTGCCATGCCCCACACCATTGTTCTTGGTTATCGTCTAACAAGGTGGTCAGCAAGGCTGTTCATGAATCCTGAACGGTTTAGGTAGGTTTGTGAAGCTGCATCCATAGTCTCCCGCACAACTTGGATGGCCTCATCCAGGTCTGTCATTCTGCTAGTTTTTGCAAAATGTCTAATAGAACTAGCTGAAGGCCTACATTTAGCACCCTGCAGTCTGGATCGTCCGGTCGGATCAAATCGGTAAACCCACACCGCACTTTAAAGGCCTCAGTTAGGTCAACCAATCCCTCAGTCTTTTTATACCTATCTCGAATGTTGTCCGCTGCCAAGATCCAATATCGTACAAGCCGTTCATCTTCGCGTGGGGTCTTGAGGATGGTCTCTACTTGCCGACACCGTGGGCGCCATCGGCCTAGCCCATTTTGGCTTAGTAATGCTTTTGCCTCATTCTTAGTCGTGGCTTTTTTCATAGAGCGAAAAGTCCGAAACTTGCTTCAACGCGCCTCGATTATTCTCCGAAGCGCGATCTCGCCATTCGCGATCAGTTTCCAACGTGCTCCACCCCGAGGTCATGCCAAACGCCCTAGCGGCCATCTTAGTCGATCCTGAGGTGCCTATCATATCGTGGATTTGCATGATGCTTCTGTATCATCATCGTTGACGCGCCCCAGAGTTGGTTGTGTGAAAGCGTGGCTCTTCATACAGGAGAAGGAAAAAAGAAAATCACACAAGGACAAGGGACCTGTAGCTTTTAGTCTTGCTCGCTATTAGTCTTGAAAATAGGGGCACCCTCAAGGGCTATTCGTCACAAATAAGAGTATTTTTTCAGCTCAGAGAATTGGCTGCAGCCAGCATAAGCTGGGTTGGCTTTGCATGCACTACGTTGCATTAATTCTGTCTTGTATTCACATGATCATGGATCTCTCAACTAGTCTCTTGACTCTAGCTTCGCCCTCGGCATTTTTCCTCTTCATAAGCCGAGATGCGCTACTGAACATGAGGTGTTGTCGATCACTAGACTCTGGCCTGTGAGCGTCCCTTGGCATCTGAATACTGCTCGCGTCGTCGGGCTTCGTCACTTGCAAAGTCGCCGACGTCATGAAAAGGACCCCACGATGAGACCATCTTAAATATATAGACAAAGGCATGCCGGGTAACCAGAAAGCATATCAAGCTGCCAAGCATAAATTAACCATATCCAATATTCTCAAACGATGGTTTCCAACACGGTGCTTCTGGTGGTATCGGTACTGTCCATCTATTTGCTTTGGAACATTACCACGGTTTGTATCCTAGGAAGAAAAAGTTGAATGTCGACGTTAATGCGTTAACCAGATACTCGCAAAAGCATTCTTATCTCCACTGAATATAATACCCGGCCCATGGTATGCTCAATTCACGGGGCTTCCAGGTGTAGTTGCAAACCTATCGCGGCGCCAAGTTCATTATCACCATGAACTTCATCAACGATTTGGCCCATTCGTCCGTGTATCACCCAACGAGGTGTTTGTGTCAAATATCGAAGCTTACAAGACAATTCATCGAGTGGGTGGCCACTTCAAGAAGGCTGATTATTATCACTACTTTGGGGTTACCGAGGCGGGCAAACCGCCATATGGCCTCTTTCAAATGACCGACACGGTAGACCATGCTCGCCGCAGGAAGCTCTTGGGCAGAGGATTCACGACTACATCTCTTCGCAACGAATGGGAAGATGTGGTTTGCGACAAGGTTACTGCCACAATTCATGGGATGAGAAACGACGCAAAAAATAGCAACGGGCTCGTCAATATTCGAAAATGGTGGATGTTGATGGCGTCTGATGTGATCTCGAGGCTCATGTTCGGAGAGTCATTCGATGGACTAACCAAGGGAAAGGTACCAAAGTTGCGATGCAAATTCGTTCATAAACTAATCTTTTTTCAGGAGGACCCATGGCTTGATGCAGTGAAAGTTGCAAGCGTAGCTTCCTTCTCGGCGCTGTCGTTCCCTTGGCCATATGCTCTATTCAGTAGACTCCCAGGTATCCGCCATCAAAGATTTTTCCAGGCCCACAAGGAACTCTTTGACAAAGGCCAGGCCGCAGTTTCAAACAGTAAACAGACATCGGAGACCAAAAACCTCTTTGCCAAAGTATTGGCACAGACTGAGAAGGGTGAAAAGCCCCTCTCTGATGACGACATTTGTGTCGAGGCGGGTTCATTTATGATTGCTGGCACAGATACAACAGCCAACACGCTCACTTATCTCATCTGGGCTGTTTTGTCAAACGAGACTCTTCAGGATAGTCTTGAAAGCGAGACAGCCAGGCTCGACGAGCCTTTCACGGATGCCCAACTTGAGAAGCTTCCAGTTCTCCATGCGGTAATTAGAGAATCGCTTCGGCTTTACGGGGCTGCGCCAACCCCGCTTCCCCGGGTGGTACCCCCAGGAGGGATAGAGTTGGGTGGCTACTACATCCCAGGGGGCACACACGTTGCTACGCAATCCTGGACGATGCATAGAGATCCTGAAATATTCCAAGATCCCGAGATGTACGTAAATTACCTTCTGAGTTGATAATAGCTGACTAACGGTCCATGCAGATTTGACCACACTCGCTGGTTGCCAACGGGGTCGTGCTTCTCCTCAGAAGTTGCAAATGCAGCCTTTACACCTTTTGGTGCGGGATCTCGGGGCTGCATAGGCAAGCAATTGGCATACATGGAACTCCGCCACGGTGCAGCGGCATTCTTCCGAGAATTTCGAGGTGCCCGACTGGCCCCATCTGCAACAGTCGAAAGCATGGATATGGACAGTTTAATGCTGATTGAACCAAGGGGCAAAGTGTGTGAGGTAATACTGCCAGGGATTTAAATATAAATGGGAAAGATGTGTATAAACCCTGACTCCACTCTTTATTTGATAAACGAGACTCTTTCCGCAACTCTACTGGAATTATTGAGGCCTTACGCTACTCTAAATACTCATGTGATTTGTGTCATGGCGTTACCCCTGCATTCTGTGTCTACGCATAAGAATGTAACGGAGGCTGGGGAGCTCAAATTTGTCTTGTTTGCTCCCAAATATAATACTGTTCGCATGACAGCACTCGTTATATATGAAGCCTATATCTAAAATTTAAGAGGAAAAATAATAGTTCTGAGCGACTATGGCGCTTGTGTCTTCTCCCCGAACCCGCCTTTTGGGCCAATGTAACGGGGGCCACTCCATTTCTGGCTAACGTCCCAAATCTCATCATCCGCCTCTTTTCTATGCTGCTTTTCCTCCTGTCTCCATTCTTCAAACCTCCGTTCTTTGGTCGCCTTCAAGGCTCTCTCGGCCTCCAAAACATGCCATATCGACCCAATGTCAGCCCCGGGCCTAGACCCATGTTCATCCGAATAAATATTGACTGCTCCGGTGGCCTCTTCCACTCCCCACACCTCTCCCCCGTGAAAGGTGCGATGTTCTTTCTCGATATATCGCATAACCCTGCCACGGCTATCTTTGACACGCCAGATAACAGGATCATCTCCGTACGGCACTCCGCCAAGCCAGGTTGCGCCAAGAGCCGTGCAAGTTGAATGGTACTTTTTGACTGTGTCGACATATTCTGAAGTTGAAGAAACTGGTGACATCCAACGTGTTCTCTCAGTGAGGGTCTTTCCTGCCAGCCAGTTCCAGACGCAGCCAGCACAGACACTGCCGCCGACCTGTTCCATCCACTTTCTGTCCATCAACTTCTTCGAAGTTGGGCTAGAGGCAAGCACTTCGGGATCTTTCTCAAATGCCTCACGCCACTCCCCTGGGATGAGGCTGTCCTTCAATTCCTCGAGTCCCTTGTCTACCGCGGCCAAGAATGTGGGCGTGTTAGGACGGCCGTTGAAAGCCCAATCAGGCGTGTTCATGGTTTGTAGAGCCTTTGCGCAGTCCCAACTATAGGACTTTGTGCCAAGCAAGGCACAATAAGAATTTCGCTGCTTTGTTGCCGCCGCGTAGTCCTCGTAAAATTGAGTCGCTTCGGGCGTTCTATAGCCCGCACGGCACTTGATGCCAGATTTGGGGTTCGCAAGTCTATGATTGACAACATCGGAGCATTCCTGGCTACAAAAGGATGCTCGGAGAGGCTTTGACTCCTTGTTCATCATATCCGTAAGCTCGTCCGGAGATAAATTAATGTAGCACTTTGCTGAAGTGTAAACCTCCACCAGATTCTCCAAACAGGCTTTAGAGTTGTGGAGCATCTTGGGACTTTGGTTCCAGTCGCCCTCCACTTCTGGGGAAGAGAGACGTTGAACTTCTGCGTATATATCGGAAACTGGCGAGTCACTAGCAGAGGGGCCATTATTTATTAGATAGTGCAGGTCACCCGACGGCAGTGTTGTTTTCCAGTCAGCGGGCAACAGACCGGTGTCAACATATCGGGCTACGGCCTCCTGATAGATCTTGTCCCATTTGGCAGATGGTGCACACCGCCGGCCTGCAATTTCCACGCGATTAATGAACTCTGGGAGCGAGACAGGCTGGTGACTATCCGGGCTAGAAACTGCTCCTTCGGTCCAAGAATTAATGGTGCGGTTGAGGTAGTCGAAGGTACACCAGCCACAGGAGGTTTCGCCATCATTGGGGCCATACAATTGCTGCCGAGTCTTGTAGTTGTAGCTGTACCTATACCGTCGCGAGCCTCTGCTACCTCTATGCCATTGCGCTTGCTCAACCTTCCTTTCTCTCGTGTATTCGACCATGGATGCGATACCGTCGAGACTCGCTTTTACGCCGTCAGTAATGGCAAAGCGCTGAAGCATCTCAATCGGGCAAAACTGATAGTCGCTGTCACCGGTAGGGCTCGAGCGACATAAGTGCTCACTTCTCTGCAACAACTTCTCGACAGAAGCAGTGGGCCCAGCCTCGAGCCAGTTGGTGCCGAATCTTCCGTCATAGCCGTCAAGAATGAAGCTGTCATTTGAGGAGCATTTCGCGGAGAGTGTATTGTAGGCGTCCTCGAGAGCATCCTTGCAACGGCTGGTGCACATCTTCGGGAGGAAGTACATTGGGTCCCATCGAAGAGGAAAGGAAGTGCCATTGTCACTGGTTCGGTCAAAGACCTTGTCGTGGCAGGGGACCGACGTGAGGGTATCCCATGCAGCACGACATTCTGATCCTGCTTTTGATGAAATTTCGGGATAGAGTGCAGGGAAATCGAGCTGGTATGCAATCGCATCCTTGTTTTTATTCTGGCCGTTGGGCTTGTGTGTAGATACTCGATTGGGGGATTTGGATGAGGCGCGTCTCGATCTTTTCCAGGTAAAATTGAAAGCCATGACAACCGTGACGAAAGCGCAACCGATGAAGATCAGAATAATCTTGAGGCTCCCGGGGCGTCGCCTGCGGCTTGGCTTGATTGCGGAAAGTGGAGCACTATCACCATCATCCTGGTCTACCGTGTCGCTTTCGAGAGGAAGGGCATCGCTGTAATTCGTGATCTCGTCCGATAGTTCATCGGAATAGGGTGGCAGGTCGTCAGTGTACGGTTGGTTCGCCATGATGTACCTGATTCATCGAGGCAGACCAATTCGTCGAAGATCAAAGGAGGAAGAAGAGAACTTGAAGGAAGATGCAAAGGAGGTGATCATGCTTGTGATCCACCCGGTGGAGCTTTCGGCGATTGCTGTGTTGGTGCAAGGCCCAAACCACAAGAGACTAACTGGTTCTAGCTATCGGTAATTTCAGTCCAGTTTCTGTCCCACCAACTCAGTTGTAACCAAGCTCTACCCCTAACGAAGGAGTGGGCGATTCTCTCTTGAGGCGCACGAGTTGATTGGGCCAAATACGATGCGAGATGTCACCGCCAACAGTGAGAGTAAAATACCAAACAACTAACGTCACGCTAGTGACGGCTTAGTGATCATTCTATCCCGTGAAGATGACTTCATAATCAGCGTGAATCAACCCGTTGCAGGGGACGTATTATTAGCCAACAAGTGATAAAAAGGAAATTGGTCCCAACACATTTACAATGATCGTGCCACCCAGAGTCAGCAATTTCCAACCTAGACCGGCACGCTCCAAACACGCCTGGGAAATTCGCCGGATATAAGACCACATGTACGCTAGTGAGCTGTTAGCGTTGGATTTGTCGCCTCTGCCTAAACTTGCTGCAAGGGTCTCCGCTACAAATTTAGATGGTGTGGGCCGTTAAATATGAACAGTGAATAATAGTAGTGCTGTTACACATTGACTATTTCCATGTTGCACCGCAAGCATGGTTCTGTCTTTAGCGAAAGCTGTATTCCAACAATATCCGAGTCAGTGGCATCCATTCATTATCAGCAGACACATGTCACAATCAAAACATCAAAGGGCAGATTATTTGAAGGCAGAAGATGTATCATATCAATTCCTAGCACCATGTATAGAGAGAGCTGAACTTTTCGCCCAATATTCTAGCCCCGCTACGGGAGATGACTGATGCGGCAAGGCTTAGCCACTATAGCAAATCAATCGTATGCTGCAATAAACCTTGTTGGAGAGACTTGGGCCTCAGTGGTTTCTTCTTCAGCTATAACGGGCCCATTATCATTGCTCGGGACTCGAGTATTGAGGAGAAGGGACTCTGTGCTCTTACATGCTTTATCAATAGCCGTGCTGGCGAACAATGGAGTAATAGGAATCCCTTTGAACGTCATCGACAAATCCTGATGCAATTAACAAAAACTCTCAATATTGGCCGGGATAGCAAAGTTTGGCGTCCGATTAAGATGTTCAATCAGATATAACAACATGAGCAGTATAGCAGCGCGCCCTAACACCTATTCCTGCCCTCGGCCATTACACCAAGTTTCCTTCGATCTACGGGGAGCCAGTGGGAAACCTCCTTTTTTGGGGGGGGACTGAGTACTCTAACCACTGAAAGGGTTGCATGGAAGGTGCCTTGACTTCCGGAGATACGGGGTCCAAGGAAGTCATTGGAGCTCTTTCTAAGGCCCCTCAAGCTAGCTTGTAACCAGGATACCGAATAAACTACCGCTGAAGACTTTGCATATTCCCTTTCCAAGTACCCTTTATCATTTTTCAGTGTGAAATATCTTGTTTGTGCATAATGTGACACGGGTCGCCGTTAAATCAGACTTGTATTCTATCACTATTGTGATGGGCTGGCCTTAAGAAGGCTAAAGCGATAGCTAGCGCTACGGCCATCAGTAGATGTTGTCCACTATCCAATTGAGGCAAAAGGATACGTATTGATCGAAGCCGCCTGTAGCTCTAATCAACTACCTATATAAGGCACTGAGGCTTTGCCTCAGTCTATAGCAACTATATTCTAACAATTCAACGAAAAACCAAGGTTCAAACGGTTTCTAGAGTACACAATTCCAAGCAATATCCCGCAATATACATCCTCGGAAGAATGAAAGAGAATGATGGGAGATACATCATTACTCAACTAAGGATTAAATTACGGTCAGACTGTTCCACAATCTTCCGCCAGTAGCTTGTAGTTCTATTCCTCGTGTAAGGCCCGGCTTCCCAGACTTCCGAAAGGATACTAACTCCTGTTCTAAGTGCCTCGATTTTATATACTTCCACATGTCCGTACCACTGACGAAAGCAATCCTGGAGCCCCTTGTCGAAAGCTTCACTTCCAGCGATAAAGGCTGGCCAGTACAAGGGCGCAGCTAATAATTGCGTTCCTATCTTCAGGGTTTCTATTATTTCCATGCTCTCCAAGACAGCTTTGACCTATGGCAGCAGTAAGCGGTGGCCAACCAAGCGGATATGCTGGGCAAAATAAATGATAAGTGCATTGTGAAATGCGAGAGTATGATAGCGTATAATCTCGGACTCGGTAGACTGGTCTCTATGCAGACTTCCCTCGAATTTTGCCCCCACAGGCCAGTCCACAGTGTTCTTTTCTAGCTCGTCGCATTTATTAACTATGTGGTCCAGTATTAGCTCATTAGAACCCCCATCGGCAGCATTATGCACTTTGTCAATAAGGTCAATGACCTTGGCTAACAGATAAAGTAAGTCGTATGGCACTCCATGAATTCTTTGGTAGCTGGTCAATCCAGTTTCAACGCCAAGGCAATGACTTGACTCAGGCCCTATCAACTGGCAAGGGATAAATCCATGGCAAAGGCTGTCCTGTGAGTTGAGCGAAACAATATCATTTGGCTCTGATGATGATAATCGTCAGTATCCAAGTCTCCCTCGGGGTGAAGTGCTCTTATAGATGGTCCTCAGATAAAAATATAATCGATAAAAGTCCTGAGCCTTTTTGGAGTATTTCCGCTTCCAGATCTGTGCATGACTGATTGGTCGAAAGGCACCATCCAGATGAATGCTACAGGTGCTGGTGTCACCGGAAATGACCTAAATAAACATTTAGTAGTGGGACAAGTAATTAAGAGTGCGATACGTACATTGATTGTTATTATTGACAGTGTAGTTGCCAGGAAGTCCTTATATTTTGGCGGAGACTCGGAACAGAACTCGTCCCCGACAGCATCCTTAAGAAGACGAATTGATGTGCAACGAAACCTATCTGCGACGGTTCGCCATTTCATGGCTTCATCTATTTGTAGTAGAAGCTTCTCGTCATTTGATAGGCAGAATGGGCTAATGGACAGCAGAGCGTTTACAGGCGCCCTTCGCACCGTTGAGGTTGATCCTCTCACGTTCATTTCCCCAGTGACTTGGAGAGCCTTGGGCAGATGTATTGTTTTCCATGGACTTTGCTTATTGTTGATGACGTAAGATAAGTTCACCACTCTATTAGAATAGTGGTACATTAAAAATCTCTCATTGTTGGCAAGATATGATGGAGTAGGGCATGGTAGAGGGAAGGTGTCAATTAAGCCATGATTAGCGCTCAATGGTAGTTCTATACTATTAGTATCTTCTAATTCACTTGATTTACTTAGGAGAGTGTTGTTATAGCCATTGCAAAGGATGCTGTCGATATTTCCGGGAAACCCGGCTGATATAGAATCTAGCATGAAGGGCTATCCAACTTCTGTAATGGAGGTGTGGCTCCAGGTATTCTATGAAGGTATGATCAAAGTATCGTCAATAAAATTGAGAAGGGGGTTGCAATTGAACAATTGCAACCCCAATGAGGATGAAATGGAACTTTCCGGGCTGGGCTGTATAACCTCTCTTGAAGTCGATTGGGGAATGGTATTATCTACCCCAAAAATACCAAAGCTCTCAATAAAATGCGACATGGCCTCACCTAGTGATTTGTCGTAACTTGCACCTATGAGGCCGAGGGAGTTTAGAATCCCTTCTATTTGACCGGGTGGGAGAATATGTTTGTCTGAATCTATACGCAAAGTCAGTACAATGCGGCAAGGGCAAGTTAAACTAGGAGGGGTCTAACATACCAAGAGCCATTTGGCTCCTTTTTGAAAATGTAGGGGAGAATATTCGAGGAAGTTCTACTGAATTATCGTTTTTGGTAATCCATTGAAGCTTCACCCCATAGCCTTCATATTCAATGCATTTCTGGCGACATTGACGGCACTTTGGTTTGGCCTCATCGCACTTGACTTTGCGGGCACGACATGTCCAACAGCCAGTGAACGTCTTGTCATTTTTTCTAGGCTTATAGTTCGGGCGATGGCTAGCCGATATTGAGAGCGTGCAGGGGATTGGTGGGTATACATTGTGGAAACCAATTGCTTCGACTCAGGAGGGGGAAGAGAAATTGCTACCGAGGGGTAAAGGATTGGAAACATCACCTGGATCATTCATGTGGAGACTTTCGGGGTAGGGCATTTGATTAGATTGATTAGAAGCTTGATTGGCTCATGATAACGAACCCCGACTTATAGATCTGGGACTAGCGTGTCCTTGAGTATTGGAAATCGACTGCGAGAGCTGCATTTCATGTCTACTTTCGCTCCCAATTGCCGCTACAGACTGCTCCCAGAACCATCTTTCGGGTTCCAATTTACAGAGTGAAAATACGCGTGTATTCACTTCACTTGACGCCGAGCAATGAGACGTTATGCAAGGCACAATTTCTTTTTTAGTATATATATATTACTAGCTTTGATACTTTGACCACAATACATCGACACGATTGAGATGCATAACATCGTTGTGGTCTCGAATCCAGCCGAAGGCAAGAAATACAATATCTACCCAATTTGTCATGTCTACTACTACCACCATCTTGCAACCCGCCTTTGCGGCCACCAGGGACAATGGCCTCCCCTTGTAAGACAGAAGAAACTTAAGCAATAATAAAGACAGCCGTTTTTAACTGAAATTGCTGCAATTAAAATAATGACTAGTTATACACGATTTCCCGCTGTAGAATGGAACTCTATGGCCTCAAGATTCTTGTGGTTCAATTCAAGCCATTATACATACAGCTGCCATATTAACTGCTAGCCTAGTTGGTGAAGCCGGTAGCCGCTCGCATGGCGTTGACGAGGATGTTGTTGTAATCACCACCAGCCTCCCACAGGGCAAAGCCAGCAAGGCCAGTGTCGACAATGTACTTGCCCTTGGCAGTCAGAGACTTGACGTCATCATAAGACACCCAGATCTCCTTGGCCTCGTTGTAGACAAAGGGCTAAACAGAAGAGTCAGCAATTAATTCATTCCAATGACTGTTGAAATCAGTAAAACTCACCGTCTGGCTGCAGTCGTCATATCCGTAGGCAATGCCCTCGGCAGGCTGCACCGTCTCGTTCAAGAAACCAGCATCGATCAAGCCCCAGATCTGGTAGGTTCCGCTGGGAGGGGAGGCAGCGCCACAGTAGTCAATCGCGGGGTCGTTGTCCCACTTGCCGCCCTGGAATCGGTGGGAAGTGTTCTGGGGAGGGTATGCGTTCAGGACACCGTCGTTGTTGGGGAATGCGGAGGTGGCGTTGACGGAGAAGCCGTGTCCGTAGGCGCCAACGGCAAGAACAATGTTGTCGGCAGTGATTCCAGCAGAGATCCACTTCTCAATACCCTCCTTGATACCACCCTGCTTGTTTCGAGAGTCGCAAGCGAAGGCAAGGGGAGCGTTGGGGCCGCCAGTGGGAGCCCAAGCACCGTGGACGTCATATCCCATGATCATAACGTAGTCGAGGACGTCGTTGAAGCCCCGGAGCTCTCCGTTGAGGTAGGAGGTACCGTTGGTGTTGTACCAGGGGAAAACGGCACCGGCGGCGGTAAGAGTCAGGTTCTTTCCGAGGGGGTCCTGGCGGAGCTCCTGGAGGAAGGAGAGGAAGTTCATAGTGTCATCGGGGTTGATGGTGTTGCAGCCGAGACCCTGTCGGTTGGGGTACTCCCAGCTGTAAAGAAGAATATCAGTATACCGACATGGCACTAATGGGCCAGGCGAGATGAAACATACTCAAAATCAAGACCGTCCAGGTCATACTTCTCGACGAGATCGAGGCAATTCTTCACAAAAGTGGTTCGGTTCTCGGCGGAGCCGAAAGCATTGGAAATGTATCGGCTTCCAATCCATCCACCGATGGCGACCAAAGCCTTGACACCCTATTTCAAAGTCAAGTTAGGGTCTGGATAACATATACAAGTGCCAACTTGGGATACAAACATTCTTCTTGGCATCAGCCACGAATGCGGGAATCTCCTCAGGATGGGAGTTGGTGAAGTTGAAGCTCAGATCGGGGTCGACCTCTCTATAGGGTATAAGTCAGCTCTGTCCTGCAAAATTTGCGAGCTGCGAAACATACGCAAAAGAATACTTGGCATCGGTGTACTTGTCCCACTGCATGGAAGACACGGGGAAGCCCTCGTCGGTGTGGTAGCCGGCGAGATAGCCGGAGGCAACCTTGCAGTTGGCGGCGGATACAAGACCCAAAAGGGCGATGGCAGAAGCCGCGAGCTGCTTAGCAAACGTCATAGTTGGAAAGGAACTAGAAAAATAGTAAAGGAATGGAAGGGGTGCGAACACTGGGCTGAGAAGGATTGTACAGAAGCTCTAGCATCGCGGCACGGCTACAATATATACATTCTTCTGGAATTGGCCCTGGCGACAGCCGCATAACGTGCTTGGGGCTTAGACTTTTCCCAAGGCCACGGGTTGAGAACTGGGGAACATTCCATAGGCCCAAGCGGACAAGGGGGTAGGTAGACTGGAGGGCACGGGCGGCCGCACAACGGCGATGGGGGGAAGGGTCTTGCTGTTCTTCCGTCACGCAAACGAATCTCGTCTGTACGAAACGCTTTGACGTCAAGATTATCTTATTAAATTTAGCTTGGCATCGTTCCGTTGTATGGGAAATGATTCGTGGGGCTAAGGCAGCGCGTAAGTTCGCCCAGTTGGTCGTTTGGGGGCCCCCTGTGGGCTTAGGCCGCAGGGCTTCAACTGACAGAGCCCCATTTTGGAGAAGCGAGTGCTGATCATGGGGAGTAAAGTTTTCCTATTAATCTAGATGCCGATTCTGGGCTTACGTGTATCCCCGGGTATTGAAGCCGTTATGTTTATCTGGGGGGGCGTCAGTTCTACCACGATTTCGCGTATCTCCAACACATGCGACAAAAGACATCATCTGGTTCTTTGAAAAACAGCTCTCCATGCCTTGCCATAGGCCTTCGTCCAATGCGCTCCCCGGTGCGAGGCGCCCTCACCGCGCTCGGACCGTGGCCTGTCCAGCCCTTGGTGGCGCCCGGGACATCCGAGGAACCGGTTGACACGATACCCCCTTGCAGCCCACAATACTAACTTTAGACACCGTGACAGACCTGATTGCATTTCAGGGGACACGCAAAGCGGTTTCAACCAACTCCTTCGATGACGTTTCCACGCGACCAAAGCCCGACGGTATTCTCTTTTGGCCTCTAGCCCAAACCCAATCCCATGCAATTGGGCTCTTGCATACTTGGAGACGTTCGCCGAACGGAACCCGCAAGTTTTGGCAACCCACAGGGCCACAGTGTATCCCTGGTACGATCTGCACACTCCTCTCTTGGCAGAATGTAATTATGATGGTCCGGGGATTGAACCTAATTATTTTTGGGTGTAATTGAAACGTGACAACGTCGGTGCTGCGGATTGATTTGGTCTGGTAATTATGCCAAGGAGCTGGGAGGATTCACATTGTTCAATTTTCTACCCCCAGAGAAGGGTTCTCTCTTTGAGGGATTTGACGCTTGTGGCAACGTGAAATTAGCAAAGGTTCCATGCCAATAACACTCTCCGTCGTCGCCTGTTCAAAGCGCAACCTACCCTACAGCATTGTGAAGCTACAAGAATAAATCCAAACATCATTATTCAGTGTGTGTATTAAGCGTAGATGAGATGTGAGAATATTAAGAATATTAGATAATTGTCATTGTGGCCTTTGTTTTATTCATTGCTCAGACAAACTAGACCAAGCAGTAAGAAATGTGGCGCAAAGTTTTGTAATGGAAAACCCCTGGCTGGCTTTCAGCCTTCAGATTTTCTTGTTACTCGTTGACAAGAGCAAATTGATTGTTGATCTTGGCGTCTAATAACAAATTTGGCCGTGCATACATGTACACAAGAAGGGATATCCACGGAAGGTTTATGTGGAGTTCATTAATGACGAATCCATATCATCAACTAGAAACCTTGTTCGTTTTCCACCACACAATCAAAGACCAGGTTCTTACTGGCCATGTGCCCCAGATGGCGGCTTAGCCCTATTTCATGAAACAAGTTTGTACTGTCCAAAATGTCTCATATTTCTCGGCCTAATAACTATACGTCATTGGTGCGTTGTTACACTCAAGATACTGGCTTTTGGACAGAGAAGCTCATACAGCACCCACTATGAATATATTACATGTGTGCATGCCGGAATTGTACGTTAGATAATTATGGGTATCAGAGCTATAGAGCTATTTGTTTCAGCGATGACTACGGATGCTGTTCGCTTCATCGCGCAATATGAATCATCGCACGCTTAATTCATACTCGACTATGAAGAAGAAATAGACACGAACTCGAATCGTGTAACAGCCAAAGATGCACGGATAGCCAGTTGAAATCGGGGCTTATCAAGTCCATTTCACTGTCGAGTCGCTATATTCGGAGGTAGTATAACTGATTAGAACACAATAGCTATCATTAACCAAGAGCCATGACAGGAGAAGTTCGGTTGTAATTTCAGGGCTTGGGTGATCAAGGCATATGCATGTGTCATTTCATAGATGAATGGTAAACTAAAGCTTGGATACGTGTTTCACTACGAAATCTAGAAGGTTCTAGTTGGGAGTCTCTCTAGGCATAAATCTTGCAAAACGCGGGTGACTAAAAATATCCATTATGGAATTAGTCGGTCCGTTCATTTGTCAAGTATTTCATCTGATATCATAGGTGGTTATGAGACATTTTACGGCACTACCCGAAGTTGAAACGAAGTGAAATATGATGAAGGATGAAAAATTTCAATGGTATCGTAATATCCAACAAATGCCCGCTATGCATCCCCTAATTGACAGAAAATTCCGAATTACATCAACGTAAAAATGACCGACACGACACCAGCAAGCACCGAGCTCACGCCCAGGCTGCCCGTTCGCTCCGCGCTGCTCTCCTCACTTGACGACTTGCCGTCGGCATTGTTTCCCTTTCCATCCACGCCCTTGCCGTTCCTAATGTCGTCGCGGCTCTGGTTGAAGCAGGGCTCCCAGGTATTCCAGGCCTCGAGGAATAGCTTCAGGCCCTGATCAAGAGGCGCGGGGTCCTCGATGCTGCCTGCTGGCATCCCTGGTACGTATGCCAAATCCTCGGCGTGCACGGCGCCGGCGTAGACAATTCCAAAGGCGTCGCTTCCATCGGAGACAGCGTTGCAGCTGGGGACCTTTGTCGTCATGGTTCGGTTGGGCGCGCCCGACCACGATTCCTCGCTGGCCACGGAGAAGGCCCTCCAGGGATCAAACTCGCCATTGGTAAACATGACATTGCTGGCCTTCATGTTCCATCCGCCCATGTCCAGGATATAGGTGTTGTTGAGACGCTCGGGAAAGCTGGAATCGCTGAAATCCGAGAAGATCTGGTCCTCGACGTAGATGTCCCGGAAGGCTGACACGTTGTAGAACTTGCTGAGCACCTGGATGGGGTTGCTGGCGTTCGAGCCCTGGAAGTAACCCATCTCATCCAGCGTCTGCCAGTACCAGCTCATGGTGTCGACGTTGTCGGTATCGAAAGTGCTCTGACTGGTGCTGTCGCTGCTGTCGTCAGATGATGACAGCGACTGTGACCAGTTGGAATAGGCTTGTCTCCCTTGAACGATACCGTAAAGCATTGCCGCAAACGCAAGTGCACCGCCGTTCTTCCCATTGTCGGCGGCGATCCCGCCCTTGGATGGCGTGCCATCTCCCTGGTTGGAGAAGAGCACTGAGAGTTGGTTCTCAATGGTATCGACATTGGCTGAATCGTTGAGGAATGATTCGACATTGAAGCTCTCCATCCAGTCACAGAAGAATTGGGAAGTGTGCGTAGCACCGGTGCTTTGATAGTCGGCTCCAAAGTCCATACCAAATGTCAGGCTCTCACCGACCTCAAAAGGTGTCTGTTCGTAAGCTTGGTCGATTGTCTCCCATTCCGCGCCCTCGGCGCTCATGTAAGCGCCGGCTTGGATCGTCTGGATCTGGAGCTTCTCTCCAGAGGTAAGAGTGTCATCGACATACTTGATAGCGGCTTCGATGTCATTGGTACAGTTCCGGGGCAGGGAGCGCACGATGGGATTATAGTAGACGGAGCCATCGGCCTGGGTCTCGACGGGCGCGCTGGACGACCAAGCAGCGTAGAAAATCTCCGGGTGCGTCAGTCGAACAAATGCCGCGCGCATTCCGGGATATGATCCACCAATAAAGATCCAGGGCGTATGATATGGGTCCAGATTCTCAGTGCTTTCAACAACGTGGTTCTTGGAAAGATTGGTGGTGTTGAAGTTGTTTGCGAAGAACGCAACGTCCTCAATAGCTTGATCAACAGTCAAGTATTCATAGCCGGAGGCGCCAGAAACGGGAAGACCCGAATCGTCATCCATGGGGACCGGCCGACTCAGGCCATAGTAGCGGTGTTCCCAGCCAATGACCAAACCATTGAGCTTCTCGGCGAGACGCACTGAAGCGCTTACTGAACCGCCGCTTTCTGCGAGGAAGTAGTTGGCATCGTCGGAGGAAACGCCGCCCTCGCCAAAGTCGTAGAGAATCACAGGCCCACCCGATTTGTAGAAGGTGTCATTGACCCAGTATCGGTTGGTGTAGGTTTTCTTGTTGGACGCGTCGAAATGGTTGACAGGGATGTTGAACTTGTATTCGGGCACATCTGTTGAGACGACGGACGAGCTACTTGCCCGTTTTCTGATCTGTCGCGAGTTGATGTTAAATCCCAACGTCGTCTGAGCCAGTAGTAGCGTGGAGGCCCATGCTGAGAACCTCATGATGTACTGTTAGTGACAAAACCCCGAAAAGGCAAAAAGAAGAAGCACGGGAATTGCTAAAGGCCGAGAAGAAATGATTCCCGCCTGATCGAAATCGCAATGACCATTTTCACACGGGGACAGCATAGGGGCGAGACTACAGCTTATTTAGCTGTCAGATCAAGACGACAGCACCCAGGCTAGATGAGCAGACCGTCAGCCCTAAGGAACAGGGGATCCGCTCCACGAGGCCGGTCATGATCCTCGTCGGCACTGGTCCATCGCCAACGGCAGGGGCTTACTGGTTCCGCGGCTGAATGGGTAGCGGCAGAGGTTTGTCCCAAATTAGCGGCGAATTTTAGGCTGGCATGAAATGGACTGCACGTAGAGACCAACAATTTAGCGCGCGTGCCCATCAACATAGCGGCGGTCCAGGCTCCAACGAGGCCTGTATTGGACTTCCTGCAGCGGGAGATTGGGTCCGGCGGTAGCGTGGCTGACAATAACAGTCAGCTCTTCCGAGATCCGATCTCCAGGTGTGGGAATGAATGCGAGCCCTGTGACTGCATTTGGAACTTTGGTAACTGGTTAGTCACATCAAGGACCAAGGGCCCGGAACATGGCTGCCTACTGCCGACTTGGCGATCCTTACTTGACGGGATCCTTCACTCAACATTGGTAGCCTCTGAAGTCGGCGACGCCTTTCTTCCTTAGCGTCTCATGACTGGGCCCGTTGGTGGCGGGGTCTCGACCTGCCGAGCCCTGCCCGCTCGATCGTCCGGATACCGGCAGCCAAGACCCAGACCGATCCACCTTGATTTGGCGCTTGTTGGGGGCTGAGGGCTGGGAGAAGGCGGATTTCGGGCCTGCGAGGCACTATTTAAGCACTGCAAACCTGGGGAACCGCAGAATATTCGGGCTGGGTAGAGTGCATACGGGCGTGAAATGGCTTGGGTCGCGGCAAATCTCGGCCGGGCCCCAATGATCCAGCTGAGTTGGGACTGCGGGCGAGATGAATGACCTACACGATCCCATCTGTCCCAACCAACCAGACGGCATCCTGCATGCGCCCCTAAAATTGGCACTCTACGAACCTTCCCGTGGGCTGGCAGCATGTCAACGGCAGTTCTATGAAAATGAAGGGCCCTGACCTCTGCATAGAGTGTGGCTATGAGGAGCTGAATGCTCTATTGGCAATGTTGAGCGGATGCTGTGCCGGCACTGACCTGTTTCCGTTTTGGACAGGGTGAGACTTGAACTTGAATTAACAATCGAATAGCGTTGAAGCGATGTAAAAAACACCTCTATTAAGAAGATGGCACCAGGGACCGCGCAAAGCACAACAAACTATCTCGCAGCTTAATCATTAAATCAAAGGCACACGCCTCTTACTCGCCCTTTGAGCAAGGTAACGTGTATTTTAGCCACCTCAAGCCACCTCAAGTTACTCAGTCTCCCCGCACACATTCTTGAACGCCTGTAATATGAGCTAATATAAAACATTAATAAGACGGGGTGTGAAAAATGCAGTGGGAAAATACAACATACATCAAAATCTTGATCCCGCATTGATCGAAAGGCAGAATGCTCATGTAACTTGAGCTTGCGGACTCTGGGGCTTATGATTCCGAAGGCTACTCGAGCGAGAAACCGCGCATCATCTCGTACATCTGTAGCTTCCAATACGTCCCTGATGCTGGAGTGGTCGATAGGCTTGGGGGAATCAGGAGGAAGTTCTGCAGGTGCACCATCCAGGCAGAATGTGCAGTGCCCGCAAGCAGTCTTGCCGCCAGGAAGCCTCATCCCGAAATGGGCTGATACCGAGCGAGCAAGACACTGAGGTGCAGTGAGCAAACCTACAATATCATACATCCTGGCTAGCGCTTGGTTCTCGCGCTTCTCTAGAACGCTGTATAGCTCTTCTGCCAGTGTGTTGATTTCATCGTCATTCTCTGGAAGTTTGCTCATTATTTTGTACTTTTGCTGTAAGCCACTTACTGTAAGCTTGATCGCTCCCCTCTCCTCAAGGCGATTTAGGAGATTCACGAGATCCGTGCGATGAAGCCCTGTTGCGCCGGCGACCTCACTGAGATTAATGCTGTAAAGCTTTCTCGCCAGCGTTGAATAGCGAAGGATGGCCTTTGCCTCGGGCGAAGAATTGTCTCTGAGATAGTACAAGAAGTTCGGCATGGCTTCAAACTTGTAAGAGGTGTATTCTGGCGTGATGGCCCGAATCAAATTGAACTTCAACTCCAGGATCGCGTAGATGATACCCAGGGGGCTCAGTCGCATATCGAATTCATTTCCCTGCGTGTAGTGACTCGTCTTGAAGGTATCACCTGGCGAGAGCTGCATCACTTTGTCGCTGAAAATGTCCCTGAGAAGCCTTTTAAGCGATTTCAAAGATGGCAGATCACCCCGTGCAAAGTATTCTTTCATGTAAAAGTCCTCGCGGCACAAGAAAAGGACGCATTGACTAGGTTTTCCATCGCGGCCTGCGCGACCGATCTGCTGGCAGTATTCTTCTATGGTACTTGGGAAATCCCAGTGGACAATATTGCGAATGTCTTTACCATTAGTGTAGTTCTCTGTGTGTTAATATACACAGACCATACCTGATTTGTCAATACCCATGCCGAAAGCGATGGTTGCAACAACCTAGCTCATGTCAATGATACTCTTTTCTCGAGGTGTGTATGCACTCCGGTCTTACAATGTCAATTTTGGAGGCCATGAAATCCTCTTGTGCTTTCTTCTTCTCGGAAATTCTCATACCAGCATGAAAGTAAATTGCCTTGAAGCCTTCGTCGACCAGTAAGCCAGCAACCGCTTCAGCTTCCTAGTAGTTTGTCAGAAATAAATAGCAGAAATTGTGGGTTGAGGCAGCAAACCTTTTGGACTATGACATATACCAGCGTTGAACCGGGGTTCCGTCCGAGGAAGCTTCGAATCAGCATGAGCTTTTGGTCCATATCTGCGACCGCCTCAACTTCCAATCTTAAACTACAAGCACATGTTAGCCATGGATGATGTCATTGTCAATTTATGGACTCACTTTGGCCTATACGGAGAAGTCCTAAAGACGCCATCTCTGGTGATGTCAAACGCGCTGCAAATGTCTTTGGCCACTAGAGGCGTGGCTGTAGCAGTAAGGCAAATGACCCTCTCTGCCTGAATCTCCTTGGTGAAACGGGCAACTGCTCAAAGTTTAGTGTCTGAAGCAGCTTGGGATAAAAGAGCCTTCACCGATTTACCTTTTAAATAGTCTGGACGGAATGAATAACCCCACTGTATACTGATTATTAGTTGATGAAGGAGAATATCTGTGCAAAAGGCCAAAGAACTTGAACTATACCTCAGAGATGCAGTGGGCTTCATCGACGGCAACCAGGCGAACACCTCCCCTGACGGACTGCATCCTGGCTATGAAGCCTTTGTTGTTGAGTCTCTCTGGAGCACAGTAAAGGAGACGCAGCCGCCCCTCGCGAAGAGCTTTGTCGACTTCCTGCAGCTCCTCCCATGTTTTTGTCGAGTCTATACAATCTGCAGCCACTCCTTTCCGCTTGAGAGCGTCGACCTGATCCTTCATCAAGGCAATCAAAGGACACACTACAATAGTAACTCCCGACTCTCCAGGCTCCCTTTCACCATTTTGGGTATCAATCTGCTCGAAAGCGATGGCGGGGATCTGGGTTCTGCGGTTAGATCGAGTCCAGAGCCGAAGCCCAAAGGACGCTAGTATCCCCTCACCTGGTAGCAAAGGGATTTCCCTGCACCTGTGGGGAAGACGACGAGGGCATTATCGCCGCTAAGAATCTTGGATATCACCAATTCCTGCTGGTGTCGGAAAGATTTATAGCCGAACTTGGCGTTGAGAATTCCCCGCGCGATGTTGATGCTTGAATCATCACCAGCGACGGAGTCGTCATGGGCGCTAGGGTTTGGTAAGGTTCGTGGTACCTTTCGAGCGGCCGCCGTGAGAGGCTCTTCACTATCCTCATTCCTCTCCCGCTTCAGACGTCTGGGTTGGGTGACATGATGCTGTGTGGAAGTATTCACAATGTCGTACCCAGAGTCCGGCCTTTCGGTTTTGATGGGCATGGTGGTGGGTGGGGATGGGCTCGGGAGTGACGGTCGGATCGGAACGACGACTCAAAAAATGGAGAGGATGGGACTAAAATTTGAATTTGCGATGAGCCTGGAGAAGAAGAAAAACCCAAGTCGTCTTGTCTGTTTATAGATTGAAATCCAGGTTCTGCAGCTGAAGGTTGAACCCGGGCGTCTTGCAGCTTGCATGCGTGGAGGTGATGCAGTGTTATCACGTGACCACGCCACGAGACAGACTGCCACAGGTGAAATTGATGCGTCTGAACCCGGTGTCTAAACAGTCATACAATCAAGTTGCTAAAACGCAGATGTCTCACGCAATCGTCCTGAACGGACAAGAACAAGAATTCCCTCGTTTGGTTCTCTTCCATCGCGATACCTCGCTCCAGCTGAGTGTGGAAAAAAAGCATAAAAGGAGGCGGCTTACATGTGCCTCATATGGCCAGCACATGACGCCTTTATGAGACAGGACGGTGGCGCTGCTTTAACACGACCGGTAGTCGAATGTAAATATTTCTAAAGGTACATCATTGAGAGAATGTCACTGATCAATCCTAGTTGCTTGCTTTTTCTGGGTTGTGGCTCAAGCGCCGACTAGCGGTGCCCATTTGAACCCAATGCCGGAGCATCAAGGAAGAACCCTGCATATATTCTCAAGTTCTGGCTTGTACTTGGTATTTTCCATCCATCCAGCTAGCCAATCGCTATTTCCGCTGCTCGAAATTGGTCGAATTGAGCAGGAATGTAGCCATATGACAGAAGCCAAGGGTAAGTGGTTGTATTTAGGTCTATCGAATCTGAGGCAAAGGTTGATGAATCCCTTCAACTTCGGACAAAAATATGTAAGCTCCGCATTCTGTATTAGTCCAGGACCAAAGACATAAATTTGCTCGACTAGGAGCCGTACGGATACGAGTACCAAGCAGCTTGATACATCAATAAATGCCTAGCCACCAGAAGAAAACACAGTAATGGATAAAGCATATCGATAATATATTTGTCCAGGAAGGGAATGGAACTGTTGGCCACCCTGCACTGTTAATAGTCACGTGGTATGAATTTGCTGTTGACACTCTGTTTCTAGTCGGCGCAGAACAACCCAACATGTTTAGTGTGTTCAGGGATGACAAGCCAGGGCCCCTCGTTATCTGGAGTAGCTCGGCGACACTGTTTGACTCGTCCGGGGACATGTCCCGATGAGGGGTTGGAGCTAGACGAAAAGGGCATCATGAGATGGTCAAGGAATTAAGCCGTAATAGCTGGCAGAATCCTACCATTATGTGGATACTCAATTTGCATGTTGGTGCAATTGAGTCCTTGTGCGATATCCCTGCACGCCTCACGCGGTTTGTGGAGTATATTTAGACTCCATAAAATGCTCGAATTTCATGAGTTCCGATCACTCTCTTGACATAGTACAAACTTCGGCCTAATTATAAGATGGGTTCTGTAGTAGACGACAAGGTGGCAATTGTCACGGGTTCATCTGTGAGTCTAGCTTGGTCAATGATTTGCCCCATTCAGTTTCAACTCTAACCACGTTGCACTATGCCAACAGAGCGGCATTGGCCTCGATGTCGCCAAGCATCTCCATGGTCGTGGATACAAGGTCGTCATCACTGGCCGTCGAGAGGAGCTAGGAAAATCCGAAGCATCATCGCTAGACCCCAATGAACACACAGCAATCTTCGTGAAATGCGACGTCTCGTCTTACGATTCTCAGAAGAATCTCTTCCAAGCCGCATGGGATAAATGGGGGCGCCTGGATCTCTTGGTGGCCAACGCTGGTTGTGTTGATTGTGATTCCAAGTACAATCTGGCCAGGAAAAATGCCTCCATCAACGATCTACCTCCAGAGCCAAACACTAGCGCCACAGATATCAACTACAAGGGCGCTATCTACGGGATAACACTTGCTACCCACTTCATGCGACATAACCGTGTCCCGGGCGGAAATATCATCGTTACAGGAAGCATGATTGGGGTGCACCCATGCCCAACTTTCCCCGAATATTGCGGCTCAAAGGCGGCAATTCACCAGTATGCGAGATCCGTTGCGCCAATGTTGATCCAAGAAAACATTACAATCAATGTCGTTATGCCAGGAGCGGTTGATACCTCCGCAATGCCCGGCTTCTCCACGGCCTTTTTGCCTGAGCAGTCAGTGTTCCCCTTCCCATTCTTCTTGACGAGGAATGAAACTAACCCAAGACCACAGCTTAACCGTTAAATCGGTTCTCATGTCTGCGTATGACAGGTATATAGGTGGACTGTCTGAGAAGAGGACCGGTGAATTGGTTGAAGTCGCGCACGACAAGCACTTTATCTACGAAGTACCAGAGTACAAAGGCGGCGCTGTGTCGGAGAGAAACACACTGCCCTACGACCCTTGGTTTGCGCTAATTCATGGGAGTAAGAGTGGCCTATCGAACGCACTCAAAGGGCCACCAGGACAGAATCTTGAATAGTTGAATAACCAATCCTGAAAATTAACTGAACATTGCTCAACAATGAGGATGAAATTAAAGTTCTGACTCGTGATCTAAAACGTGATGTTTGCCAAGCTCTTACATGCCGCGTCTGAGCAACAACAAAAAAACGAAGCGACGCAAACCGACCACTTCTCTGGACCGCACTTTCGGCCCATGCAAACACACCCAGTGATGAGCGCCAGGTGTGGATCAAACGACACCCAAGACGGGAATAGTACCGGATATGTCGACCGGAGTGACAATCACCAAGATGGCGGGTCATAGCCCCAACCCGTTTCCCATGCCAAATCATACCACAACCCTCACTTCATGGTGCTGCGCCACCGTCAGCCCTTGCAACATCGTCAGGGATTGGAGTGGGACACGGTGGATGTTGGGCCCTATTTCCATCAGCCTACGTTTACTGATGGTTTGTGGGTGGCAACGTGTCAATTGAAGCCTTGGAGAGTTTAACGTAATGTCTATCATCCGATTACGCATTCCAGGTCTTGAAATGGCATTTTGCGCCTGGCATCACATCTGACGTGCAATAACGTGCAATGAATTGGAAAATTGCACCAATTGATCCTTATTACTCCGTCACCGGATGAACCCCCCGTCACTTCAGCCGTGCCCCACTGGCTCCGTCGTGCCACCAAGAACTGGTAACCAATTTTGGTAGTGTTGCTCCGACGTTATTCTCCGAACCGGTCGAACGGAGACAAGGCTGGATTTGAAACAAGGATATACAGGCCAAGCTTACCTGGTTCCAACAGACCAGACTATCCGGGATGTGGGATTGGATGATCGTCACCCACCAGATATGGAGCCATTCGCGTTTCTACTGGGGCTCGTTGTCGCCACTTTAAGAAGGCATCTCCCCACAAGTGAAGATCTAGTCAGCATTATCTTATTCTACACTAAACATTAGAAACGCTGCACACCAACCCCAAATCCCCGGGTAAAGATGACCAAGGTTATTGCCGTTACCGGTGCCACAGGCTCTCAGGGAGGTGGTGTTGTCAACGTATTGAAGAACACGCCGGGATGGAGCGTCCGGGCCATTACCAGAAACCCCTCTAGCGACGCCGCCAAGAAGCTTTCCGATGAAGGAATTGAGGTCGTACAGGCCAGTTTCGATGATGAGGAATCCCTTGTCACTGCCTTCAAGGTTTGTTACCCCAACTCCAATGCCCAGGGCTGAAGTCTAACCGGACTCGTCACAGGATGTCCACGCCGTATTTGCCGTGACAAATTGGTGGGAACACTTGTTCTCCGGAAAGTCGCAGGAAAAGTCTGGTGTCCTCGAGGAGGAGCAGGGCATGAGAATTGCCCGCGCTGCGTCGCGAACGCCCAGCCTCGAGCACTACATCTGGTCCACCACACCTAGTGCTCAGCGGGATTTCAACGGAGAGCATTTGACTCCCCACATGGACTACAAGGCGAACGTCGATGCTCGCATCAAGTCTGAGCTCCCCGAGCTGGCAGCTAAGACTACCTATCTGTACTTTGGTTACTACCCCCAGAATATGATGTTCTTCCCATTCATCAAGCCAATTGAATACGTAAGCATCAATTTGAAAGCTCCATGAGAATGCACAGCTAATATGTCACTAGCCTCCTCAGTCTGGAACTTACATTCAGATGCTGCCTACCAAGCCAGACGCCAAAGTGCTAAACTCTGGCGATATGACAGTAAACCCGGGCATCTGGGTCCGGCAAGTTCTCGCCAAGGGCGCCAGCACCTATGGAAAGTATTCCAATGTGGCTCTGGAGAAGTTGACCTTCCAGGAAATGATGAACACTTGGTCCGAAGTGACCGGCAAGAAGGGAGTCTTCATCTCCTGCTCCGTTGACGAATACACTGCAGTGTGGGGACTCCCCGCTCATGAGCTTGGTTTGCAGTTCAAGTACGGAGAGCTAAAGGACCCTTGGGAGGTAAAGGAGAACTTTTTGAGCGCGGAGGACCTGGACCTTGACCTTAACGAGGTAATTGGTTTCAGGGGCGTAATGGAGAAGCTCAAGCATCTATCTTGAGACAGGGGAAAAGAATGTATAATGATGTGGCAAATATTCCGGGTTCTTGAGAGAAAATAGAGATCGGTGGGAGGCATTCTGCTGAAATTTAGTAATAGCCTACGCAAAGTAAGGTTTTATAGGCACCAATTGATATCCCATTGTCACTTTGCGAAGACTTTACCGATGGATGCGTGGCAAGAAATAGAATAAAGTAAGGAGCATAACATTTTGGAACAGTTGGAGTTTCCAAATATACTGATACATAAATCAACACGCCTATGATATGCATGACTAATGTCGCTCAATTTGGCTACATCGACCATCACCTACGATATTCTCAACTTATTACGATGTGGTTTCTCGAGGATAAAGGTGCAGAGTCGTGGTGTAGCCACTAACATCAGCAGACTCCGTTCCGATCAGACTCTTTGGCGCCTTGCTTTGCTCAACCCATGATACTAATTGGTCTAGAGTGTTCTCCTTTGCCGGAACCTGAGGGTGGGGTGTTGATGTTCCACAATGGCCGTCACCTGTAATAATAAAGAGTGAGAAAAACAAGTCCAAAGCGTCACCCAAGACGTTTAGAAGTTGCTCTCATTGTTCAATCAACCAGTAAGGTGCGTTGAAGGGGTCAGCCCATCCTGAATCTTCCATTAAGCTGATGATATGCCAAAGGGAAAGTCAAAAAGAAGCACGATCATTTTACCACCTCTCTTTTGAAACGCTTCCAAGTCTGGTGAAAAGTGGTCAATGAACGGGCTTGCAATATCGTCGACGGCATCCACGTCAGAACCCTAGTTAAATGTTTCCGAGTCATAGCTCAAGTTGCTAAATACCAGGCTCTGTAGAATGGGTATGCCGTATTGAAGGTACAGGCTCTTTTCTTAGACCATCCAAATGCCCTCAGATGTCGGTGCAAAGCCTGGGTAAACAGGCCTACCAGTTCGAGTGTGTTTGAGCCCATCGTAAAATCTCAACATTTTTAATCTGGGGCATTGTAAGGCAAACCGTCTTATTGTCGACAATTGGTGTCTGCTTTTAGTCACTGGGCAATTCCGTTACATTAAACGAGCACTTTGCTAAGTCGTCGATTACCCGGTCAAGAGTCTCGTCGATCAATCACACTTGTCTAGCGCAGCTTCCGTAATTAAGCCTAGTGCATTCTGACGAAGAAAAGTGTCTTCGTTCTATTGCCTTAGCAGCCAGGCTCAGCAAACAACATGAGGGTATTCTTACAGCAGGATTGAACCCATTCCGGATAAATGACAAAATTAGGTTAGAGTACCAGTTTCCTGGGCAGCCAGCCGATATTCTGTCAAATATTTCAGGGTGGTACTGAGCTAACGTAAAGCCCTGAGCACCTCCTGTCGAGCAGCTAATGCAGTGTTTTCCAATTGGCGCTTGTCCATAGTGTGCACCAGCAAGCTCGATCACGGGCTTATAAAACATGGCAATCGAGTTCCGAATCCATGTAAAGACCTTGGAACGGTCGTGAAAAAAAGCGCCGTAAGATCCGGGCTTTGTTCCACCGTTCTCAGAAAGAGGATGGCCTCCGTTTCCCCCGTTTAAAAGGTCAGTTAGCGAGTCATGATACCAACTTGAAAACTTGAATTTACCTAGCGACTGAAAACCCCGTTGTTAAATAGACGTTGACGGTATAGTTTGCCAAAGAACGGAGGCTAGGTCCGAAATCTGGGTGAGAAACTGCCCCAAACCCATCGGCCCCATATCGCCGACCAGGTCGGCCATCAGGGCCGATGCAAATAATAAAGATTAATAGACTGCGGGGTATAAATTGGCCGCGTCTAGTTTCCAATTTTAGCTATATGCAAACTTTAAAGCACCTCATCTAGTACTAGAAATGGATCAAGCCAATAACAGGGATGTCAATCTACGCGTACACGGTCCAAATAGCCGCCAGACGTCAGTGGGTGGTCAGAAACGCTCCATTTGAATTTTTGTTGAGGATTGATATCTGTTTCACTCCAAGCTACATTTGGAAGTCCTTGTTGCCTATTTATATATTCCATTCACAACTGTCTGCCACCCCATCACAGAACACATGCATTCACTTGCATAGCACAGCGAACCCGCATCGTACCGTGACGAGAAGGCACTATGAACAGCAATGACTACGCTATATTTCTACCAGATATATATATGACATTGACACTTGTCATGGAACATTCTTTCCATGATTGCGTTGTCCGCCTTTGGTGGCAACAGCAACTACAGCACCACGTCGGATTCTGGCCAATAGCAGGCGAGCCGAGCGCCGAGCGCCGAAGCCGTCTCCGCTCCAACCCATTTTTTCTCATCGAGCAGTAAGAAAGCCGTCAACTTGCAATTCAAGAATGCGTGCCTTGTGTCGCTTAATGTCATAATTCTCCCCCGGAATGAATACCGCTCGCAATCGCGTGTCCCTGGAACCCCTGCGCCGCAGAAATGGCAGGCCGCAGGCGTGTGAGCCATGCCGGAAACGCAAGGTCGCTTGTGATCATGCATATCCCACATGCCGAAGATGCAAAACACGAAACAATACAGATCAATGCGTCTACATAGTCTCTTCTTCATCCTATTCAGCCCGGAAGCCGAGTCCCAGGAGCCCTTCGAATTCTCCTCGTCTTGTGACCCAAGCCAATAGGGCCGCCACCGCAGGATCATCAGGTGAAGTAAACCCAGGATACCTCGGTTTTACCAGCTTCTCTTCTATCTATCAAGAAACACAAAATAGTCTCAGTCTTGTTCAAGGCGCCCCAGCCACACCCTCAAGCAGCTCTATGGTGTCTACATCCATGCAGCCTGAGTCAGCCTTGTCGCCAAGAAAACTAGACAAGTGCTTGGACGTTTTGCGACGGATACCTGATGAAGAAACTGGGCGGTCGTTATTCGAAAAAGACATCAATCCTAACAGCGGCTGGGTCCGGCTGGCAGGTCGAAAGGTGCTCGATGCGCTTTATGCAACATTCAAGGAACAGCTAGACTCCAGGCATCCTCTTGCTCTCCAGCATATGGCACATATCATATCTAGAAACACGGCGAGGGCTTGGCATGACAATGAAGCCGACTCCGAACGGTGGATTTCATCTTTCTCTGGCCCAAATACCCGCTGGGAGTGTATAGGAATATTGATGTCTTACTGGTTTTTCGCTATCGGCGCCAATGAAGCTCAAGGTCCAAGTATTCCCAGTGTTTCAAATAATTCATCCTCTCCAGGTCAAACGCTCATGTTGTCCTATAAAGAAGGAACAGAGTTATGTATAGAGCTCTGTAAGGACCAATCACCAAATAGCTTGTTGCTTTACCTATTATACAACCACGCGATAATCGAATCAATAGTTTCTGGAGATACTAGTGAGTCAACCAAAGCCACGAATCTCCAGCATGATGCATAGTTGTTAATTTCTCTACTTTTAGGCTCACTGATGTGGAGATATCACGGAGAGGTCATGGCGCTAGCAACATATCTGGGTTTACATGCAGAAAACCCGGATAGTGCGTACGTGCCAACTGCATCATCCGAGGCGAAGAGAAGCCTGATGGCCCAGATTTTCAAAATCGATAAGGTGGCTGCGTCATTTTGTGGGAGACCACCTCTACTAAATCGAAAATATATGCTTACGCCTCTTCCTCTCGATCTCGGAGATGATGTGCTATTCTCCGACTCAGAAAGTATTACAAAGGCAGTCAATTCTTTGGATAAAGGAGGCTGGAATACAGAGGGTAAAATCTACATGGCGACCGTTCTCCGCGCAAGGGTGTTACTGGCCAATATTAGAGATGATATCATGGAAATGGCTCTGAGCAGTGCTGAAAACTCATCCGTGGATGCTCTTTTGTTAGTTATATCCTACCATGCGACATGCTCATCCTGAATAGCGATGTGATTAGAGCTGACTAAATATTCAGAGAATTGGAATCACGGGAGCTTGACACAATTGCTTCAATTCCGTCGCTTCTGCATTATAGCCCAGACGATATAAAGGACTTATCTGTCGACAAGGTAGCGCTGTATGCAAAAATATTTGTTCATTTGGAACATTTGCAAAACTTGTTTTTCATCAGTCGGTTGCTCGTACAGCGGGGGGCATGATAGCAGTCACATGGATTTACTTCGGTGCAGCTTTGACATGGTTTCAGCAACTGTTGTCTTCTGGACGCATATGGACCGACTTTCAGGGTTGCAAGGGAACTTGGATTGGCTTGTAGGCGATGTACAGATCAATACTCACTCCCCTTCGGTTGGCTAATGCTCATTCAGGTCATGGCTTATGCTGCACCAGCAGGTGGGATTCTATGCAATGAATTACTTATGCCAACCCTGCAACTCAATCAGGCTTCGGGGGTGACACGATCTCGCATCATTCAGCGACTGAGTCTCCTTATTGGCTTTCTGGATTGGATTGGCCCGTCGGGACCCAATGGGGGCATTTGCAGCTCATGCAAGCTCGTTATCGAACATGTCTTGGATTACTCCCTCGACACATATGGCTCCCCGACCGACAGCGCCGGCGCAGATGACTTTTCACTTGATTTCTCATCAAACCTGAACAATTATTTTAGTTTCGAGCTGTTGGATACGTTCGATTGGCTACGACCAGAAATGGGGTCAACCTAATAACAAAGCTGATAAATGGAAGAGGGCCTTCTCAAGTATGAAAGTTGTCTAAAAGAAAGTCTATTGAATTATCGTAATGGTCCGCGTTTGGTGACCCAGGGGTATTGTCTAGTTATGCATAAACCCAGCCTTGCCGTTCCGTGCATCTTCAGCAACTTTTTGCTTCTCGGCTTGTTGCTAGCACAGATGTCATCTTTCTCTATTTTTTAACCCTCCAACTCCTGCTATTTATAAACTCCCAGCGAGCTTGCGCTCTGAAATTAGCATCTTAGCTAGTATTTATATTGCCCGGCAACTGAATTGAATGCGACAATAAGAAATGTGCTTCGTAGTAGACGGTTTGGTATCCTCGACACAAAAGAAACCAAAAGATGCATGCCCTGCGTAGAACATTCACATACGTCTGATCAGACATTGAACCAAATTGTCCACCCAAAATATCAAGGAAATGAATATAAAATGTCGGCAAGTGGATTAATGTCAAGAGATGTTTAATGCACACCAGCTTGCATCAATGGATATTCATACTTTGGGTTGTGGACGAATTTCGGTACCGAATCCTATGTCATTTTAGTTATTGGTGCCAAATAATTGTTATCGTGGATAGACTCACGCTTGCCACCAACTGGAACACGGCATTTTGCGCATCCTCGAAGAGGAATATTACCTCCCGGAGGGTGTCTGCCATGGTGCTGTCTAGCGTAATGGCCCGTGTCATTCGCCTTGCGAGACTTTTGCGCAGGCCATCCTCAATATTGAGCTCGCGTGGAGAGCCAGAGGCCAGGTATGCGTTGTAAATGGCATAGGCCTGTCCCAGGACCTCCTTTGCCTTGTTGAGCGACTCATCATTATCAGGATCAACAGCACGGACGGCCTTTCTGCAGTTTCGAAGGAATTCGGACACATCGATATGGAAAGAAAGATTCTCCTCGCAATGCCTCTCTCGTAGGTTCTCTCGGAAAAGAAGTCGGAGGGTGGGGTCGTTGAGGATCTTGTCAAGTCGCTGAGAGTTGGAGTCTTTGACACTGTACTGGTGGGGGTTGGCCTCGCTTCTAGGCGTGGCACAGCCGCTCGAGCAGCTAGTGATTAGACACTCGCCTCGCTGGGAGATGGTGTATACCGCAATATTAGTTGGCTGGAACAGTCTGCCACGTGGATTCTGGAACATGAATCCTCGGTCCTGGAGAACAGGCTCTACCAGGTCGTGCTTGACGAAATAGGTGACCATTTCGAGGGCTTCCTCCATGTTAATAACGGTGGTGTAATTCAAAATCCAATTCAAGCCGGCAGTTCCCGTAAACGTATCGATATAAAGCCGTCCATCAACCCTACTCTCGGTCATATTAACACCGTTGAAGCTGTTACATTCCAACGATGATGTTGATCCCGAAATCAACGCCTTGTGATCTCGTCCAGTACCGGCGAAGCGGCAGAAAATGGCCTCGATAGTGCCTTGGTCCAGAAACAGGTGGTCCGTCAGTGGGTTTCTCTCAAGACTAATAAGTGGGGTCGCGTAATGTCTTGTTAATTCCGCGATCTGCTTGTTGTAAATTCCGCTCTTTGCACAGAACCGGTCAATTATCGTAATCCCCTTGGGTGTCAGTCGCCATACTGCTCCCTTCATGGCAAACACCGACTCATTCTTGCCATCTGCAGATTCAATAAAACGGGCGTTGAGGAATCGCTGGCATAGCGCAACGCCTACTGCCTTTTCCATTGAAAAGGTTGTTGTCGCCGTGGTGGTGACATAATTGAAGGGGTGTTGTGGGTCTCCTATGCAGTTTGACTGAGAGAATTTGAGAGAGCTGAGGTTTCTGATGGCATCCTCTGAGAGAAACGTGTGGTCGACCTTGGTGAATCGGACACGGTGAGATGAGAGCGGCAGCAGGCTGACAATGAGGGTGGCGAAGAGATCTTTCAGATCCTAGCTCTTGTTAGCTACACGGATTGAGCAAGACCGCAATAACGTCAAACTCACCTTTGAGAATGGTCTATCATCAATCGTCATGCGTAGAGTGTACGAAGTTGACTGGTTAAGCTTGTTTACCGCCATCTTGGGCTATGTAGTTGTAGTGTCGTTGAGTGGTGTTCCAAACAACAGAAAGAAGATCGCGTGGGCAGGTTATCAGGGCCAGGATCAGTCTGGGGAAAGGCGATTTAAGGCCCAAACGGCCGGGTTGATCACGGTGGCGATGTTTACGATAGGGTGTTTGGTCAAAATTAGCCCCTAGCCTCAAAAGCAATCTGAGGCCTCGTTGCTGCTCGTTTAATGGTCGACCCACTGGCTAGTCTGCCGTCGGCGATGTTTTTTCTTTTTGCGTGGACAAGGATCTAGGATCACCAACTAGGTAGGTTGCCCACGGGCCGCAGATCGCCCTTGGCAGCGAGAGAATAGGTGCACCGGCGGTGAGTATGAGATTATATTGCATTGTTTGGAGCTAAACGCCGCTGCTGCAATGTCTGATCGGTAGCTGGCTGTCAATGCATGTCCCTGACCACATAGAGCTAGATTGCATCACACACTCGACAACTGTGTGACGCAGGGCTGCCTGTTGATCATCTGGATGGCCGCCGTGCCTCTGTTTCAGCCACCGCGCTAGGTTCGCCAACCCAATGAGCGGACGAGTCGTCGACCCAGCACGACTGCTCTCCTGTCAACTAAGGGTCAGGACGGTCAGCTAGAAGCCAAATTAGAAGGCCCGCGTACGTCATGTAGGGCACACAGCGGCCAAGACGTCAACGCCGCTGGGACAGGCGGGACTTCCGCTAGCCCGGCAAGCGGTCCCTGTGTACTCTTCATTTACTCTAGTTCCGCTCAACTTGGCGTCCAAGGCTTGGAGGCACTCATGTGCCCGTCATCCCTTCAATCGCCGCTGCCGTCACCAGAATCCGGCCTCCTGCTCTCCAATCATGCGGGCAAAAGTTTGCAGATCTGAACCATGGCTCAGATCATGAAACGGGATGGCTCTTGTTGTCGCTTGAGCCGAGTCCACTTGTGTAAATTCTCCTCCCCGTGCCAGGCCAAGAGACTACTCGACGCCGCAGCCCCGCCCACCTCCACATGGTTTGGCAAGTCAAAGGGATGGACTATCACCAACTCCCTCTGGCGACAACCCACTTCGGTCCCAATATCTTCAGTCGACAAATCCTCCAGCCGAGTAAACCATCGATTTTTTGGCCCTCGGCAATTGCCATTATTCCACTGGCACTTTCTAGCGCTGTTCTACATCAACTACTGGCTCACAACTCAGCCCGGGAGTGGCGTGGAATGACTCGGAGCGAGCCCGGGAATGGGTTAGTGAATTCAGCCCGTCCCTCTGCTGACGGGCTGCCACTACACTACTGCCGCCGCCCCAATAGAACATGGCATGAGACCAATTTCGCATCTCTAAGCCCAGGCCTAACTCGAAAGGCCGTCCGGCTGAGTTATTCACTGCATTGTGCCGTCCTGCACAACTCCTGCACGTCAGAGCGGAACATGTCACTGACACCTGTTCAGCCGTCTGCAGTCCCAGATCGCAAGAGCAGCGGAGCTGAGATGACAGTCACTCATTGTGTGCTAATGGTGAATGCATGGACGATGAGCCATGTTGCCCCCTGGCCCACACTTGCAGTACAGAACGCTTAATATCGATGCATGCATCAAATCCCACCATTATTTGAACATCCCGACCGATCAGATCGATCGCCAAGGCTTCATACCCTGTAGACAGCCGAAAACCAATTCTTGATCTGGGCAAATCCGCATTCATCTGATTCAAAGTTTATTACTTACCCTGAAGGCGGAACTGGCCCCTGAATGGAATTAGTCTATTAATAACTATAAATTGCGCGCTTATTCGTGGCTATTATTCAACACCTGTATTGCATTATTGAGCCTAAGCCACGGTGTGCTTTGACATTCGGCCTCGGATGTCCTTAAAATCTGGGGAGCGGACACTCCGTGTGTCCGTTCACCGCATTGTTGTCTGAATTTCGGGCGAGTGTAGAAATGGCCAACTCCCCAATGCACCCCAACGTTCAGCACAGACTCGTTCTTGCTCCATTCCTAATGAGTCTAGTCTATCCTCTTACCGCACCATCGCACACCGCATCACCCCACCATGAAGTTTAACAAATGTCATGGCGCACGTTGACCAGTCCAAATGGGCCTTGACTTAAAGTTCTGGATATAACCGGAGACTCAATGTTTACCAAAAGCAGAAATAAATGCGATGGCTTCTACCAATGCAGCCGTACCAACCACGAAGATTGCATTGCTCACCGTCAGCTGACTGATTTGACCCGCCATGACTGCTCAAACTACCCGAGCTCAATCACCAATCTCCTCAAACGCTTCTCCTGAACTTGGATGCCAAAGAATGTGCCAACGTGTATTTCTAACCCAACCATTTCTGAGTATAAGGGTCAGACACCTCAAACTTGAACAGCGAGTCGGAACGTGTCACTTCGTATGTCTGTGATACAGTTCCACCACTCACCAGCACCACTTCGATGATGTCGTTTCCCGGAGTGTGGAGGGTAAATTTGTAAGAGGCTCCGTTTGCTGGTCCTAGATTCTGGAACCACAGACTGTAGGCGCTCTCATCCTTGGGTTCAATCCCCAAAAAGGCCGCTCTGGCATAGGTGGACGATGAACTCTGATTCAGGCAAGTCATAAAACTGCGAGTAGTATACCACCCTGGCATCTACAGCAAGGCTCCTCTCAGATTCTCCGCGTATGTCGACTTTATAACCAGTACCGGCCACTGCCATCATGTTCCGGTGATCGACATGTGAAACGACAGTGCTAGATTCTTCAGCGGCAAGCGAGTCTGGGAAGACACACGCCAATGAAACCAGAGTTGTAAAAATAACAGAGCGCATTTTGAACAACTGTGGAGGGGAGGCCGGGGGATGGGGGTGTTATTAAAATGCCGTTGCAGGGTGTGTGCTACTCTATCCAAATTTGAGATATAATTAGGAGATGGATTCAATTATATAGAAGATCACTGCTGATACAGGTTGCTTTACAGAAAACTCATTCCGTTCTTTATTCACCGCATTTAAACACAAATAACTAACATCATCTGAGTGCGGCGAAATTCTTGATATCGTATACCGTCGTTTTGCAGTGTCACGGTACTTTTTGTAGTTAATATTTAACGGGGATACACGAATAGGGAAGGTAGCTAGGCTAAGGAAAACATAGAGTAATATGATTTTAAGAATAGTCGTATATGGTAAAACCTATTTTTACACTCAACTAAATACACCACGCCTCACTGTTTTCGGAAATGGAATGATAATACCATGCTTAGATAAACGCGAAAAAGTCAACAGCGATTATAATTCTTTATATATCATCATTATATTATGGTATTTAACCGATTGCTAGAAGCTTGAGATCAATGGTTTAATTAACTTCCACAAATCAGTTCGGGATTTACGTCAATCATCCGATATTCGTGGAAACTTACATATCCGATCGCAAACGAAGCGGGCATAATTACCCAAATATATTTAATCGGACAATGTGCAGGGGACGATCATTAAATTAAGCAGCAAATCCACGTGTATTATTATAGTGGGCTGTTTGTAGCTTTTGTTTCATTCTTTGCCAAATGAGATGGGTAATTAGGGTGTGAATAAAGTTAATAATACGCGATATGCAATGAGTGTTGATGGATCAAAGTGCATTATATATCAAAATCACATAGTAAAGACTAATATCTCCGTTCTACAGACAACGGTAGCCATTCGTAACGTTTCAGCAAAAGTGTCCATTCCAACCCTCACTCATATTTTTGGCTCGCTTAAAGACGATAAAGATACAAGGATCTACATGGAAAGAGAAGTAAGGGAAAAAGATGGCCACGACGATTAAAAAGCTGCCGCCAAATGTAACGGTCTGGTCCTAAGCTTAGGGGATAACAGCCTTTTATCGGCTAGGGGATGACTAACGCTGAAGGCAGAGGTTCATCAGGTAGGGGTTGGAATTCTATTATAGCCGTGTAGGGTTTATGTTGGCAGGACGGATCAGGTACGTTAGGTCTGAGCAATACAAAAGATAACAGAGGTCGTTACATCTGGTAATACGTCAATAGGTTGATTAGAACAATTGAAGGTAACCAAGTTGTATTGAAAGCTGAGTTGGGCCCTAATGGCTATAACTCCTAGAGGTCTTAAATACGTGATCTTCTAAGTGAGCCCTTGGAGCGTCCAGTGCCCCAATGCCAAGTCCGTATGCCCCAAGCCGTGCCTTCTAATTGGCTCGACTGATAGTACTGAAGGTGGGTCTATCTGAGCTTTTGCCAGTGTCACCGTTCGACTTCCGAGGAGGTTGGTCTGGGTCATAACACCAAATGTTAGGCATTGGTGAATGTACTTTCCAAGCAACCCAAAGCCTACCCCGGCTATTAAGGCAATAGAGACAAACTCCTAGACCTACATGTTTCACATGAATTGCACTCAAAAAAAGAGGTGATAGGCATGGGTGACCTATATTAATTTGGTCGATGTGAGGTAGACCTTGGTTAATGTTGTTTAAACCCCCACGTGAACAATGATGGGTGAGAGTTTTCACATGATGGCGAACTAGTCCGAGTGGATATTTTGGACCATGGTCTTAAAATAATATTATTTCATAGACGATCAATGCAAGTATTATAGTAACGTTGATAATGATACTCTCAAGATAATTGAGCTTGGCCTCAACTCTCCATGATCACTCCTCTGGCAAACTCTCAAAGCTCATATTTCAGTCCCATCCCCGAACTTTTGGTCTTCGTGCTTTGACAGGTTTGGATCCTCGAAATAGTGTGTGGACCAGAGCACGCTTGACAGAATTTGAGATCGTACTAACCAGCTACACTTGGCTAATTTCACGCACAGAAAGCTCCATGGCAACCAATGAGTTGGCACAATCAATTAACCGAACTGCACCATGGCAATCATTTTCGTTTATGGTACCGCTAGTGGCTGGGATATTACCATGTCTCTACCTTCAGATCTAGATCCTAGCTATTGACCCGCTGGCTCCCTTGCAGTAGGCTGAAGATAGTGAGACACGGCACAACCTGACCCCAGAACTGCCAAGATGACGAGGAGAATTGGCACCATTGAGAGTGTATTTGATTGCTATAAAAGGGATGATGCTGCTGGCAGGAGTCCTCATTCCCTTTCCTATATCCATTCTCGGATACCCCTTTTACGTGCAGGTCCATAGCCACCTAACCATAATGCTCGTCTCTAATCTCGTCTACACCCTTCTCTTGGCAACTGCCACCTCGGCCTTGCCCTCTCGGGATTCCGCCCAAGGCGCCCCGGTATGCGACTGTACCGGCACTCGCTATGGCACTGACCACGCCGAGTCGACTGACTATGTTTGCCGTGACTCGCGTCTCGGCCCCCGAGTGCTCCCCAAGAAGCTGCCGCTTGGCACACTTGTCTCGACCTACGACCGCTTTGGAGGTCTGACTCCGGGCGAGTTTCTTGAAAAGTACTGGGACAAGTCCAAGTCGAGCTGGATCTACCCTGAGCAGAGCGGATTCCAAATTAATGACAAGCACGAGGCCATCAACGGCTCCATGGAGCTTCAGCCAGGCACCCTCGTCGATCGCTTCGGAAGCGAATGGGGTATGTACTTTGGACTGACTGTGCGCCTTTTGCTGGTGGCCAAGCTCTAATTGTCATCCTTTTTACAGGTTCATACGTCTCCGCTGCCACCGCTCCCTATGCTCAGCGAGCTCTCCCTCCCTCCAACCTTGACACTAACCCCGATTTTCCCGATTTCCCCTTCAGCTACCACCTCTACCGGGTCCGCAAGCCCCTTCCCGTAGTGGGTGGACCCATCGCACCCTGGTTTGGCCAGCCTGGACTTGGCGCTCAGTTTTTCACTGGCGGAGTGGGTAATGTTTTCAAGCTGCTTGAGCTCGGCTACTTGGAGAAGGAAGACCCAGTGGACTTGGTTCGCAAGCAGAAGGGATGCTTTTAATACACGAGTCGGAATGAGATGGCTATATACCAAAGATAACTGATGTCGAAGATGAGATAACAATAATGATGTGGAAGAAAATCTCTGATGCGATTACTGCACAGTAAATATTGAAATGATGACATCCTAAGACGCGGAGGCTGCCGACAGCCCGGCCGGAATGTGAATAACTAGAACTTTGCGGCGCGTGTCCAATTGTGGCCCTTTCTATAGCATGATTGATCCAAAGTGGACCCTTTTGGCTACCTGAAAGTTTCCGTGCCGCCTAGAATGTATTAGAGGCCATCCAAGTCTTGAAGTTTGTCCGAGTGGCGGGGGCCTTGGAGGCAATTGACCGATATTCCGTTCGCCTCGTCGCGGATCATCGTGCCACGAGTGACAAAACAGGCAAGGCAGCTACGCCTGCAGTCCATGCCGCGCCAAGCTAGTTGGTCTACGTAGGCGCATGGCTTGCCAAGAGGCATAGCTGAAAGCTTTAGTGCCGAATGCCCCTCCGCCCAGCCAGCCACGATGACAGTCTTTCAGTCACCCGTGGTTAGCGCCCAAGGCCCGGCGTCTGCTGCAAAAGCAACCATTCAGAAACTATTCGTATTCCACTGGCTATTCAGCGCCATTTTTGCTTCTGCTGGGTGTGCAGACACCGGAATTCGTCCGCCTCGACATGGCAGGGGGGAGGGCGGACTTGCCTTTCGGCTGTTGCTTTGTATTACTTCCTCTCTCGCCCTGGATTGAATAAGTTTATGCACACTCACCCTGTCAGTGCGCCACACATTGGAGTCTTCGATTTTAGTCCCAATCAGTTAAAAGGAACGGAAGATGGCAACTATGTTTTTCCCCCTTCGCTACGGACTTGGATATTCATTATGTGGCGACTGCGCGGAATATTTGTTTGCCGTAACTTAAGGCATTCTGTAAGACCCTTGACTCTTGCGGTCCAGCTCAAGACTTGGGCAATAAAAAAAAACATCAGACCTTCGTGAACAATCTCCATTTAGGGTGGCAGCCGACAACCCAACCCCCAATCATTTGTAGACAGAGAGCATTTAGAAATTCCGTATTAAATATTTAGTTCTTGTTTAAGCAGTTTATCATGAGTTTCGACATAGGTCCTAGGTGGTTCGCATGTCTGTCAATTTTGTGTTAGCTACTGTAAATCATCACTGCATGATATCCAAAAATCCTTGATTGGTTAGTCGAGAATGTGAAGTCTTACCACACACGCTGGAGGCAACGCTTCCAAATGTCATGGCTTGAGAACTTCCTGTGATCGACATGTTAGCGAACCAAGTCACGACATTTAATTATTGCTATATGGGGCTATACCACGAATCCCCACCATGACTGGCATGTTGGCTGAGGATGATGAAGCACATTGTTTGGGGATTGTGATGTCTAGATTCAGGCACTTGAATTCGTCTTCAGGCTCGTGTGGCAACGTGTATTGTGGGGGAATCCGAAGTAGATGACGGATGTCGACGGGGACCTGCGGACACCTTGGGCTAGAGAGATTGATGTCGGGTTATTATGACAAGTTCAAGGCCTAGCTAGATGCGGGTGCATACCCATATTTTGTGCTGTCCAATTGTTTAGGGAATTTGTCGACTACTTGGGGTCGATCATATCCTGCATCAATTGTAACATACGGAAGTCCGTGAAATTGGACGACGTCGTCACAATCGATACCAGTGAGGGTGGACCCCAAGACCTGTTGATGGAATGGTGACAATGTTTCCATGTGTGACAATGTTTCCATGTGGTGTAGAATGGCGGAGGGCTGAAGCAATGAGAATGCATATACTGCTGGTGTCCGGGGCGACGAGAGCTCTTATTTCTTTGTTCCAAATGAATTTCAGGGGTGCATAATGTTCTTCGTCATCTCGAGAGTATTTGGCTCATAATCACTACCCGATTTCCGAGCCTTATTACCCCACATTGATGGAACTGAAGCTGGATGGAGAGGCTGCCAAGTTACCCCACCATAACTACTCTCTGGACATTGTGGTGCAGGTAACTCCTCCCATATGGCCCCTACGGTACTGAGAGGCGAGTTCAAAGACTTGCAATTTTTTTTTAAAAGTTTAAAATTTAAAAGTTCTTAAAAAAATACGTGGGAGATGCACAGTTAAATTTGCCCTGATGGCTCGTATCCTGGTTTACAATAAGTTTTCTTGTCATGGTGTGGGGTGACACGCTTGCGCCACATATCCCATTCTTCCATCCATTTATTCTGTAATAGTTACGAACAGCCTGCTCGTGAATTTATGTACTAAGGGCTGTGCTGCATACGTCATTCTTGTGTGGGATAGGGCTGTGCTATTTTCAGAAGGGTGCCTTGGCTAGTTTCATCCATATTCGTGTCTTGTTGACCGGAATCATGCACGCGTTTTGGCGAAGTTGGGGCTGTGCGTTTCTCAATGCCTGGACTAATGTTTACGCGCTGTTCTCATTGGTCTTTCGTGTCGGTCATTCATTCTTCCTGGTCCGCATCCCTGCAAGCGTACACCGCATTTGCCTCGCTTGTGGCTGTGCAGTCGAGTTTTCAAGCGTATTCAGTCACGTGACTGTACGAAGCAGGCTGGTATGCTATGGCTCAGCTGATGACGTTGCCTTTCAGCAAGCGAGCCTCAGCTATCTATCAACATACATCAATACCATCGTGCGCCTGATTTCTCAAACGTGCAACTAAACCAACGACTTCTGAATAATCAAGACGACGCCAGTCCCCTCCGTTAACCCCCTAATCATGTCTCCCGCCGAACAACAGCCCGTTCCTCTCAAGGAGACGGTTCTCGCCCAGCCCCCTTCGTCTCACCAGCCCATGGGTATGTACCATTTCAGTGTAGATATCCCTAGCCAAAGACCACGAAGGACTAATAAAGCTCCGTTATAGACCCCCAGCGTCCTCACGCTCAGACTCAGGACGAGACAGAGGTCCAGATGCGTGGTGGCGAGGCCTGCCCGGGCAGGTTCTGCTTTATCATCCCCTGTCCCATTCCCGTCAACTGCTGCATCATTCCCTGCCCCTGTTAATCCTGTGGCCCCCAAAAAAATCAGGGGAGTGAATGCAGGGTGGTTCAAATAAGATATCCATTTCGTTTTTGGGTTTACTCGCTTTATGTTATTTCGTCAAACTACACTTCACCATCATCGGCAGTCAGGTCACATGGCGCGTCAGCTCTCTTTTGCTGGCCCAAGATCGTGCCGATTTGGCCATCTTTTATGTCTTGCAATTTAAAGTTTAATATAGTTGCCCCAGCCTTTTTGGGGTGGGAGGATAATGTAACACTATAGTCTTGACTTGAATGCATCAGGCCACTTGTGATGGGAAGACCTTGCTTATCAGTTTCCAATGGGGAGGAAAAGGCTTAGTATGATGATACCATCACGTACAGCATATGACAGTGGGACAAGCTATTAGGAAACATTCTGAGTGGAGCCAAGGTGACACAAGACCAGGCTTCATGCTCGTGGCTGGAGGGGGCGCAAATGCGATTCGTTCCAGCCAAGCAGCTTGGGTACTCGACTCTTCAAGCATTCTCGGACAGTGGCTGAATTAAATGGAAGATGGCCAGGCAATGCAGGCATAGAGCAAGCAGGTGAATGAGCCCAACCCACTTGTTAGCTAGCCAGAGAAAACATTTTGTGTTATCTAAGTCACCTATACCAATGATATGAAAACATCTGTAGACTGGGAGGGTGGTGTGATTGCTTGGCCATGCCCCGTCCCATTATTGCTTTGTTATAGCACATCCATGCAAACTATCCGGCGCTGGCCCACCGTTGAAATGGGCAACCCACCTCAACCAACATCCACCATCCACTGTACCAGCACTAACTATGGAAACGAACTCTGACGCATCTGTCTGCGCAGGTACGAGAGCCGTGATACGTGAAATCGTCCAACACCAGAGCAGCGAGAGCCGCCCCGTCCTGGTTTGCAACCCAGCGCCATATGCTTGTCCAATCCCCTGCCAGGATCGCTTACGCCAGCCCGCATATGCAAGTCTCCGCACAAGCCAATCTGCTCTCAGCATGTCACATCCACTTGTGCTGTGAATCTGTCCATATTGGATGATCTGTGTTACTGTGTATGCTTAGGCAGCAATGCTTCACGGCACATTCTGTGCGCACACAAATTGCTTAAATCTCTTCCTCTCCACAGTACTTATTTCCAGGCTGACCGGGATCGCCCTCCCTTCCACCTCAAGCCGACAATTCGTAGATGCCATCATGTCTTTGAACTTGAGCCAGGAAAATGAAACGCCCCCAAACCGTCCCCTGTTTTTGGGCTCCTCGATTGGCGGTTCCTTTGGACCTGGTCAAAATTCCGGTAGCACTCTGTTTGGAAACGTCAACCCCAACAACGCGAGCACGAGCGGTGGTCTCTTTGGCAACTCGCTGACTGGTGTGCAAATACCGTGCCAGTCCCGAGCAGAGGGTTCTCCAAAAATAGCAACAGAGCCTTTTGATGAACTTACCAAATCTCTTATGAGGTCACCTCATGCATCCCTTTTTTGCAATGTAAGTTACTGACATCTTGAACAGGCTGTTTACAAGTGCATCATATTCCGACCTCACTATTAAGTGTGGTGAAACCCGATATAAAGTCCACAAAGCCATCATCTGCCCGCGCTCCACCTTCTTCGAAGCAGCATGCAACAGCGCTTTCAAGGTTGTAATCCATTTCCCATACATCTTCTGTCGCTTCAATCTTGACAGAAAAAAATTTGCTAATTACCTCTACTAGGAAGCAACAACCGGCGAGATTGATCTGCCTGATGATGATGCACTGGCCGTGAAGATGATGATTCATTACTTCTACCAACTCGATTACTCTGTTACACCCGCACCATCAGCAGAGGATCAACCGCCTGCTTCGCTAAGTTGGTCAACAACCCCCATGTCTAGACAGACCCCCGCAACCCCACCAGTACTACAGTCTTTCGGCGCTACTAATAACGGAAGCTCAACAATCGGCACAATGAAGAAACGGGGCAAAAAGAAGCCCACGGGTTTGTTTTCCCTGCCAACAGGTATCAAACCGCCTTCAGATCTCAGTCTGCATGCCAAGGTCTATGCGTTGGCCGAGAAATACGACATAAACGGTCTCAAGGCCCTTGCGGTCAAAAAGTTCGAGGATGAGGTCGAAGATAACTGGGACAGCGACGACTTTCTGTTGGCGGCCCAAGAGGTTTACACCTCCACGCCGGACCACGACAGATTCATGCGAGACGTTGTCGTTGCAACTTTTAGTAGGCACTCGTGCTTGTTGGACAAACCATCAGTCCAAGATGTTGTAAAGGGTCTTGATTTGGCATTCGATTTGCTAATGCACTTCAGAAAAAGGCACGGGCTTCGATAGAGACTACCTTTATGTTTTTTTGGTTTGTTTTTTTCTGTCTAAAAAATTTGTTCCGATTGAACGAAATGAAACTTGGTTTAAAGGGAAGCATGGCGTTGTTGAATCTGACAAATCTCTCGTTCTATGGCGCTTGTTTTTATCTATCTGAGTGATATTTCAGAATATAACCTGCCAAGTTTGTGGTCTTTGTTCATGTCAGATATTGTGATCCAATATTCGGATTCGATGAACTGGGTCGGGTGGCTTATTCATATAGTTTTTGGCCATGATATTTATTTATTAAGTGAATTTATTCATTTCATTGTCAAACTTAAAATGTAGATAGTTTGAAGTGGATGATAATCCCCTGCTTGCACGTGTAAGTCAGCAAAGATGGACTCTGGTTGGTCTTTGATGAGGTGCTGTATTTGTTCTACATCATCGTCCTCCAGGTCTTCAAGGACGTCTTTCGGCTCATTGCCGAAATCCTGATTTTTGGGGGACCCCAATGCCTTTTCGATACCTGAGCGCTCGCTGATTAAAAGCATTTGAGCATTGACATAATTCAGATGATCTGGTTTTGAGGGCATTCATCGCAATGACCCGAAATCATCAAAGATTGTATGTCAATCTTAGTACTAAAACCAAAAACTTCCTTGTCCAGCTGCACTCACTCTTGGGGAAAGTCGGGTTGCTTGGGCAATCTCGAATCTGCTGGACCAGAGTGACTTTGGGTTTTTGGTGCTTATTGTGAAGCTTCCTTTATCCTCCACGCCGAGCTCTTGTTGAACTTTGTCAAGATTCTCCGGTAATGTAATCATGTATGCCAAATGACTCTCTCGCCCTGTTGATGTAAGAACATGGACACCTTCAGAGATCTGTGTGATCACAGGAACATGCCGAGTACCCGCCGTTTTGGTCTCGTAGGTCGAAGATGTCAAAAGCTCCTTTTGGGATCCCGATACGACACTCCTGACATATTGACGAATACCATAAGTCGATCTTTAGTGTTGGTTGGGAATACCTTTTTGGACACCCAAGTATTCTGGCATTTCCCTTTCTTTAATTGGCCCGTTACCAAGTCTCGCATCTGTGTCGATGGGGCGTAGGAGAATAAATGTTCTGGCAATATCATCCACCCCTTCAGGCTTCTCGGTGTTGACGCGTCTTCGTATAAAGAAGTAGATGATCCCCTTTTCCATGATGCTGGAGGGGATATCAGACTCTTCCGGCTGCTTCACGGCATCTTCCTTTTCGTCTCCCCGGGTTGATTACGATGTCTTTCTAATTTTTGAGGATGTTGGACTATTTTCTCGATTCTCAGGTCCTGACTCTTCTTGCGCATGTATACACAGCTGCAAGGTTGGAATGAAGGCGAAACCGAGAGCGAAACCGGCACAATGACTAAGGAAGCGGACCCCCGGATAGACCGAATGTCCGAATAAGGTTCATAACATTGTAAAAAGAGTTTCAGGTAGTTCTTCAATTAGGCAGCAGGGTGAAAATTGAGTGATTTGCATATTTCAACAGATTTCTCCCCGACAGCTGTAGGTAATAAATATTTAAACAGTTGACCCCTTCGTCAAGCTAACTAACAATCAGACACTGAACCCCATCAACGCCGCAAAAATGAAGGTTGCAGTTCTTGGAGCATCTGGAGAGACGGGCACGTCCATTGTGAATGGGCTTCTGGAGGCATCAACCAGTTTTGTGCGTGACTCCGCTCGAAGTCTGAGATGAAGATACTAATACTGAATAGGAAGTAATTGCTCTAACGCGCCCTTCATCCCTTGAAAAGCCTCAAAATATCGCATTCAAGGCGCGTGGCGTTAAGATTATTCCGACAGACTTGAGTGCATCGGAAGATGACCTTGTGGAAATTCTCTCGGGAGTTGACGTGCTAATCTCAGCTCTTGACCCCTTGGCATTCAAATCTCAGATTCCTCTCTCAAATGCGGCCAAGTCGGCAGGTGTCAAACGTTTTATCCCGTGTTGCTTTGCGACTGTCGGGCCGCCAAATGGCGTGATGGATTTAAGAGAAATGGTAGAATATCCCTCACGTTGCGATATGCTATGTGTACGGCGCTAACATGTTACAGAAAGAAAACATCATTCATCATGTCAAGAAGATACACCTTCCCTACACAATAATTGACGTCGGGTGGTGGTTCCAGCTATCAATCCCCGCTATTCCATCCGGGCGAACCGATTACGCGACGATTATGCCGGCCAACTCAGTTATCGGAGATGGGTCTACTCTCTCGGCACTGACCGATGTCAGGGATGTTGGCCGTTGGGTGGCTCGAATTATTTCCGATGAAAGGACCTTGAATAAAATGGTCTTTGCGTACAACGAAGTCCTGTCACAAAACCACATTCACGAACTATTGGAAAAGCTTAGCAACGAGAAAGTTGAGCGTCAATACGTAAGTTTGCTCGCTATTTTGTTTTGAACCCCCGCTAAGAGTTGCCAGATGCCAAAGGAGGCCATTTTGGCAGGTATTGAGGAAGCAAAACTATCGGAAGACCCCAGGGCAGTCCAAAAAGTATGGACTATGCAATACCTTCACTCCTTGTGGATTCGTGGCGATAATACTCCAGAATATGCTGAGTACTTGGGGTATGTCAATGCCAGGGAACTGTATCCGGACATCGAAGTAAAGTCATTGGAGACCTTTTTTCAAGAAGTACTAGAGGGCAATGCAGTCCGAGTGTATGCGCAAAAATTTGCCAAGCCCTAGATGCTACTTGCTTATAGCTGGGATATCAATGGGTGGTAAGGACCTGCAGGCTGCAACTGATTGATCATACACGGCTTACTCAGCCTTGTTATGTGCCCCCAGCCTGGACTTGTCAAATATATTCACGAATCCCTAGGGAATCTTGATATAGATTGTTGAACTAGTACTCTGCACAAATAGAAGCATCATGTTTCATATTAAATAGATACTAGCGCTGATGATTCCCTCTGTCTATGGATATTTGAGGTTGTCTAGTTTACAAGCTCTATCAATTTGAAATTCAATCACTTGTCGCTTCTTGACATGGAAGCTGTGTACTTACCTCGTGCTTTGCCATAACAACGGCTAGAAATTGCTCCCATGTTAGTGAAGCGAAGTTTGTCATGATTGGGTAGTGAATATATATCGAGTTGGATTGTCTACCGAGCCTTTGTGTACATGTCACATCCGTAATTTTAGTTGTGCTACGAAAGGGAACAGGATTTGGTGAATACAATCAAACTATATTTAGTCCAAAAGCCACTATGATCAAGAATGTAAAGATAAAAAATACATAACTAAATACTACTCAAACTTCCTTGCTTTAAGAAGTGTATTTCTACGCCTCTTAAAACTACCACTCCAATCGATGTTGGGGCGTTCCCCTACTGTCTTTCAGAGTTTAATGCATCTAGCACGACTTGACAGTAGAGTACTTGCAAGCGGAGCTGGGACCAGAGCGGAGCTGCTTGGGCTCGTTGCCAGGAGTAGTGCCCTGGAACTCCGTGCAGATCTTCTTGACGGAGGTAGCGCAGGTGTTGGAGATGGTGGCGACGTCGCCCTTGTTGGAGTTGATACCGGTGAGGAGCTTGCCATTGTAGGCCTTGACGTTCTTGACGATGACGTTGCGGGTGCCCATGGTCTTGCAGTTGCCGCAAGAGCGGTAGAGCTTGCCGAAGTCGACGACTGTGAAGCCATCGATGGTGACGGTTCCGAGACCGTTGTGCTGGATGACCTTGTCATCGGCACCAGTGGCACCGCCACCCTTAACGTTGGCGTTACCATTACCCTTCAGGGAGAGAGCATCCTCGCAGACCTTCGTCCACCATACGTTCTCAATGGTGCAAGAGCCCTTGCAGTGGACACCCTCGATCTGGTCAGCTCCAATGATGGCGTTCTTGAGGGTGGCACCGTTCTCAAGGATGAAGACGGCGTCCTTGTCGCCGCCCTCCTTCTGGCCAGTGCACTTGACGCCACGGCCATAGGTCTTCATGCCACCATCGAAGACACCGCTGATGGATTTAACCGACTTGTAGGTGACGGAGCCCTTGGAGGCAGGGATGGGGAAGCTGGCACGCTTCTCGAGAGCGCCCATGGTGTTGGGGGTGACATCGCCCTGGGGGACGGCGAAGACGCCAGTGGCGAGGAGACCGGTGAGGATAGCAGAGAACTTCATGGTGAATAGTTGTTGGTGAGATTTTTAAAATTCCGTAGTGGATTTAGAACAATGCAAATTATAACGAGTGGAAGAGATAACCGCCAGGGTTAGTGAAAGCAATGAGAGTTGGTAGAGAATGAATGATGCTGAAGCTGATGAGAAGGAAAACAACAGATGCACACCCGGCTCTCTTTATAGCTTCTCGCTTGGTAGCTTCTCTCCTAACAAATATGCCTACATTAAGCATACTGCTTCATGTTTGTCTTGCGGCCGAGTGACATCTCTGCCCTCTTCCACTGATGAATTGGCCGATACGAGGCCAACCTTGTCACGAATCCCTGGGCTGCTAGACGCGATTCGGAAACGTGCCGGCCGACCCTGTCGTCCCGGGGCCTGGTTTCAGGACCGGCCCACCAGCTCTGGCTCCAATGCAACGGCCAGACTGGACCATTGCCGCACAAATGCGGAATGGTGCGACTACCAACAGCCAACGTCGCCAGCCTGTCTCCGTTTCACCATTTAATTTCGGGTACTACCGCGGGCCGCCATTGGTGGAATCATGACAACCGGACGAAGATGTCTGGAAATATTATCCCGTTTGGTTTGTTGTCCGAAGCCATCCACTTTTTGCTGCCATCAGCACCCTGGGCTCTGTCGCCTTCTCTCCAAGTTTGTTTGTTTTACTAAAAAAAAAAAGTGGTATGCTCTAGAAGCCTTCGGTCTTGCTCGCCCTGTTTCGACGCGATGGTTTGTTTTACGAGTCCTGCAATGGCTGTCCGAGGTGGATTACAGCGGTGGATTGCTCTCTGCCTGGCTTTATAGATGGACCCCTCGGCTTCCGAAAAATGCACAGCGATCAACCGTCTTGGTGATCCTGGCCGGGACTCTCCTCCTTTCCGATTTAGTTTAGCAGCCCAAAGTTTGTTGACTACAAGCTTACCTTGCTGAGTATAGTAGGAGAACCGGTCCACTCGCCACATCCTTCGGCAAACAGCCAATATGTTGGTCCGTCGTGTTTCGCTTCACGAGAAACCCTTACTTTACCAGATCTGAGCTCGACGTTGTAACAATCTACAATCTAACTGTGGCGTTGTAGTTTGGTTCATCGATTGTGAAAGAGGTTGTGTGTGTCGCACGACAAGATTTCCCCGCCATCCTCAGCATGACCCCTGGACTCACTCGGCGCTTCTTGTAATCTCTAGCGCACATTTGGCATCCTTGTACTGGGCTTTCATAGGATCAATCACGGTTGCATTCACCTCCACCTTCCCACAATGTCACACCGATTGATGCTCATTCATCTCTTGGTCATCGACACCTTTTAGTGGTCCCCTAGTCCGGCAGCCTGTAATGTTACCACAGCCCTTCCCCATGCATGGTTTCAAGGGTTCATTACCTGCAGGGGCAAGAAGCTTTCGATATGCAAAAGTCGAACAGGGCTCAAGGCGTCCACAGTCTCGTTGTACTCTCCGATTCATCCAAGTCAGCTTCTCGATTTCCAGCGGATATTGCCAGAACAATATAATAATACACGGCCTCGATATTATCATGACCACTGAGAACCAAGATTCTCTGCACTAGAAACATTGCCAATAATCCAAATCAAATAGCACACCAGTCGTCTTTCAGTTTGAGACACAGCCAAAGTTGTGTCGGTCCGAGCCTGCAAATACAGCTCCTATTAGGGGATGGAGGGATGGCCAATGCTTTCTAGCCATTTTTGACAAGATTCCTGGGATAACGAATGTTTAGCCAGCGGGAGGATCACGCCGATTGAACAGTAAGTATAACAGTGCTCGGTCACGGAAAGCACGGATACTGCTACGGAAGGACAAGGATTGCCCGGTCACTCCCGGTATCAGAGAAAATGGGCGATCCATTTGTCGTGTCATTGTTACATGCAACCATGTCTTTGGAGCGGTTGGTTGACAACTGAGCTAGGGACCGATCCCCTTTCTAATGTCTCCGGAAATATCTCAGTCGCTAGTTCCGCCACCTTCACCGTCGCAGCTAAGCCCAATTTGTTGCCAGATACCCTCCATACGAGGTCTCCAATCAGTTGAAGGACCCCCCGGATGTTCATGTGCTGATCGTATTTGTCTTTGTAGTATGTATCATATCCAGGCTTTCATCTACGGCTCAATGATGGCGGTTGTCTGCCATGTGTTGCTCCATACCTCGCCTACCATCGGACTGATTGAGACATGATTGCGATTTAGCAAATCAAAGCCGAGCACGGCAAGTCGGCCACGAACAATAGATTGAAGTTTATAAATGTTAATAATGTAGATTGAACACAATTTATCAAGTCTGTTAGAATCGGACAAAGATAGAGCAATAAAACTAAAAGTTGTAAGATGGCACATGGACTTTAGGGTAGTGCACGAAGGTATTTCATTTGGCGTATAAATCATGCAGTTGAGGTACTGGGAATGATCATGCAAGTTTTAAATCTAGCCCCTGTAACTAAATCAACAATCACGATGCCCCGAGAAAGCAGAAGAAAAGGGGGGGCTGGCACAACTTGGTGATAGATGAGATGGAGGGGAAATATGCCCTGACCAAATCCATTGCAGTAGGGGCGTTTGTGTGTACATACGCCACTAAATCTCTTTAATATAGACCCGATAGCCGAAAATTCATTGCAACGAGGCCAGCATCGTTGTGAGTGACTTGTAGTGGCTCTCGGCGCCAAGATTCTCCTCCATGCGAGAACCATTGGCAAGACCCATGTCCATTTGCAAACCCGTTAACCCGTTGAACTGGGTATGGTGGGTGGAGATATGGGAGACCCACTCCATAATTGGGATTTTATCGCAACGGCGAGATTCATATTGGTGGCTTTGTACACGCGGCCGACGCGAATACGGGTTTTGTCACCGCCTGGGTGTCTAAATAAGCGGTGGCGTAGAGTCCCGCTACTCCGTGTTAGCCTGATGGCTGGACGATGCGATATCCCCTGTTACCACTGGTCTGAAACCAAGTCTCCAAAGGTTCTAGGGGAAGGAAAGAAAGAAAGGACCTATGTCAATGGAACGTTGGGGAATACTGTCTCCAGCAGAGTGTTAGCCACTCAAATTCGGATGGTATGGCAAGCCTGAATTTGGGTTGCGGGTGTCTCCACAAAGAGGGAGTCATCAACGTTGATACTGACTATCCTTGATCATTTTAAAATACCGTGGTGATAAACGAAGGAGCCTCACATCGAGCACCGGAGTAGTTGCTATGTCTGTCTGACATGATGCTGCTGCAATAATTAAAGATGATGTGAGGGATAAATTAATAACCAAATTGGTAAGCGGCACCAAAAGCGTATACAATCTATCACATACTCTAAATCGTGTTTTATACCTCCAATGATTTGTTAACAGGCGCCAATACGTATGATCAACCCATCATACATCTCCTCGCTCCTTTCTCTCTTCGGGTTAAATACGTCACAGATACACCAATAGACTTACAGGCGCATGGTGATTGACCAAACCATCATGTCCTTGGTGGAGCCTATGCACGATGTCTAGCACAGATACCATCCCTGAATTCAGCGAACACATCTCTTAGTCCTATGGACCAACAAGGAAGGAAGTTGGTTCATCTCATATTGGGTAGACTATAGGCGTTGGTCAGAACCCAAATTCAAGGGGAAAAGAGTTATGTCGAAGTCAGGAGAAAAGCAGGGTCGGTTGATGTTTGGGGTTGGGAAGTGGAGCTTCAACGAGGATTTACTCGAACTGATCCGTCAAGTTGAAAAGAATAATATTGGAAAGAACCCATCATGGAATTTATGAAGTAATATCTGGTCGACTTACTAATTAGCAGCACCGAAAAAAACAAGGATCACTAAAACCCGTGCGGCTTCTGCATGCCCTGCCACAGCTGACTCATGTTTACGTTCTCATACGGGCTGATGAGATCTGAAGTGCTATCTAAAAGACCTTTTTCGATCTCTGCATATCTTCCGCCGGCAGAGAAGATCAACTGGCCATGCCTTAGCGGCCGTTTCTCCAGTCCACTGCCGTCGTCAGCCATACAGATTGCGGCACTCTTTGCGGCTATCTCGGGGCCTTGCAGCGTCGCATTGAACTTTGACAAAACGCTCACTGCAGCCGGGTTGACTAGACCAGATCGCGTCCAGCTAGGAGCTATAGCATTAAGGCGGATAGCGGGGTTCGGAAGACCTTGCAATGTCAATGACCGTAAGAGACCAAGGACGCCGTGTTTTGCGGATGCTGGTACAAAGAAGGTCAGCTGTAGTCAACACGGCTAAACTGGAACGGAGTAGGTAATTCATTAGATGGCATCCATTTAGAAATACATACCATAATCAGGGCTCCAGTAGCGTTGAATACCTTTAAACTGTTAGCATAAAGAGATATTTATTAATATATGATTGGGAGCGCTACTGGAAGACGAGGCCGTGAGTACAATGCTCCCTCCGGCTTTTTGTTTACGCATATAATGGATCGCCAGAACCGTAGTGTTAATAACGGCCTTGAGATTAATATCCAATACACTATGATTAGGCTCTATAAGATCCCCATCTTTGTCAAGCAAATCCTCGATATATGTGGATCTTGTAGCGACTCCTAGTATACCGCAGGGTCAGCTCAAATATGCATCGCAAGTTCAACTGGAGACATAAATGCCGATCATGGGTTTGAAGGAATCTTAGCGTGAAGTAAGCGCTCACCGGCATTAGCAAAAACATGATCAATCTTGCCAAAGGTACTCTTTGCGCATTTGAAAAAATCGATTAAGCTTTTCCAATCAGTTACGTCAAGCTTTTGAAAGATTACGCCTTCATCTGAAGCGAGCTCATTCGGGAGAGGGCTAATATCTCCACAAACAACTTTCGCATCATAAGACCGGAGCAGTTTCGTCGTAGCTAGTCCAATTCCAGAAGAGGAGCCTGCATATATCTGGAATTAGAATTCTGGACATGGCCCATCAGTCATTGCGAATCTGAATGAGACGCCTTACCGGTGATCAATACAACTTGTCCTCTCAACACCTCGAAGTCGGAATCTGAAATACAGAATTCTGTCATTTTTATACGATTTAGGTAACAGAGCTGATATAGTTGAATGAATAATAAGGAATAATCTCTGACAAAATTGGTAGAGGACAATATTACCGCACCACTGTCGCTACCAGCCTAATATAGTATTTCCTTTAGCTACATGTCACACACATATTATTTACTACTTGTGGGGCAAATCACTTATACCGGAATTACATAAAAGAATAGCCTTGATTTTTCAATCCAGGTGATACAAAGTTACACAATGCCATGCCGGTAGATCCTTTTGTTCGACTTGAGAGTACGAGTGCGCATGAAGTTTCTGACTGTCACGGCCATGACTGGCCGGATAACAAGAACCGCCGTTACATGAGTCGTTTAATACGAGTCAATAGGAAAAAAGCGTCGTAATGTCTCGGACCTGATGCTTCTCATGATGTGATCTACACCTACTTGGCATGCGGGGTATTACACAATGGTTGCAACAATGCGGGGATATTGCTGTTGCCGAGGTAATAAAAACTTCCTTGAACACGAAAACAATGACGTCTATTAAACCCATTTGTTCTAATACAGTATTACCGAGAACTATTATTACTAAATTTAAGCCGGCTAAGCCGTGTAAATATCATATAAAGTTCGCGGTTGACACTATCTATAGTTGCTTTGATCCTTGACCAATACGAGCGGACTCAGAACCAAATATGACTGGTGGAGATTTTACTTTGCAAAAGCCCCGCGGGCGGGAGTTGAATGGGGGTGACCTTTTAGCCCAGTCACTATTGAAGTTGGGCGTCGAAGTTGCATTCGGACTTCATGGTATGTGTCCTTTGCTCCAGTGTCAATATATGGTCGTTGCCGTGGGAAACATAGCAGAACCCAGATCAATTTTTCAAATGCTACATCATGGCAGCTAACATTTTGACGTGTTCAAGGCGGCCACCTTGATGCCTTCCTGATGGGATGCAATACCTGGGGCATCAAACTGGTCGATACACGACATGAAACCGTGGCGGTGCAAGCGGCAGAAGGCTACTCAAAGATTGCCGCAAAGACTGGCGTGTGCTTTGTGACGGCAAATAGCGGGCAAGATTTAACTGTCCTTTTCGTTTTCGAGCATTATTTACTAACCTGCGGCGTAGGTTCTCAAATGGTATCCCTGGTCTGGCAACGGCCCTCGGGGACCGGAGCAGTATCCTAGTCATCACATCGTCGGTCCCTCTCCGGGAACAAGAAACCAATTGTCTCCAAGGCGCCGTCGACCAAGTTGTTGCTGCAGCACCGCTCACAAAATTTACACATCGTGTGACACATGCCGAAGACATTCCGCGCATTGTATCACACGCTATGCGGGTAGCGTCTGCTGGAGCCCCAGGCCCAGTGCTGATTGATTTCCCCATAGACGTCCTCTTCTCACCAATCCACGAGTCTTCCATTTCTTGGGGTGCTCTTGGATCACCGCTGCCACTTGTTCCGGGTCCGCATTTAGATGCGGTTGAGCAGACCCTGAGGATGATCCATGCCGCTAAGCGTCCAGCCATTATTACTGGAACTGGAGTGTGGATCTCGGAGGGTGCGGCAAGCGAATTAGAGGGCTTCGCCGAGAAGCTGCAAATTCCCGTCTTCTCGAGTCTCAAGTACACTGCCCCGCTTAGACATGATCATCCGCTCAATGCAGGATCGGCCAAAAACCTAGCTGTACTCGACTTGTTGAAGAAAGAGGTGCCAGATCTGGTCATTCTCTTAGCCGCTCGAACTGGGTTGTTTCTCGGTGACCGCAGTGGCGCTATCATCCCACACTCGGCCAAAATCATACAAGTAGACACCGACTATAGCGAAATTGGTCGGGTTCTGCCAGTTGATCTGGGAGTGACATCCGATGTTGGGCAATTTCTCAGGGCCGTGAACCAAACTGGTGCGAGCAGAGAACTTTCCAAGAATTGGCTAGATGACATTGCGAGCATCAAGAGTCTGAAGGACCCAGAGGAGGCAGCAAATGAGATACCACATGACGGAAATGGAAACATGCACCCATATCACGGATTCAAAGCACTATGCAAAGCCATTGGTGAGGTAGCACCAGATTCTATCATCATCACGGATGGCGGTGAAGCAGCTCTATGGGCAGGGCAAGTACTGTCATACGCCCAACCACACACAGTCATTTCCGCTACGGGATATCTTGGATTCCTTGGAAACGGATTCGGATACAGCCTGGGAGCTGCAATTGCCAGCCAAGGAAAAAGAATGGTAGTCAATATTCAGGGTGATGGCAGCAGCGGGTTCCATCTCATGGAACTGGATACCTATCATAGGTTTGACCTAAACATTCTCACCGTGGTTGCCAACAACCACGCTTGGGGGATGAGCATCAATGGGCAAGACTTGTTCTATGGAAATACGGAAACCGCCCGGCCCATATCGAAACTGGGGACGTCTGCCCATTACGATGCCGTGGCGAGGGCCTTGGGAAATGATGCCGTGCGGCTACAGGTGCTGGGTGAGGTTGAGCCCAAGGTGAGCCAGCTGATCAAGGACGCCAAAGGAGCCAAAATGGTGGAGCTGCTCATCAGCGAGAAGCCGACTCACCCTACCACAAAGGCCCTGCTTGGAATGCCCGAAGATGACAACGACAGTGTGGTTGTTGTGCCGTATTATAGCAATATCCCTCGCTTGTTTCCGGCCCAGAAGTGAGTATGGCTGTAATAGTGTATAGATGATAGGACGTACATGGGTTTGTTCATTATCCAATCACAATTGTGTCGCTCTTGGTTCGTTGGCCTTTCCGTGACTGATACGCGGAGGTGCCAAGCAATGCACTGCATCCTGAATATAACCACCCAATCATTGGATACATTGGTGTTTGAAACAAGCCGGATTGTCTCCTCCGCAACCTGCAGCTGGCTTGTTGGCAATTCAGCTCCTACAAATATCCATCCTGTTGCATCGCGAGTGGCTGGGGGACGACCCGGATGGGAGCACTGTAAGCACTAAGGTGACAGATGAGTTAGCGCTCCTTGGAGATGACTCCCCTGCAGCGATACCACCCAGGTGCCTAAAGCTAGCTATTTATAGCACACTTAGTCGCGAGCGCGCTATATTGATTATAAATCTGCCGTGCTTGAATTTATTCGAATGATTTTTATATCTCTTGAGTGCTCAATCTTCCCTTTTTTTTAGCAGTAAATATAGGCACGAAAGGTAAGTTATTCTTGTCCACTTTTCGTCACACCCGGCCAGGAGAAACAGGAGTGCTGTTTGGATTTATTTGATAGAGGTAGAGAGAGATCAGCTCCGACAAGGTGCTTATTCCAGGTTAGCTCAGCTAGTCTGTGGATGCTGTGTGAGACGGCCTACGTTGGTAAACCTGTAGCGCGTGAATACCCCTGCTCTGCGACATTTTAGCAACCCACCTCTAATCTCTGCGCGGCTAGGAACAGTGTTGCATCTTTTCTTGAATATAAACCCAGTCGCTTCAGTAAATGAACCAGCAGTTCGAGTTCGTTGGATTCGCCCGTATCCAACAAAAATGTATGCTTCGTGGTTTCACTACCCCGTTACCAGGCCATACCCATTCAGATGGTTCACACCAGTGGTTCTAATAGGCAGTGTCGTCCTGACCGTCATCTTTTCGCTCATCAACCTTGCATCAAGCGGATTTTATCTGAAAACAATCTACACTGATGATCCTAATGGCACCATGACATTGAAATCCCCGTACGTAGGTAGTGTTTGCCGGTAGGGAATAGCCCACTGACCCACGCAGATGGTTCATGAAAGTTCCCTTCAATTGGGAGAACGGTCTCGACGTAAGATGTCAACCAAACATGTTGTCGGTTGGGGATCGTTTCTTCACGACGACACAGGCCTTGCAGTACGAAGTCAAGTCCATCACGCTCTCAACCGATGAGAGCTCCAAGGGGAAAGCACCCCTCTCTTCTATCCCCTACCTAAACAACGTCCTCCATGATTGTTTTCTCACCAGACTGGATGTCAACCTCCGCCGAGCCGATGCCGCCACGAGGCGAACGTGGTGGCTCTCTTGGATTAACACAGACGAATTAGCCACTGCCTCTTGCACAATTCTCTCCGATGCAGGTCCTGTTAACTTGACACTCAGTGTGGGATACACCGGGCAAAGCAATCAGATTTATGATTATGTTATCGAGGATAACTACACAACCCATGCGAGTATTTGGTGGGGAACGAGGCTATTGAATTCATATTTTGCAGGCATCATGGCCACCATGTCTCAAACGGAGACGGGAAACCCGGAATCGAGCTACTGGTCTCATGGCGGCATTTCCTACTTCAGAAGTCACACGCAAGACGAGTACATGTTTCACATCACATATCCATTTTTCAGGTGTCTTGTTTCGGGCTAATACCTCAAAGTATTAAAGCGATTGACTTTTTTGACTTGTCTGCCTGGTTCATCTCTTCAGATGGCTATATACAAAATGGGAGTATGTGAACAGGATGTCTACTTAACCGAACAATTAATTAACGCCACGATGCCACGATAGATATCACTTCCCTCTCTTACCTAAATGACCATCCCGAGGTTAGTATCTACAATGATAACACTTGTATTCAGGTCAGAATACTGACCTAAATCAAATTAAGCATTTTGCCTCCCGTGTCATTTTCGAGGGACTTCACCATGCGCGAATCTTACAGTCCCTCGTAGCTGTTGATCTCGGAAGCTGCGAGCCTCCCAATCTCCTACTAGACGAGAAGGGTCTTCAATACGCAATATTGGCACCAGACGACATGAACAGGCAACCTGGTGGCGTACTTGATGACCCAAACATGGGAGCCTCGGCACGCTACAACAGCATTTACGCGCCTGGACAATGGTCGGAGGATAAAATGAAACTCCTCAATGAAAGCTACCTAGAGTTTAAGGACGACATGGGAAAACTTGATTGCAGGGAAGCAAACATTGTGGCTCAGTACATGTGTTCCATTCCTCAGAGGAAAAGCACCGGAACCATGCTCATGGCCATTTTACTAGCAGATTTGGTGTTTTTACAGGCAGCGTGGAAGCTATTAAACCTGGCAGCGGATTGTATATTGTCCACCAAGGGCCCCCAGGTCAATACCTGTGAAGGTTGCTTAGTGGGCCAGTATCAGCAAGTCCAAGTGGGGAGTTTAGCAAAAGACGGGATGTCTGAGGGCATATACATGAAAAGCATTGATCCCGATGAAAGTGCTGTGCGGCTCATGGAAATCAGGAATTGAAATTAGATTAACGCGTTGTATTTGAGATACCAATTGAGGGTACATGCAAAACTAATGTTGACGAATTATGTCGGCTGCTTGGTTTGCGCGAAAGTAAAATGCCAACTTCACCCTCGTATGAACTGACGGCATGTTATGAGACGACTAAGCTCGTGGTCGGGAAACATCAAATTTACATCGTTCCTTAATAATTAAGTAAAAACATGACAAAACTAAATCCTTCGTCCCGCAGACCCAAAGGTGCCAATACTTGGCAACAGTGTGAAGGAGCTGGGGAGATAACATACCGGTAGCTATATTTAGAGATGAAACCAAATCTCTTCGCGTCCCTGGCTCCAGACACTTTCTGGGCGCTCTGTTAAGCCAGACGAAAATTGGAAAAAGAAATGCTGCATTCATCAGCATCGGTGCTGCGCGTTTTGTCCCCGCTGCTTGCTTTTGCCTCTAAAATTTAGCGCCGGGGACTCCCGATTCCCGCCACAATTTTGGGTCTAGGGCTGGCCTACGCATGGCAGAAGAGCATTGCATAGGGCCACTAAATTTCAGCCATTGATGGGGGGTTCCACTACTCATCCTCGTGATGCGTCGGGTGACAGGGAGAAGTCCGGTTGGCACAACATCATGCTACGCCACATCTTGCATTCTCAGACGAATTGGGGCCGCTGCATGTCTACCACGTACACAGGTGAGTTGGCCAGCCCGTCCCCGCGCATGTGGACCTTCGACGTATCTCATCGGGATGATGTCGCTGACAGGGCCCCTGTTGTAACCCGAATGCTATTGACGACCCGAGCGGGAATTCAAAGAAGCAAAGAGAGGTGTGGAATTTTCTATAAAGGAAGAGATCGGGCCTCACTAGGAATCGTTCAAATCAACCACACAAACAATCAATCACAACAACTTGCAACTTACTAAACCACCAACCAACCAGCAAAATGTCTTCTCCCACCGCGTAAGTCTTCCCAAGATAACGCTTCGCCCTTGGCCTTTGCTATAAAGGACTCGTTGCACATTTCAATTTCCTTCACTTCAGAGGCATAGTCAGCCCAGCTGTGGGGTCAACGGCCGAGGATGCTCCCATTTTCCCTCTTGATATCTCCGCCATTGCCAAATCTGCGCTGCTCTACCATCAAGCAGTCAGGGTGAATTGGTTTATAGGATGAGCGAATCTGACACTTTATAGTCTCGAAAACGGCCAATTCGTTGTCCCCCTGCCCACCGCTACTGGCCTCTCTGCTCCTGCTGGTAAATATTCCGGGCTTTCTCAAATTTAACCATGTCTAACTTTTTACCTAGGCCAGCTTCTCAAGGGACCCACTGATGATGAGGGCAAGCCCACTGCCGCTGCTTTGCTTGTTGGCATCAAGCTCGACCTTGAGGCCGAGGTCCATTTGACTGCTCGAGTAAAGGGTGACCTCACTGTTGGGCTTTACTAGACGGGATTAGGCCGACCAGGTTGGGTGGTTTTTGATGGATGAATTAAATGGCACATTCTTTTATACGTATAACGTAACATCAGTTTCTTTTTTATTTGACAATAAAAATCACTAGTTTCTATATTACAACTGGCTGGTTATCAAGATTGGTGTCCTTGCTACTGTATTCGTATTTTAGAGCCTCAACCAAGCTCGGATTGAGCGCGTACCTGCCCAGGCGCTGCACCCTGTATGATTAAGGCCATGGGAAGGCACTCGGTCGGATAATATCAGACCCGTTTTCTGGCTTCTAGGAAGGTATTTTTGAATCATAATCTCTCAAACATCACATAGGCTGATCGCATATTCGGCATCGCTATTACGGCAGTTCATTACATCTACATAGCATCAAATAAATATTCAAGAGCATCCTATTCTACTCTTTACTTCTGATCGTGGTTCATTTCTTTAAGAACCAAAGGATGAGTAAGTCTGATGGCATTTCTAAATCTTTGTGTGAGCCGGTTTCCTCTCTCCATACGTCGCTGTGGTGACTTTCAACCTTTCGTTCTTCTTTTGAGTCTATTGACTTGGTCACATTTTGATAGTTCTCCTGTGACATTAATCTGTTGGACCTAAAGTACGGCCGTAAGCTTGGCAAGCATGCCACAAAGACACCACCGTTGTTTTCGAGACTGTCGTATGATTCTGCTCCATGAAGTTTACGCGTCAGAGGATTACATATACTTTACAAAGTCATCTATCATGGTGGTTTGCGTACGTACCATTCAAACTTAGAGGTGGGGCATAGCATCTAACTGCTGTCTGAATAGTAGTCAAGCGTAAGAGACAGAATATGATGTCGATGATTTCGAGTAAAAAGGAGCAATAGGCTCGTAGTCGAACTGTTTTCTGTAAAAATCGACTTTCAGGCATGATAACTCATGGCAATGCGAACATTGTGTGAGTTGTTATTTCTGTTCATGATAAATAACCTTCTAGGCTCTGATTGCCTAGTAATTCACTTGAGAAGTGTAAGGACCAAGACGCTAGGAATATAAGCACCAGGTCTGCTGTTGGACACACATTCTTGGCGCTCAAAGACCTAGCACATGATTCAGTAGTGACCTTCCACGATTCATCGCTCCCACAGGCGGAACAATTGGGAGGTCCATACCAGTTTGTTACCACAGGAAGGCAAATCAACATCTGCAATAACGTATTGAATAAATAGCCGCAAATGACGTAAATTATCGTAAACTACAGAATTACTCTTCGTTTTGTCGTGAGCTTAGGCACCATCTGCCGATACATTTCCAGCAAAGCGTCTTTAGAAAGGTAGAAAGTTGCATAAAAGGGGAAATAACTAAACCAGAATATCTAAAAGTACCTAGATAGACTAGAGCTGTGGATCTGGAACTTTGAGATATTGATACCCTTGTTAGACATTTTTGGTCTTGACGGCTTCCGTGAAACCTTTCTAGTGTAGTCATCACTTTAGGGTCAAGAGTGCCCATCTGTGCTAGTTTGAGATCGCATGCAGCATTGGCAACCGCGGAAAGAAGGCCACAAATATCAAGACATCGCTGACTTGCAATTTGCGCCTCTGTACGTTCAGTCGCAGATTTAAACGAACGCCTATAACAAGGGTGGCCAAACCCAAGACGATCCATTGTGTGACCTAACCAAAGACTGCCAATAATCAACAGCAATGTAATTATGGCATTGGATAGACTTACAATGTCGGGTATTGGCCCGGGAGCTGGTGGTGCCACAATTTCGGTGTCCTGGGCTATTTGGCCTTGATGGAACAAGAGAGCGACAGGCTAATATTGATTAGGTTGGCAAGTTTTGCGACCATAAAGAGGATGAAAATGTGTCATCTGGAGATCGTTCAGACGGAGCATCCTGCAGCCTTGTGGAGAGTTTGTTTTATCAATGTTCAAGACCACATCCCATTTCCAAAAGCACTAGTGAGCTCAGCATTGGCAAGAGTGGAATTAATGGTTGTGTTGAGGAAAATGATTGTGTGTTTTTCGATACTTGATTGAACAAAATACAAACTTTGCCACAAATCCATACCAACATCGGTGAATCTAGATTTCAATAGCGTCATTAGCAATGAATGTTCTGGGCATACAAAGTGTATCGGAGACTTTTGATGAGACGATTAGACGCTTCATTTTTAGCTTGAAGTCATCAAATATAAAATCCCGGCACAGGCAAACAGGCTCCGAGGGAACTTAATTCCCATGCATAAATAGTGTAGTTTACATAGTGCCAGTCACGCGAGCCTTTCCCTCGTCCAAGTTATTTATCCAAATTTCAGGCGGACCCGGACTCATTCAAATACACTTTGAAGTACCATTTTCTTCCAGGCCAAGCCAAGCCAATTATTCGAGAGCACCATGATTAGTATACCAAAAGTCCAGGCTGCTTTTGTTATCAGAACCTACCCATCCATAGGCACTCACTTCGCCCACCGACAGTCGTCATATACGGTCAACACAATCACGGTTCTTTGTGAGAAATTTTTAAGTAACATCAACACTACTATTTCGCGATATCAATGGCTTTGTTCGAAATCGAGCCCCGCAAAAGTGATACTTCATTTGTTATGATGACGTCTTCCACCAGAACTCGCATCATCCAATTTATTTCATTTACTTCCCCTGTAGATTTCTTTGTTGCTTCGGGCCACCGGTGAGTATTCAAGTGCCCTAATTGAATATTTTTCAATTCAGTCAATACAAAATCCCTCTATGTTGTTTCTAAACAAAGCAACCATTGGTGTGAGAATTACAATGATGTTGCGGCCACCTGAGGAGTTCCAAGGAAATAGTTGAGGTAATCATGGGTCGATATTCGATGTCAATTATGACCGAAAGGAATTGTAACCCAACTCTGGCAGCAATGGAAATGATTTTTAAGCACTCTCGTTGACGGGTTTTCTATCCAGCCGTGCCGCCACAGGAGGCTTGATTTTCAGACCTGCAAATAAGAACGTTCTCTTCCCACGAAATGTCATCCCTATGTAGTGATCGAATGATCACACGCTTCCAAAATTCCTCATATGAACACAACATAATATAAAAAGCTGTTGAGAGACTAAAAAAGTTGTTATTGGTCACGGGAATCCAAGCAAAGCGGTTTTATTAGCTAGGCTAGCATAATCCACATACTTTAGAACATTAGCGAAATGAAACCAAGTCGAGGTTCACATAACCTAATGTATATGTTGAAAGTGGGAAGGAGACGATATGTGATGGATTGGAAATTAATTTCTAGGTAAATAATGTTTGAAATACATTTTAGGAAGGCTTCATCTCAATATGTCATCCTGTCTCATTTATTCCTCCCATCTTGCAAGATTACTAGCAAAAACTCTATTCTTTTTATGATCCAGATCGCAAGTAGTGGGTGGAGCTTAGAATACCATCCCTGTAACTTGGTTGATCTTACCAACGTCGATGTTTCTAATCAACAAGACCCAGAAAATGGCCAGGCCCATAATGCCAGTTCCAGCAGCCAACATCCTGGTCTGAGCATACCCATATGAGGCTTGAATTGCCAGTCGTGTAGTAGATCCCCATTCGTAACTCAATTGAGTGGGCAAATCCTCGTAAATCATTGCCAGGTTAGGCAGCTCAGATGCTGGGAGGTTTCGTTCAAGAGCCTTTTGGAAGGTATTGGTCCAAATTGCACCGGAAATGGTATTGCCAATTGCACCACCAGTGGTACCGACAACATATAGCAAAGCCAGAGCGGCAGAAATATGCTGATGGTCAACCGCGGCCAGAACGGCGAGCTGTTGGGTAATAATGAATATACTTCCACCAATAGAGATAAAGATTTGACACATGACGATATAACCAACATATGTATTGGGCTTGCGGAAGTAAATCATCAAACCTTGAGCAAAGATGTACAGGGGGACGGCAAAGTACAGGAGCCACTTGAAGCGACCGGTTCTGCGGATGGCGTAGCCAACGATAAACAAGAGCACACCAGAAACAACGTTGAAGGTGTTGTTGACATATCCAGCTTCTGCCACAGATAGATTATTGACAACCTGCAAGAATGAGGTAAAGTAGTTGTCCCAGCAGTAATAAGCGATCTGATATGTCGCATCAAGCAGACAGGCACCCAAGACTGTGCGATCAGTCAGGAGTTTATAGTCGAGCATAGGAGTAGGGGCGAGGAATGCCTCATAGAGGCCGAAGATGACGAGCACCGCGAATCCGACAACGATCATGGCGATGATGTATCCGGATGACCAGCCGTGCGGGGCGCTGTCGGCCAGAGTGAACGGCAGCAAGAACACAGTGAGTCCGATGGAAAACAGGACGACTCCGAGGAGGTCAAACTCAAGTGTGTAGTACCAAATGCTCTGCAGAATCGTGCGACCACTCTTCTCCTTGACAAGCAGGCCCTGCTTTTTGGCCTTGGCAAGGTTGATCTTCAACACAAAGAACAGAGGCATGGCGACAATGGGAAAGATAATGGCAAAGCACCCAAAGCCCCATCGCCAGCTCACGTTGTAGTAGAAGCTATCAGCAGCCTTTGAACCTGCGAAAGCGGTAATAATGTAGGGGGAGGAGGTAAAGGCGTATGCCAAGCCTCGATTCTTGAGCTTGGAGGCATCAGCAGTAATGACATCAACGCAAAAGGTCATGCCTCCAAAGCCAATAGAGTAAAAGACCTGGGTTCATGATTATTAGCTTGCATTCTTGTTATCGTGGGTGGGTAGCGGGAGAGCAGTACATATGCAGCACAAAACGTGGCGAGACCGTTGCATGAAGCCATGAGAATCAAGCCCAGAGTAGCGAAACCAGTCATGATGGCAAATCCTTCGGCACGACCCCAAACATCAAGGATCTTGGACAAGGGAATGTACGTGGCCGCCGACATGGCATTCGCGACAACGTAAATGACAGTGGTGAGGGAATGTGTTTCGAAGTCGCTCGTGACAAAAGGCAGCAGGCTGGACAGGATTGACGACTGCATGGCGTTGACGAAATAAAGCAGCCAAATTCTGGGGACGAGCAATGTCAGCTGGGCGCGAACACAATTGACTCCAGACAATGCGTGCCAAAACTTACAGGAGGAAGACGGCGATGAGCGATGCCTTGGACCAACTCTGGGTCACGGCCGAGACATCTTCAACACCGCGCTGCTGGTTGTGCTCGGACTCGGCCGACAAGTCCTCGCCCACAACGGCTGTTTCCTTGGCTTCATCGGCCGGCGGGTTCATATTGGCTGGCGAAGCTGAGTCTGCCGTGGCCGGGGGGCGACCGGCGAGGAATCCGGGCAACTTTGGCATCGCGTTTCTGGATTAAAGGTGCCAAGGCAAAAGCCGAAAGGTAACTTGAGGTTCAGAAGCAAAGGGGAGGGATGTGTGCTCTTGTATATAAAATCCATCGGCGGCTTGTTAGCGCGCCGATTGAACCGCTTTAAAACAGCGCATCAGATTAGATGGAACTGGGCACAATAGTTCGCGTGGTTCATCCCAGTCCCCCACTTGTTTTTGGCTGCTTTTGGACCTTTGGGGATTTTTCACCGAGTGCGCCCCTGTTGGATCCAGTCCGTAGGTGGGCCAGTCGTGCGGCTTGGGTACGTGGCCCTTGTCGTCAAAAAGAAGCCCGTAGTCAGTCAAGCTTCATTTTAACTATGTACCTGGTGAGAGTGGTGAGGGGAGTGAATTGAGCTTGGGGCCGGTCGCCGTCAATCAATACTGGGCGGCGATGGACTGATCTGCCATGCCCTGGACCGACGAAGTCAGAGCTGTCAGTTTATTGCACGCATTAGCGTACCGTCTTGACTTGGCGAAATCGACTTGGCGAACTCGACCTGGTGGAAAATCGCCTTGGCATCGGCGGCAACGAGATGGATGAGCCGGCTTGGCTTGCCGCACCGCATCAGCGAAAAGCAGTGAGGCGACCAACCGCGCCCAACTTGGTAATACGCGTGGGGGACAAAGTCGACTCTGGCGCCGTGCTAATGGCCTGTGGCGGCCTTCAGCACGGCACCATTTCCCGATACCGGCTGGTTGCTGCCACAAGATCCCACTCGTGGTCAGGCTATTATTTCCGGCCACGGTTTGGGCGGCATCGTCGAGTAACGAGACGGGCTTACATTACTCATGGACGTGCGTGTGGTGGGAGACATGAGGCTCAACAGCAGCTGATGCCGGAGAAGTAAACCAATTATGTCTAGTACGCGTAAAGAGACTAAAGAGGGCTTCACATTATGGGGCTCACATCCTGTCACCCTTGCTTTGCCAAGAATCTAAACACGTAAAATGGTGCTCTGTACGTCATGGCATTTCTATTCGAATTCAATCATTATTTCGCATCTTGGCGCGCTTTTTAACAAGTAAAAAAAAAAAAAAAGAAAGAAACCACCCAACTACAACTTCGACTCAAACCCAAACGAAGTGCCCGCCACGCGAAAGCTGTCCTGGTTAAACGGACACAACTGGAAGAAACGCTCCCTGGTGCACTTTACAAGATTGGCCCTCTTATGGGGCAGGTCGAGGTACTGGCCCTGGTGCAGGCCAAACATCATCTCGTACATGAGAATCTTTTCATTCGACAACCGCGGCTCACCCACGACGCTCTCCGTGCGGTGGTCATCGAGAAAGACGTAATGCATGACGCTAGGCCACCAGGCCATGACCCGGTGACGCCCCCGAAATTCAGCGTCTCCGACAAGCGCGTGACGGCCCCGGTCAAAGTCCTCGGACGCATAATGCGCGCCCATCTTATCTTCCTTGGCCCAGTAGATCTCGAAGTAGGCGAACGGCTTGTCGTTGAAGCAGCCAAAGACGGCGAAAGTGTGGGGGTCGTCCTGGATGGCGCTGAGGTAGGCACGGTGGTGCTCCAGCGTGCCCGATTCCATCCAGCCCTTGGCCACTCGGGGATCATTCTGCCATGTGTGGAACAGGTCCAGGTGGACGGGGTCCTTGAAGTCCAGGGCCTGCAGCGAAAAGTGTTCATCCAGCGAGGGAATATACCGGCTGTAGATGATGGAGCCTGGGGCAGGCTTGGGGGCCCGGCGTGGGTGACGCAGGAAGGTCGATCCCGCGGGCATCAGCGTGTAGTCAAGGTGAGGGACGATGTTGCCCGAGTTCCAGGTGGGCAGCCAGATGGGCTGGGTTCCCAGAGGCGAGGCGCATCCCTGCCAGAAGAAGCTGCGGGGGACAAGGACCTCGTCTTGTGGGAATTCCACCGGTACCGTGACGTTGGATGGCTGCGGGTGCTCAATCGCGACGACGGACGCCAGCAGAGCCTTGGCCACCTCCTCGCCGCCAGGGCCTTCCAAGCGGACGCGAATGGACTCGGTTGCATGCTGAACCGTGTAGAATGTGTACAGGAACAGCCATACCTGGGACACGGTTGGCAGCTCCTTGCAGTCCCAGCCGACAACCCAGACCGGGCTTCGTCGTGCTCTCGCCCAGGCAGTGTTGTCAGAATCCGGGACGTCGTCCGACTCCAGAGGGCTCAGCAGGGTAAAGGATAGTCGATCATTGTGCAACGGCTGGGCGAGGGCCTTGGCAGACTCTGGGCTGCTGTCGTAGCGCAAGTAATACGTCTGTCGACCTTCAACGCTCTTTGCCGAGTGCTCGAGGTAGTATGTTGTGAGGTAGGGATGAGGGAGGCGGATTTTAATGGGCAGCGCCTGCTGAAAGGGATTTGAGTCCATCTTGGGTAAGAGTTTAAATGATCTGAGACTTGAGTTCAGACAGAGAGCATCACAGGAATGAAAGCCCGACTTCCGTCTTCGCCGACGAGATTTATACTACTGCCAGCCAAGACCGATCTCGGTATCGCAACAGACTTCCACCATCCAAGTCCCTTCTGGAGCGCCGTTACCCAATCCTCCGGTTTAGCCGACCCAGCTGGCAGATTTGTCTCGAATGCGGCGCACTCCGGCAGTGTGTCAAAGGATGGCTTCTCGACCCTCGAGAATGCGCCTTTGCTGCTGTACCCCGGTTTTGCGAGGGGGAGCAACGCCCACTCCCCGAGGGTAGTCGTAACCGGCTTTTGCGGCTTCTTTGGGCAGACATCAAATACACCCCCAGTGCAACCCAGCTTTTGCCATGGCGAGGTGGTGTGCGATGGTCGTCTTGGCAGTTTTGGAGGCGGTAGATGATGGGGGTTTCGTCCAGCTGGGCTGCGAGACCATGCCAGAGGCGGCAATTGATTGGAAAGCAGGACATATCGTCACGGCCAACATCCCTACTCTCAGGCTGGTCCTAGACGCTTGAAGTATATCTCGCAACCTAATCATGGCTGGCGCATTTAGCTTTTTGGGGGTCGCGCCGTTCGCACAGTTCGTAGCGCGACGGCCATCTCTGGTACTCAGCCATGTAATGAAGGCATAATCCAAGTGGCTCTAGTGCGGGTGGCTCTAGTGCGAGTAGCTCTACCTAGTGCGAGCACACTCCTGGAAGAATTGCTCAGTACATGCCACCCTGGTTGGATCTTATCAATCACCCCCCATTCCAGCTGAAAACGCTAGCAACGACAGGGGTTCGGATCGCACCGGATCAGCGCCTCCGCTTTGTGGGTTGGGTAGTCTTTCTGTCCTCGTCCAGTTGACCGACCATATTGATTTGTTCGGATGAATAATTGCCCACCGCACGCGGCGCCATGGGGGGTTGATAAAATGCTGTCAACCGAGGCCCCACTGCCAAAGAGGCCTGCAAAGCTAGGCAACCTGTACTCGAATCGCGTTGCTGTTCTTGGACCCAACCTGCCGGCCTTTAGCGCCTTTTCTCAGGGTCCGAAGCTCTCTCCGGGGGGCTGCACCGCGCGTCAAGAGCTGGGATTCCGCTTCCTATGTGGAGGCGTTTGTGCAGGACGTCAACCGTCGGCCTACTCTCGACAAGTTCGGCATATTGATGAGTAAACGAGGCGGGAGAATATTTTCTCATTGTGAATTGGGTGGTTGAATAGGATATGATCAGCAGTGGTGGCCAAAACACGATAGGCCCGTAGAGGAGGGCAAGTTTTGGCTCGCCGAGGAGTACTGTGGCCATTGTCGTGATAACCAACTGACCACATAGCCTGGGCTTCTACGCACTTTGAGTCATTGACAGCTAACTCACACAAGTTCCATTTCATCTGCAGCCAATTAACTCTATTTTTGATCATCTAGTTGAGCACACTTAACTAATATGTATGCGCAGTTCTACATGGTCAAACATAGAATCATTACACTACACCAGGGCATTTCAACCAACCGGACAATGTCAGGTAGTTCAGATTGTATTCTATTTCATATGCGATGGAAAAAAACCTAGATCTCCTAGAAGCTATTCATTAATCTTTGATTTTGTTGATACCACAAATACGGGCTAGCCTCCGCTTCCTTGGATGCTTCAACATTTGGGCGTAGCCTTGGAGATATTCCGGGACGTGTGTCATGTTGAAATGGCACCCTCTCTCACGCGGAAACAACATCATTGGGAAATACCATGATAATGAGCTTAGTAATGCCATTTCTGTCAACCAAAACGCCTACGAGTGTGGGAAAACATACGCATGTACTCCACAGGGAGGGGAGTCCAGTGGGCTTTCAAGCTCTAGCTTCCCGGAATCAAAAACTACGACACAGTCCCGGCCAGATACGAAGACTGTCCGAAAAAGGCGGGATTGTGGAGTTGCTGAGACGTGAGAAGTAGGCATGTTGAAGATTAGAATCATATACATTGTGGACATGCAGGATATACGGTCTCTACTTCCGATGATTTTGTCTAGCGTTCCCGACTTGAACTGAAACAGCTTTCTCAGAAGATTAGCCAGAATAGCGCGGGGATGACAGTTTCCCGGATCAAAGGGGTCTACGACTATGTCAGCGAATATGTCAATGTAGGCAGTACAGAGGCTGATCCGGAAAACCGGCACATGTCCGAATACAACCAAGGCTTCTCTCCGGCCAAGCGGCCCACAACGTTATCAGAGGCGAGGGCTTCGGCCGAGTATCTTCGGCCGATGATACTCTGCACCTGAGGATTGAACACCCATCAAGTTGTATAGCTAATTGAACGGGGCTGTCACATCCGCAAGGGGCCGATATGCAACGTTCGCCCTTAGACGGCCGTCAAAGGCTAAGGCATCGAAGCCTTCACATGGCCATTGTTGGTTATATTGACTTCAACCGTGGGGCTATCATGTTGCTGTTATACATTGATGTTCGCCGAAATATCCGCATCGAAAGAGGGGCCTCTCTATAAATTCCGGGTAGATACCTTCAACAGCAACACCCATGTTCAGGCGAAGTCTGGGCAGTTTGCTGGATCTCAACTCCTCAACTCCTCATCTTTGAGATAAAAAATGACGTAAAGTTCCGGCGCCACTACGGACACCTTTCCGTATCAAGCCAGGTTGTGAATGTATCGGATAGGGTATTTGGAGTCCGATAGGGTATTTGAAATCCGATAGGATATTTGGAATCCGATTGGATACCGTTCAGCAGGACATTTTGAAGATCGAGATTCCAACCAGCTTAGTGTAGTCATTGCTGGCTGCATGAGATGAGAAGAAGAGCACGGCTGATTAACAGAACTCCCTTTCCTCTAATGTTTGAATCTATCATGAAAGTTATATCTTATCATCTAAATAGCGCCTCTCTGCCATGATGTTTGATATTGGTTAAAAGACAGTGACGCGTTCTATACAATAAGCCATAGAAATACAAACAGCCATCTTTAGCCAGTTTTGCTATCTTCCGGTAACTAATACAGGCCTTGGAGCGCGATGAAATGGCCAGCAACATAAAAAGGGCATTATATTGTTCATTTGCAAAGTATTTATTCCAAGTGATTTGGCGTACCGAGTCTGATTATTGAAACCATGCACGGGGATTATTCGGGCCAAGGGAGGCATGGAAGCTAAACATTCGCTGAATGGGCTGACATAGCCACAGCAATGCAGTACACATTGGCAAGGAGCCATCGGTGAATCATTAAGCTGCATTAATCAGCGATGCGCATCTTAGCTTGTTGCCCCGAGATTCGAACTTTGGCCGACATCGGTTGCTCGGCGCAGCATGTGAATGAAACCCTTCTCGCCAAGAGCCGAATTAGCAAAGACGAAACAAAGAAAAGATTTGATTGATTAGATTATCAAATGACTGATGACGGCATCGGCCGCCTTGGCGTCCGTTGGTGGCGGCGCCCAGAACCGTCCCGTAACTAAGCATTGCCGGCAATTCCCCCCACTGACTGACGAAAAGTCAGCCAAAGCCAGCCAAAGCAAAGAGGCACACAAAACAGGGCATCGGTATTCTCTAGACCGGCAGCAGCCAGGCCCGGGCATTGACCTGGCGTCGTCCGAGACTCGAATGTGGACCTCCTTCACACCCTAGCGCCAGTCCGTTGCAGACGGCCTTTGGCGGGGGTTCAATTTGAGCCCGCTTCCTTCTCCACGGCCCTGAAGACTCACCGCAACCCTGATTCTGGCTGGGAATTCTGGGCCTGGACCACGCCATCGCGTAACAGGGCGCATCAGGGACCAAGTGGCTGATTCCAAGCCATGACTATGTGGAGCGACTATGCGAGGTGGAGCACGCGGGGGGGCACGAGGGGTCCATCTAGTGAGTCGTTCCCAGTCAGGGCTGAGGTCATGTTGGGTCATGTTGGGTGTACACGTAGAGCCGGCCTCTGCCTTCTTTGCTCTCTCTTCTCATTCCCCGGTGCAACGCAAAGTACGGAGTGTTACACTGATGCTGTCCGTCCCTACCGACGCTCTGGCTCGGGTGCCAACACCGAAATCCCCTGCAAAAACACAGTGGTTTTATACCTCGTTCGGGGCATGCGAGGCCACTGTCCATTGTGGCCGGGACCGCCCCGTAAACTCCAGCTAGCTGGACGTTCTGCCAAAGGCTGTGTAAATTTCAAAGCCGCCTCCAATGGGATGCCATGCGTGCGCCATTGTGTCTTTTGTCGCTGTAGCGCCTGCGCATGCCGGCCGTTGCGCTTATAACCTTCTACACGCTCGCCCGTTCGGCGCAGCATTGAATCCCATATACCAAACAAATACCTGCGTCACTATAATCAATGGCGGACACTACAGCACAAAAGTCGTTTAAGCGACAACCCCCGCCGCAAAATTATGGGCTTGTGTCTTTCCCAGCCGATCATGTCATGCTGGTCACCTTCAACCGGCCCAAGCTGCTCAACGCCATGACAGTGCCGGCGCAGTACGAGCTCGAATCCCTCTTTGCCTGGTACGACAGCGAGCCCTGGCTCCGATGCGCCATCATCACGGGCGCCGGACGGGCATTCTGCTCGGGCATGGACCTCGGGGAGTGGAACCAAATCAACATTCGCCATGCGCAGGGCATAGAAGAGGAGCGCCCAATGAACCCGCCCTCGGGCTTCGGCGGCCTGTCGCGGCGGCACGGCAAGAAGCCCGTCATTGCTGCGGTGAACGGGCTGGCGTGCGGAGGAGGCATGGAGATTCTGGCCAACCTCGACCTCGTCATCGCCTCCAAGAGCGCCTTCTTTGCTCTCCCCGAGGTGAAGAGGGGAGTCGTACCCAATGCGGGTTCTCTGCCCAGATTAGTCAGAACTCTGGGGCGTCCCAGGGCCATGGAAATGGCCCTGACTGGAAGAAACATCACAGCCGAAAAGGCAATGGAGTGGGGGCTGGTCAATGCTGTCACCGACGATGCAGCCGAAAGCGACGACGTCCTGGAGCGCCCGGTCGTCAAGGTGGCGCTGGAATACGCAAATTCGATTGCGAATAACAGCCCGGACAGCGTGATAATTGCACGCGCCGGCATCATCGCTGGTTGGGAGGATGGGAGCGCAGAAAACTCGAGCCGACTGCTTCGGGCAACATGGGACGAGGCCTTGTACTCTTGCGACAATCAAAAGGAGGGAATTTTGGCATTTGTAGAAAAGAGGGCACCTCGCTGGGTGAATAGTAAGTTGTAATTATCCAGCATTTGACAGATGCCATAATTTTTGTTTTCTTTTTAGAATGTAGTTGCCCACAGAAAAACTGGCTGTTGTCTTTGACTATACGCTCACTCTACCTTTCAACTCATAAAGTAGTGAGTGCCCGTCATATTCAGCATGGTTATAGTTAGTCTAACAATGTTCAACGAAACAATACCCAACACCTACCAGTTACCTAACGCACAATGAAACGTGTAGAAAGAAACAACTGATTTATTAATTTAATCATTAGATAAAAATACTTTTGCCATCATCGTTTTTAAACCACCTACCTCTTACCCGCACCAGACTTTAGGGTAGCTCATATTTCAGCGATCGCCGCCAAGAAGAAACTGTGTAGGGACCTGCTTTTGCGGCCCTGGTCTAGCGGGTTGATCGACCCGGACAACCACCAGAACAAGCTGATCGAATTGGAAAAAAAAGAATGTTACCAGAACTGCTCTATATCCAGCTGCCATGCCTTAGTCTTGGCACTTTTGAACTGGTAACCATCTCGGCCAACCATTGTGTCATTTGGTTGTGCAGCGTCCTTCCATCCTGCTACTCACCGACTCTCGTATTCGGCGCTAAAGAATCCGGCTTCCGGCTTGGGTGAAGGGGGCTCCTCCCATCGTCTTGCGGTTGACCAGGCTCCGATAGGTGCCTTGCTTCTCGTCGAATGTGGCCTTCGTATGGCTAAAAGGCCAATCTTTCCGCGTGTTGAGAAGCCACGGTAGGGATTTGCCGATTTTCCGCCCGACGGAATTTGAAGAGAGCCATGAAGCATGAGCTCGCTTCGTCTCTTTACCTAGTGTCGTCAGCTAACTATTCCGCATTCGACGTGCGTTGGTACACAACCGCATGGCACCCCCTCCCTCCCAGGGCCAGGGTGTGGCCCCATTTATCAATCAGATCAGATAATTCCCGCTTTTTCCACCTCTTCCACTGGGGCAGTGAGCTCCCTAGCTCCAGGATCTTGGGTCTGGAAAGCCCATTCAGACCTTGGCAGGGGCCCAGAGGGTGTGTGAGAAGGGGCTCCGCGCGTGCCGCTTGTACCGGTCGTACAATTGGTGCGCCGAATCCCGAGAGTTGACCCCCCTTCTCGTGAGCAGCTTCATGGCCAATTTGTCTCGTCGACGGACTGTTGTTATCAATCTTAGCCGAGTTAGTTTGGGGCCGCGCCATTCCTAAAGCCATGATGTCCGAGCATGACGATTGACGGACGAAACAAAAGGACCCTGCGTTACTATCACGATGCGCTTAACGACTGAGAATGCTACGCTACTCCGTAGTGAAAGTTACACTGTTAATCGCCGTTTTTGGCACGACTCGCTGATCGCAGTCGTTCGTCAAACCCATCCCCGCTTAATCACGGATCGCCCGCCGCATTGTTTTTACAGTCGAAGCCCAATTCCAACCACCAACTGACTTAGCCATTAGTGTCCAGTGGCGTGAAAATCTCTGTCGGCGATCTAATCTGATCATCAGATTAGATCCATGATCCGCATTGCCACTGACTCGAGCTCTGACGACTTGGCGCCGGACTATTCCAGACGGCGCCCCTAGGGCAAAACAGAATGATTACAAAAGGAATCATCGAGTAAGCCTCACTTGGGAGGGTCAGCGAATCAGATTATTTGTGACAAATCATGAGAGGGCCGCCCTCGCAGTCTAAAGGAATATCTTCCGGGATCAAGAACTTATGCAAATCATGGACATGTTTGGCGAAAATACAGCGAAAATACTATACGCGTGTTAGTCTACGGGGTCCTAATTTGTTCCGTTGTCATGTTGCCGAGTTATCCAGGATATGGTGGATGGGTCTTGTAGACGTGGGGTGCTGGTTCGGTATACCCACCCCCTTTGATCCACCAGAGCCTGGATATCTTGATGGCGTCAAGCCCAGGCCGTCTGCTAATGCATCCTTTCCTTGATCTGAGCAAGCCTTCCTCGACGAGCCGTTTTCGGACGTGGGGTTAGGCGCATCTGCCGTCTTCTTTTTAGTTCATATGCCGAAGCCACACGCGGGATATTTTCTACTACGCGCGGGCATCTCGGAAATCTCATGCCATAGCAATGTGTGCATATATCGAATATGCAGAAAATTTGTGGGTGTGTGATGTCTACGACGTCGCCTCATAGTGTGGAGTTTCAGGATCGTCCGCTAACCCACACTTTTGACGGATAATGCGAGCATCATCTCTCGGTTATTTCCGAGTACAACGTCCCGTCCAAGTCTGGGCTTGGGTTCCCTCCAAAAGAGCACGCGGGGAGGGTACAACCTGGTCACGGGCAACTTGCAGAGCTGGGAACGGCGCATGGAACAGGCTTGCATCGGGCAGCCAGGGGGTGGGGAGGCGGCCTCATCGTTTAGCCCTAGCGGCCATAGGCCGAGCTGAGGAAATCCTTGCTCGTGGTACAGGAACTCGTGCTTTTCGGGTCCATTTCACATCTCAAGCGTTAAGCCACAGCCAGGAAAAACAAGTGTTTCTCGTCCATTTGGGCACGCATGCGCCATTTTCACGAACCAGAGGGCCCAGGCAGCATGAACCCCCACCCAGGCCAAACCACCGCCTCGGTACGCCAATTTCCACCGGCTCATACGTAATCAGATTCGTGGAGGTCAAGCTTCCTTTAGCATGAATCCCGTTGTGAATGACAGACTAGTAGTCCGATGGCGGACTGTTCAGAGTGGAGGGACGTTGGGGGTCCTAGTCTCATTCCATCTGAGAGAGGCAAAAGCGCGGAGCGGCAGAGATATATCCAATTTGTAACTTTATTTATGGGCAAAACCTCCTCCAAGTCCCTTTTACACACACCAACTAATCACCACTACAATGACGCCGGGGGCTATCGTGTGTCCTGAGGACCAGGCCTCAAGCCCGGCTGCTCCGCCCAAGGGCTTGCGGTTCGACGTGCCACTCCTCAGGGAGCGTCGACAGCACGGCGACGAACTCGAGGTTCTGTTGCTTGCCTGGAGTCTACTTCTTTATCGCCACAACAGTGGTAACCACGTACAATATTCCTGGGGTCTGAGGGATCCCGGGTCCCCTACCAAACGCATCTTTGAGCTGAACACATCGAAGCTGCCGTGGGATCCTGCTAGCCCCGTTTCGGATGCACTTGAGGGCATCCGCGGGTACCTGCACCAGCAGCTGGGACCAGAACCCCTGGTCGCAACCGATGGCTACACCTTCTTCTTTAACGATGAGTATGCATCGGAATCTCTGTTTAACCTCAAAGAGGATGACGGGTCACTGGCCTGGGTAAGAACATGACCCCATCTCATCAACCTTGACTCATCGTTGTGACTGACCACATAAACACCATAGGGAAATATCCAGCTGAAGGCAACCCTAGCAGATGACAGCCTCTGGCTTGTGCCGTCCTGGCAGGAGCCGGTGGGTGCCAGGTTCTTGGCACACCACTTTGCCCACTCGCTTGTCGAGATCCTCAACACAACCCTTATCAGCATGACTACGCTGATTAGTTCTGTACTGGAGCTCGGAGATCTGGACACCTCTGTCATTTGGAACTGGAACAAGGATGTGCCCTCTGACTCCCACGTCTGCATCCAGCAACTCATCTCTGAGCAAGTCCAGTCCCAGCCAGAGGCACCCGCTATTTGCTCCTGGGATGGAGATTTTACATATCAAGAAATTGAGGATGCCTCCACGCTTCTTGCGCGTCACCTTGTCAGTGTTGGTGTGCGAGAGGGTGATGTTGTGCCACTCTGTTTCGAGAAATCGAGGTGGACCACTGTGGCCGTCTTGGCTGTCATGAAGGCCGGAGGTGCCTTTGTTCTCATGGACCCCAGCCAGCCGCTCCAGAGACGCCAGACCATGGCTGAACAAGTCCATGCAACCGTTATCATCACTTCCAAAATCTACGGCCCAGACGGCCCTGCGATCGCTCCCAGTGCCATCACGGTGGTTGTTGACCAGGAAGCGCTGCTCTCCCTCGAAAATGCGACGGAGCCCCAGGCAGAGCTGCCTGTTGTATCTCCGAAGTCTCTCCTCTACGTAATATTCACTTCTGGCAGTACTGGAATGCCCAAGGGAGTCATGATTGCCCATGATACTTACACGGCCAGTGCTCTGGCCCGCAGCACAGGCATTGGATATGCCAAAAACTCGCGCTCGCTTGACTTTACGTCTTACGCATTTGACGTGAGTATCGATAGTATGCTCTGCTCTCTTCTTCGTGGAGGCTGTCTCTGCATTCCCGCCGATGAGGATCGTGTGAATGATTTGAGCGGAGCGATCCGTCGCCTCAAGGTCAACATGGTGAACGTGACGCCTTCGGTAGCACGTATCCTTGACCCTGATATCATTCCCTCGCTTCAGAGCCTGGGTATTGGAGGTGAATCTTGCTCTGCCGGTGACATTTCGGCGTGGGGCCAAAATACCCGAGTTGTCGTTGGTTATGGCCCTGCTGAGTGTACAATTGGATGCACAGTCAACCCAAGCGCAGCAGGAAAGCCGTATGTCAGCATCGGAGCTGGCACTGGAGCTGTTATCTGGCTTGTTGAGCCGGAGAACCACAATAAACTGGTGCCTGTTGGAGCTGTCGGCGAGTTGTTAATCGAGGGCCCTATTGTAGGCGAAGGATATCTAGGTGACTCTGAGAAGACGGCTGCAGCCTTCATTCATGACCCCGAATTCCTTCTTGCCGGAGGCGGTGGCGTCCCTGGAAGACGAGGTCGTCTTTACAAGAGTGGGGATTTGGTGCGTTATGATCCGGACGGAGAAGTTGGCTTCGTCTTTGTTGGCCGCAAGGACACCCAGATTAAGCTGCGTGGACAACGTGTCGAACTGGGTGAGATTGAGCATCATATCAAGAACATGCTCCTCCCCGGGACAGAGGTGGTGGCAGAGATTATTGCACCTCAAGGTCAAGGCAAGGAGTCAATGCTTGTAGCATTTATTTCAGACCGTGAAGCTGCCAAAGCAGATGACTCTGGTGACGATGAGGCTAGGCACATTCAATTCTCGCCACGCATGCGCGAGTTGGTTGATTCTTTGAACGAGAGGTTATCCAAAGTGCTTCCAGTCTACATGGTTCCGGCAGCATACATTGGAATGTCAAGAATCCCCATGCTCGTATCTGGCAAGACTGACAGGAAGTCTCTGCGTGCTCTAGGCGCAAAGGTCCCTTTGCAAACTTCGCTCCCGGGATCAGATTCAGGTAACAAACCTGAGTCAGAGACGGAGCTTCTTTTGCATGCTGCATGGTGCCAACTTCTCGGCCTTGAGGCTGAAAAGATCAACACATCCCACAGCTTCTTTGTGCTTGGTGGAGAATCCATTCTTGCCATGAAGCTTGTGCCCATGATGCGCGAGAAGGGCTTTACTATGACTGTAACCGACATCTTCAACTCCCCTGTGCTGGCTGACATGGCAAAGGCCATGAAGCGTATTGATGCCGCTTCGGAGCTGGATATGGAGGTACCTGCCTTCTCCCTGCTCAAGCCCAACTGGAGCCGCGATGCCCTTTGCACAGAGGCAGCACAGCAGTGTGGACTCGAGAAGGAGGCCATCGAGGACATTTACCCCTGTGGTCCCATGCAAGAGATTCACATGGCCTTCTACACTCGATCCAAGGAAAATTATATTGCGCAAAGAATTGCCGATGTCCCCAACTGGAGTGCCATAGACAAGCTGAAGCCTGCGTGGGATGCTGTGTTTAGAGAAAGCGCCATCCTACGTACACGTATTGTCGAGTTCAAGGAGCAGGGATTTATGCAGGTTGTCGTGAAGCAGAAGCAACAATGGAAGTTCCAAGCCACAAGCCTCGACGAATTCCTAGAAGCCGACAGGAAGGAGTCCATGTCACCTGGAGCGCCCTTGTCCCGCTTTGCCATTGTCTACGATCAGGTGGTCGACAAGATCTATTTCGTTTGGACGGCTCACCATGCCATCTATGACGGCTGGTCGACTGACCTCATCTTGGAACATGTCAAGGCAGCATCCGAAGGGCGTCAGCTTTCGCGACCAGCTGAGTTTAAGCACTTTGTTCGCTACCTGACTGATCCTGCCAGGGAAGCATCCAAGGATTACTGGCGAGCACAACTCGAAGGAGCCACTGGTCCTCAGTTCCCTCCCTTGCCTTCACGATCTTTTATCCCCGAGCCTGATACCCTGACTGAGCGATTTGTTTCTCTTGACCAGTCCGTCAAGTCAGACATTACCATTTCAACAGTCATTCGAGCTGCCTGGGCGCTGGTTGCCTCCCAGTATACCATGAGCGATGATGTCATGTTCGGAGAGACCTTTTCGGGACGCACTTTACCGATTCCCGGCGCCGAGGAGATTGAGGGCCCGATCCTTGCTACTCTTCCCGTTCGCGTCCGCATTGACCGAACAGCTTCTGTCCAAGAGTTCCTCCGGGCGATCCAAGAACAGAATGTCGTCCGAGCTGCGCATGAGCATTTCGGTATCCAAAACATCCGCCGACTGAGCCCGGACGCCCAAATTGCCTGCGAGGTCACCATGGGTCTGGTTGTGCAGCCAAAGATGCCCGATGTCGAAGGCGCAGATGATGATCTCCCCTCATTCCGCGTTGGTGATGCTGCGCTGGAAGCCCTTCATTTCAACTCTTATCCCATCATGCTTGCGTGTGCACTAGAAAACGATGGGTTCCGCGTGGCTGCAAGCTTTGACTCGAACATCATCAGCCCTTCCCAAGTGAAGCGTGTGCTATCGCAGTTTGAGAGCGCCGTTTCGCAGCTACGCGGAGACCAAACTCGCTCCGTGAGTGGCTTGACTTGCATGAGCCAAGGCGAGCTCGAGGAGATCTGGGAAGTGAACAAGGCAGGCCCGGTCTCATTACCCGATGCCTCCCGCTCTCTCGCCAGCGGAGATAAGTATCCTACCGTTCGACATGTCCACTGGGTAGTTCATCCAGCAAATGAAAACATTCTCATGCCAATTGGAACCGTCGGAGAGCTCCTGGTTGAAGGTGTAGGAGAGACTGCCGATGTAGGTGCCCCCGAGTGGCTCACTGCCGCGGGCCGACACGGCAAGCTCTACCGCACTGGCGACTTGGTCAAGTATTCGGACGACATGAGCTTGGTGTTTGTTGGCCAGAAGAAGAGTTTCACAAACATTGATGGCCATGTCATTGACCTCGTGGAAACCAACCTTGAACTTCGGCGCCTTCTACCTGCTGGCACTGAAATTGCAAGCCAACTTATTCACCCAACTGGCTCCAACAGCCAGACACCCATGGTTGTTGCATTTGTCCAAGAGACTCCTGCTGATGGAGCAAGGATGCTTGACCTTGGAATCAACAACCCGGAAGCGTCTTTCCCACTCTCAACGACAGTGTCAGTCCAGCTCGCTAGCGCCATTGTTGGTCTCAACAAAGCCCTCCTCGAGACACTGCCTCCTTATGCAATTCCTACCGTGTGTATTCCACTTGCTAGAGGATCAGAGAGCGACGAGCTGGTGGATGTCAAGAACCTCAATGGCGTAGCCGAAAATGTCACTCTTGAGTTGGTCACAGAGCTTCGAAAGGCCTTTACGTCTCTCCGCTCAGTTATCGCTGAGAGCATTTCCATGACTGACAAGGAACAAGTGCTTCTTTCCTTATGGGCCAAGTTTTTGGGGATTGAAGAGAGCAAGCTGTCTCTGGATGACAACTTTTTCCGCCTTGGTGGTGATTCAATCGTGGCCATGAGAATTGTTTCGGCGCTGCGTGAGGCTGGCTTCGGCCTCTCTGTCGCTGACATGTTTAAGAACATGAAGCTGCAGAGCATGGCCAACTCGATTGTCGACAATCGCGCCAAGATTGAGAAGCCTGTCAAGGTCTATACACCGTTCTCTTTGTTGGGCTCAAATAACGTCGATGCTTTCCTATCTGAAAACATTCGACCCCAGTTGGCCAATTCCAGCTGGAATATTGTTGATGTCTTCCCGGTCACAGACCCTCAAGAACGAGATGTCAAGTCGACTGTCTCTGCACCTCGAAGCTCAGTTCAATACAACATGCTCTACTTGGACCAGTCAATCGAGCTGCCAAAACTTGTTGAGAGCTTCCAGTATCTCGTTTCTCAGCATCCCATACTGCGCACAGTCTTTGTTCAACACAATGGCCAAACTCTCCAGGTAGTGTTGGAGCAAATGGACGTGCAAGTTTCGGAACTCAATATCGAGGGTCCTATTAATGTATACTGCAAGGAGCTGGCTGAAAAGGACGTCGGCATTGACTCCAGCTTCGTGCATGGTGCCTCATTCATTCATTTGTTTGCCCTGCGTGGTGACAAGGAGAACGCATTTATGATTCGTATTTCTCACGCCCAGTATGATGGTGTTTCGCTGCCTGAACTCCTCCGACAACTCGAAATGCGATACCGAGGCCTAGAGGTTTCTCCATCAACGCCTTTCACAAGCTACTTGCAGCGATTGTCAGACACAAAGGCTGACAGCGTCAAATTCTGGCGCAACGCGCTTCGGGGATCCTCTCCAACGGAGATTATTGCTCCCGCAAGCCCGGATTGCAAGACGACTTTCATGACAAAGGCTGTCGATATTACCAACAGCTCTCCCGAGACCACTTTTGCGACTCTTCTCACGGCAGGCTGGGCCAAGGTCATGGCTCAGTTCCTCAACATCTCTGACGTCACGCTTGGAGGCATCGTTTCTGGTCGCGACATCGACGTGTCTGGCATTGATGGCATCATGGGACCGTGCTACCAGTACATGCCGATTCGAGTCAAATTTGACCCCGACTGGAGCGTGAAGCAGTTGCTTAACCACGTACGCGACCAGTATCTCGAGGGCAGTCAGCGAGCCACTCTTGGCTTCCAAGAAATTGTCCAAGACTGCACCGAGTGGCCAGCATCAACGCCATTCTTCCCATCATTCGTGAACCACCTCAACCGGGAATTCTTTGATTCGATTCCATTTGCAAACACCGAGTGTCGCGTTGACTACACTATCCCTCATCCGGAGCCACCCACGCCGCCTCGCGTGGTGTCATTCCTCGAGGGCGGAAAGACGTTTGTTGGTATTGAGGCTGATGCAGAGCGCAGAGAGTTTTGGGAAGCGAGGCTAGAGGAGCTGGCAGTCGTTGTCGAGGGATTTGTAAAGAATTTGTAGACTATCTTGGGATAGGGTTTTCTTTTTTTTCTTCTTTTTTTTCTTTTTCTATTCACTTTTTTATGAATGATTTCTTGTTCCCCCACCGCGTACCCTATTTTCTTATTTCTGGTTTTTGTTGGGTGTTTTCCTCCCCCTTTTTGCGTCGGAATAATCTGGATATAAAATTACATGGTCATGGTTATGCTGGATCAGATAGGAATTGGACATGAAGTAAGCTACGTTCTGCATTCGCTCCGGTCGGGCCTTGTGTGAATGGACTGGTACACAACATCAGCATCAGGGCCAACCATGGCAAAATGTGGCGTCGGAATGATGATTACTGCGTGATAAACTCAATAGCAGGAGCGAAGTTGGGGACATGGCAAGAATAAGGCGACATCAAGCTTAATAGCAATAGAGTTCGATGCAGGTAAGAGCCGGAAATTTGAAGCCGCGTGTCGGTGAGAAATGTTGCGGTAGCGACTAGGCAATGGCATTCCTAAAATAGCTTGACGTCACGGGGATTGCCATGACGCTGAGTTATTGCCGGTATTTGAGACCCATGCCACGACTCCTTGACTGGACAATTTCGGGGCCGGAGCATTGATCGAATTCCAATTATCCGGCCAGTGCAGCAGACGTGTGTGAGGCGGAGGTGGTTGGGGAGGGGATGCCCTGTAGAGTGGTGATGTGGGTGACATAAAGGGACTTGCAGTCTACAGTCGTAAACAGCGGCAAGATGACTGGTTTAATATGTCAGCCCCCTCGTAAATATCGACGCTAGTGGGGAAACGGACATTGGACATGATCCAGAATCCGATCCACCCCCCCAACAGGCCGAAGATCCCGATGCTGAATAAGCGCGTGGTTAAATTTATGTACTGTGTGCCGGGCTGTGAGACCTTGCTAACTGTTCGATTGCTTGCTCTTGGGACAGCCTCATCAAGCAGGGAGGATTTATTGCAACATGGCAATGGACTGGTCTGCGCGGGCACTGACGCTGTTCGCCAGCTTCGCCTGTCTCCTCGTCTGCGCCCGAGCCGAGCCTGATCTCCACTGTCCCGATTACGTAGCGAAGCATGGTACGTCCGCGACGTCGTGACTGGTCTCGTGAGCGGTCTCGTGAGCTAACAGACTCGTCTAGCGCCGATGCTCTGGCTGCACTCGGATGACCCGTATAAGCCTAGCGACTTACTGGCTCATGTTCGCCATACTACGCCGCGGGTATTGGGCCAGTCGGTTGGGAATGGCACTTCGCTGGACCTCGACAACCTGGAGGTTCTCAACCAGTACGGAGAGCACGGGTACAACGTGGCGCTCACCTCCGACGATGACCCAACCACGTTCCCGGACTGGATCTATGGCGAGGCCCCAGATGAGTCGGGTCGCATTCGCAATTCGACGCCCAGTGTAGTCATCATTGTGGAAAAGAGCCCGGAGGAACTGGATGCTTTCTACTTTTACTTTTATTCATACAACGAAGGCCCAAACATTACCCACATTCTCGAGCCCTTCAATCGCTTGGTGGGCGGTCCCGAGGCAGCCATGGGGATGCATTTTGGTGACCATGTTGGGGACTGGTATATTAAGATGCCGCCATTGAGTTGCAACTGTCCTGCTAACATCTGCGCCAAGGGAGCACAATATGGTTCGCTTCCGAAATGGAAAGCCAGTCGGCATCTACTACAGCCAGCACGTTGACGGAACGGCCTACAACTGGGATGACCCGACCATAATGAAAACCAAGGACGAGCGTGTACGTTGAATTTGTACCTACTACTATTACCACAGTACTGACTGACATGACGCCACAGCCTATCGTGTACAGCGCTCGTGGTTCCCATGCCAACTATGCCGCGAAAGGGTAAGAAAGGTAGCCCAAAGTTCCATGGGTTGACTAACACAATGTCTCAGTGTTCAAATCCACAACTATGTCTTAGCAGATTACTGCGACGAGGGACAACAGTGGGACCCGGTTCTTTCTGCTAATTTTTATCGATACGATCCTACCACCTCGAGGATTAACAGGTTGATCCCGCCCAACGAGCCGTCGTCCCCGCCACCTTCATCGAACCTGACATCTTTCTTCTACTTTACGGGACGCTGGGGAGACGTCCAGTACCCAGACTCTGATGCGCGCCAGAAAATTGTGCCGCACTTTGGAGTCAGACGCTTCCAGACCGGACCAAATGGCCCACAGCACAAGCAGCTCGTGCGCAAGGGGTTGATGCCAGACCAGAGGCGAAAGATGGGCTGGATCGAGTGGGTTGTGGGAGTGTACATGTCATTTTATCCGTGTTGCATCAGAGGGTGGAGAGCATGGATTTCAACTGGGGTCATCATAGTCATTTTGTCAGCGTTTATCCTTGGGGTTCGGTTTGGCGTTGGGAGGTGCCAGAAAAGATATAGAAGTCCTTTGTACAGCAAGCTGCGGACGGAAGATATACAACTAGACGATTGGAATAGAGAAGAGGAGGGGTTATTCTTATCTTCTGAAGAAGAGGATGAGGACGAGAGCGAGGATGAGGAACACCGTCATTGAAATGGAAACATTTTGTAATCCGTTTGATTCTATGAACGGGACGATTGGAATATAGACTAACATAAATGGAACAGCGGTTCATTCTGCTGATACGTATTTTCTGCTGCACATGTTAATACTGTGCTTTGCCCTTTAATCGACTCATCATCAGGACACATGACGTTATTGTAAAAAGTGAGATTTCAAACCGTCACTAGTTTTACGATCCCTATGGAGTCTCAGATTATGTAAAACTAACAGTATAAAAGTGCCAGACTTATTTATGTGTGTGTGTGTGTGTTTCAAACGACCTCATAGATATCATTGGTGGGAAAAACTGAGACCTCTCATTTTGTCCCCATTGCCCCCATTTCCGTTACCAAGTTCAAGGATTAACACCGTATTATGGTTAAATAACAGGGCGGTCATTCTGTTCAGAGAGGTCTGGATCTATGCCCACGCCATAGTTTGTGCCACGGCGCCCAGTTTCTTCATGTCACATTGACGGCTACGGCAAAAGTGAAGTGACACTCCGACAGTGCGTAGTGCAATGTTGGCCTATATCCCGTTTGACACTTCAGCTCTTGCGGTAGCTTGGGCGCTCAGATACCTACAGAGGTTAGGTAGAGCGAACGGTACCAACGAAACAATAGATAATCAGGTCACCAGGCTTCGGTGCCATGTTGACCCCTGTGTGGCGTGCGCTCAAGGCGAATTTCAGGCAAAGATTTTCAGCCCATTGAATAACTGGCCAACAACAAGCCGGGGTTCAGTGGTGAGGCGTTGCAACCTGCATAATGGCCTCGAAATTTGAGCCAATGCCAACCCCTACATTGGCCCCAAACTCCTAAATGAGCCACACAATATGCGTGATATCAAGCACATGGCTGGATGCGATACAAATACAATGCCCCGAAGAGGGGACGTTCCTTTGCTTTATCAACAACTGGGATTCCCTTCAATTCCCCTCCTCTGGTTCAACCACTAGGTTTACCTTCTTACAAAGAGCAACTTCTTTATCTTCTCTTCTTTCTTTTTCTGTCTCGTTTATAAGATCTATTATCCAACGCAACAACGTTTTGCGTTTACCTTACAACACACATTGGTCGCTGTGAAACTATATATTCGGGAACGACACTGAACAAATATGAGGAATTTCTGGGCTCGAAATGGCGACTGGTCAGGAGCTCGTAGACCCATCACGAAATCTGTCTTTCATGTTGAATTGTTGACCAGAGCTGTTGGCACTCTCAAAATACATGACTTTGGTGGGCGATCCATCTTATTGATCCAGGTGGGTCATTCCCATCGCTCCGTTTTCGGCCAAATTCCGTAGTGCAACAGGAGTCGCATTTTCCGGTGTTTTTGCTCGGGGATTATCCGATTGTCACATCCTTCGCGGAAAACGCGGGGCTGGATAGCGCCATCATTGCTAATAAACTGTTGAACCACACCGACTCATCTCATTGAATTGCATCTCGTAATTGCATCTCAACCACCACTGGAAATTCCGAAGCATCATGGGCGAATCACAGTGGCCAACTCACAAGGTGACGCTGACTCCGCCGCCGCTTGAAGAGCTCGCTGCCGCAGTTCGCTCCACCATACAAGCTGATTTCTCACTGTCAGAAGTTTCTATTAGCACACCCCCGGATTTACGAGAGAGCCCGTTTTATTTGGCTGGGTCAGGCTTGTCCGGAAACACGCGCATAGCTGATGTCGGTGGCCCACCAAACCTGAAGCCGACGCCAAACCTGAATGCAAAATATGACTTGATCTGCGTTTCCGAGGTCATGGAAATGCCCCAAGGTGGCGGGATACTCCTGGGGGCTTCTGCCGGCCCGTTCCATGTCTTGGGCCGCAACACTGAGTTGATGCCAAACATTGCCTACGGGTCTGCGTCTGACGGAATGGTGAACAACTGCACTCATTACGCAAAGGTGGCTGATGATGGAAGCGTACTCTGCGAGAAAATTGGCGACTCAACAGAGTTTGGTCTCATGGGGAACCTGTTTGGATGTGACGGAAGGTCTGGTCCGATCCTACATATAAAAGCCAAGGGAAGAATTGGCAAGTGCAATTTCACAGAGTCTATCCAAAGGGGCATTCAAGACGTTTACGGAACCAAGCTAGTTAGTTTGGGGGGAGTCTTTTTGATTCGGACTGGCCGGACCAAACTACATGTGATGCCCGACTTTCCCAGCAAACCGTTTGAAAGTAAAAAGGACTTTGATGAATGGATGCAGTACTACGACACCGATGCCCCATTGGTATGTTTGAGTGTTCTACATACTGGGGACGACCAGGGGTTGGCGTTGAGAATGGAGCACACGCATTGTTTTGGAGTTGGGCCGGACAAGGAAAAGCGAGGTGGCCATTACCACTGGGATCTCGACGATACGATGCAGGACGTTGACTATGAGGGTTGGTTTAATCTGGCAGAGGTCCTATACCGCATTGATCAACCATCTGCTGGCCACCAACCATTATCTTGAGTGGGTTGGTCGAGGTATCTAGTCCAATAGCTACACGTAGATGACAAGTGAGTAATTTAACATGGCTGATGGGTCACATGTCGCACATGTCTCATTGGAAAGCTTTTATGTATATATTATAACTTTGTGGCACAATGCACAAAGTTGTCGCAGAGGCCTGTGCCAGTAGTGAGTGACATTATGGGAACGAGTCTTGCCAAATACCCCAAATAATATCACCACCGTGGATAGTTTCCCGCCAGATTATAATGATATACCCTTATTCACCTTGTTTCCCATGCAAGCGGTGGCTTTCTTTCATCTCTATTGTTATCATGACAATACCGCAAGCAGGGGCAATACTGGTTCTCCATTCTGCTGAGGGTCTTGGATAACGTGAAAAAAAAACCACATCACCTGAAATTTAGCAGAGCCATGCAATATTAGTAACTATGCGCGCGTACATGTCATATTCGGGAGGCGTCGGCGCGGTATTCTATACCATCCTCTCGTGCATCGAGGTCATCAAGCGGTATCTCTGTGTCCACCTTTTTGTATCCCTTCATCCTATACCTTCTCACACCATGTCTAACGGCGAGGACCATTAATACGATGCACGTTATGACTACCGCCCCTGACATCCATACTCTCCATCCGCGCAGGCAGCAAGGGTACCATGCCATTAGGACTCCGACACCCCATTGCAGCCATGACTTGGGCTCACCATGGTCGGGAGATAGTCCCTTTCGCACAAGATGTTTCACAATTGGGCCCTGTGGGCCCGAAACAAAACGCTTCATGCCAAAATAACGAACAGTCTTTTGGTGAGGATGGGAGTCAGGGTATTGAGCATCGCCCCAAATTCCGGTAAAGTATAGAAAAGACGTGAGATTGGATTCAGTCGGGACGGCAGGGTCAGATGAGGGCAGATGCTTCAAGGTAAAACTGGCAGGATCCAGGTGGTAGAAGTAAGCCGAAAGGACGGGATCCCAAAGCTGGCCAGCATCGCAACGGTCCACCATTACGCTGTCATGGACATGGTCACTGCAATGTCAAGGATGGGTCAGCAACTGAGCCTATTGAGTGATCAAGGCTGGGTCTAGGAGTGCGTGACTAACCCTTCCGATTCATAATTTGCGTGCGAACCGTATGCACTAAAAACGAGGGGCTACAGGAGTTCATTTAGCACTACACTTGACCGCTGCGGACTGTTGTGGTACACATACCCGACCATCCTTTGTGGAAAGAGCGGCGTCATCCCAGTCGTAGGCAGTGCCATCTGTGTGTTGGCTATAGTAGATCCCAAGAGGTTTTCCGTCGCGGAAACGAACCATGTTGTGTTCCCTGCACAGTTGGGGATTAGTGTAGGTTATCGCGGCGATTGGCTCAAGGAAGCTCACCAGTCGCCTACATGATCGCCGAAATGCAAGCCGTCCTCGGTGCCTTCCAGCAAGCTTTTTAGAGGCTCCAGCACCTGTGTGATGTTACCACCCCGGTTGTAGGAGTAGAAGTAGAAGTAAAAGGCGTCAATGTCGCGGGGGCTCTTCTCGACGAGAATTACAACACAAGGGGTGGCATTGGAAATACTTCCCGAGGCATCTGGGGCATCCCCTAAAAGCCACGCGGGCAGGGTAGTGACATCATCATTGGAGGTAAGGGCAACTGGGCCGGTGCCGAGATGATTGAGTTGGGCAAGGTTGTCGAGATTGAGCTCGGGCAGGTCTGGTACGGGCTCTTGTCCGACAGTGGGCGTTGTATGGCGAACATGGGCTAGCAAATCCGACGGGCGGAAGGGGTCTTGTGAGTGTAACCAAACAAGCGGTGCTGTTGGGCAGATGGATGATTGTTGTCAGTTTCTGCTTGTGCAGACTACCAGGTAGTTTATCAATTGATGGCTTCGTACCATGGCGTGTCACGTAATCCGGCACGGTGCCATTTGTAGCGGCCAGGATGGACGAGGCCGCGCGCTGGGCTGTGGACGCGGAAAATACCAGGGCGATTTGGGCGACCAGAAGTGGGACGATTGGCCAGGAGAACAGCCCCCAGATGGCGACGTGGTGGCCGGCCATGGCTGAGGCTCTGATTGTGCCCGGTTGTTGGGTATATGCCAGGCGGTGGGGGGTGAAACACTGAGGCTGTCGGACGCCTTTTTCAGTAGCGGCCAGAGAAAGAGTGTCTGGAAGTCATGCTGACCGGATTGATCTTTTGTCGTCCAGGCGTTTTTTCAGGGCCCGAGGCTGACGTGCAAATCAGCGCCAGTAGCGCGGGTTACGTAACGCCGATGGGGAATGCCGATTAAACCTATGTGAGGCTATGTCCATGTGCATTGTGCACTGCCTTGACAAGGAGCAATCTGACGTGTGTCTTTCATTGGCCAGCTGAGCCACAGGTCCCTTCAACATTTTGCTAACTATCCATACAATGTCAACTTGATGGGCTCAAAGCCTTGCAGTTGGCCAGACCAGACATGCAAACAGTGCGGAATTCTCAAGTTGTGTGATTAAAGCAGCAGTACCGGAGACAGACAGGTGTAGTTGAAAAGGATTACAAAGTTAGTCACAACGAAAAAACAGAGTCTTCAGGCTGTCCATGATTTGTTTATTATGTCAATTTATCAGTGAGCGCGCCCTTTAACGCGCATGTAGGCTACTATTGTGCCGGTGGTGGATATTGGTGGTGGATATTGGTGGGGGATTCGCTTCATTCTTGCCTCGGTTGCTAATGCGACAGCTTCGCAGGCGTATACAATAGTCGGAATCTGTGATGACTGGACCATTTTAAGCCCCAAGTGACCACAAATTGAATAAGCTTGCCCTACGTGTTCTTTTTTTTTATTAAAAAAAAACTTTACTATAGCGACAACTAGCGCGTATCAGATGCTGCAGAGTAACTATTTGAACTTGCTTCGGTTAGCACTGGAAGCTTTAGATTTCCTGCAGCTACGCCACTGTCGCGCCTCGGCAGCGGCACATGGCACCTTTTGCGGTAATAAATTGACGACTATCCAACCCATCAGACATGCGGATACACTTAGTGTACGTAGCATAGTTAACTGTGTGACATGTTTTATTTTTATACCTGCTCCTCCCCCTCCTTCTTTACAGCCCGCCACGGCTTTGCTTGAGAGAATGTTATATTTTATGAGGTTGTGCTCGCCAATGGCGACATTGTTCATGATGACAAAAGCACCAGTGCTCTATTCCATGTCCTTAAGGGTGGCTCAAATAGGTTTGGCATAGTCACCAGATTCCAAATGAAGAGAGTATTATGCGATAGGATTTGGGGTGGGATGTCAATTCGACCCAAAGAGACCACTCCGGATATTATTGACATCTTGTCTAATGTGACAGATAAAATCTCCAACGATGTTGACAACAATTTAATTTGCATATTTACATACTTGCTGAATTTTAAAGATGTTGTGGCGGCAACGTTTTGCGTTCAGGTTACTGGCGTTCAAAATGCCCCTGCGTATGAGAAGCCAAAGGATCTGCTGCCAATCGCTACTACTGAGAAGGAAACGACCATCAACGCCGCTAATTGACCGCCTAGCAACGTTTGTTTCACATCTTCATTCAAAAATGACACACGCATCATGATGAAGACGTCAAAGTTACACACTGATTTGGTCCAAGAACTGAAAGAGTTTATATTAGAAGGCGATTTCATCACACAGTGCTTATTTCAACATTTGTCAACTCTCTTTGGACAGCAATCCCTTCAAGGAAGGAATATTATGGGGATCGAGCACCAGAATGGGAATGGGAATAGTATTTTATTTCTGACAACTGTCATGGTCCGAAAGGCAGAACAAGAGGTATTTGGGAAACAGAAAGTGGGGAGATGGATCCAGAACGTTCGAGATTTTGTGGCTACGATGGATGAGGGAAATTTACAATGGACAAACCTGAATTATTCTGACCTAAGCTAGGATCCTTTGGGGAGCTATGGAGCCGAGAACGTTGAAGAGATGAAATATGCAGCGGAAAAGTATGATCCGCATGAATTTTTTCCAAAAGCTTTGTCGTGGGGGGTTTAAGTTGTCCAATATCAATTGGAATCTATGGGCATGATAGCTTAAATAACGGCATGAAAAGGAATAGTGGTGATTAGTGAGGATACTTCTGAAAATGTCGTTCTTTCTGGCGACTGTTTGGCGAACTTTCGTCAAGGCTGACTGCTGAACAAGGTTCATGTCTTAATGGTTCGTAAATCTCCATAACTCATAGTCTGTTGCATGGAAACAGGACCTTATTGCAGATTACAATGATATCAGTTGCCACCGAGGCAAAAGATTGAGCAACAAATGCAGTTACCCCATTCAATAAATCTATTACATCTGCTTATAACACGTTGCCGCCCCTACCTTCTACTTTTGCTAGGTTGTACAGTGGTAATTGACTTCGTGAAATAACCCACCGGCCCTAAAAGAAAAGAAAAGAAGTGGAACACATGATGCGGAAGGCCAAATACGTTCTGTAGAACCAAAATGTTTCATGCGTCACCTCGCAATCTGCTATATATTAGACAATTTTCCTTCGCAACCTTTGCCCTCTGTAAGTCCAACACCCCTTCTCCTCAGCATAACTAGCTAATACTTAAATACTGATATGAATGAGAAGAAGATCCTAATTCTTGGCAGCGGCATGGTCGCCAAGCCATGTGTCGACTACTTGTTCCAAAATGGCAATAACACACTCACAGTCGGTTGGTGCATCCTATGCATCTCACTCTATGATCTAGTCTAATTCTTTCCATTTAAGCCTGTCGTACTCTCTCTACTGCTGAGCAAGTTGTCAGCGCACGACCCCGCGCCAAAGCAAATGCCCTTGACGTCACATCCCCTAATCTCGATCAACACATCGCTAACCACGATGTCGTTATTTCCCTCGTGCCTTTTATTTATCATGTTGATATCGCTCGGTCGGCCATAAAATCATAAACTCATGTTGTAACTACAAGTTATATTTCTGACATGATGCGAGAACTTGATGATTCAGCTAAGGATGCTGGATTGACCATCTTGAACGAAGTTGGCATCGACCCAGGCATGGACCATCTGTATGCTATCAAAGCAATTGAAACAATGGATAAGGCAATCCATTGTTTCAATTGATGCTTTAGGTCGAAGAATTTCATTCATATTGCGGAGGACTTCTGGCCCCAGAAGCTTCAGATAATCCACTCCGATTCAAGGTATGTTAACGGCAAATCTCAACAAACCGCTTTACTAAAGAATCTAACCATGTGAATCAGTTCTCCTGGTCACCACGAGGTGCATTGCTGTCCCAAAACAATTCGGCCCGATTCCTTAAAGATGGCAAGATTGTCAACGTCTCTAGCATGGATCTCATGAGAAAGGCGGAGCCATATCATGTCATGGACGGCTATTCTTTTCTTTCATACCCAAACAGAGATTCGTTGCCATTTCGCGAGGCCTACGGAATTCCAGAGGCACATACCGTCATTCGAGGAACACTTCGATATGAAGGCAACCCTGCATTGGTCAAAACACTTATTGATCTTGGATGGATCAACTCTGACAAGCAATGTTGGCTGCAGCAGGGAATGACATGGGCCCAGATTCGGAAGCGGGCTACTGGCGCAAGCTCATCAGATGAAACTGATCCTATAGCTAGGATTGATCAGATTTGCAGCTTCACCTCTGCTGGTGAACGTGATACCATTTTGTCAGGCCTTCGGTGGATCGGCCTGTTTTCTGATTCAGTGCCAACTGTAGGTGTCAGCCTACTGGACACCCTTTCCGTTCAACTAGAAAGACTTTGTGCCTTTCAGCCCGGCGAGCGTGACTTGGTCATGTTGCGACACAAGTTTGTAGTGAAATGGAAGGACGGTTCCAAGGTAATTACTAGAGGCCTACGACCCCTTTCATTAACCATCGCTAATTCCGCCGGGTTTCCGGATATAGAATACCATCACTTCCACTTTAGAGTTATTCGGGGACCCACATGGATACTCCGGTATGTCAAAAGGCGTTGGAATCACTTGTGGTATTGTCACGCAAATGTTGCTTGATGGTTTCGGACCTTTGAACAAACGCGGCGTATTGGCATCATATACTCGTGATATTTGCGATCCCATCCGAATAAAGGTAGAAGAAGAAGGTATCACGCTGGTGGAAAAAATCCATTAGTGTAAGTTTCGGGGGGGATACAAGGAGTCGATTTCGGTTGGCAAACGTTTTATTTCAACATTCACGTTTGACGCTCTATGTTTCAACACAAAGGGTAGAATTCAAAGTCTACTTGACTAAGTTATAAGTCTTACATCCAAGTACGATAATGCAATAGCTTTGCCCAGCCAATTTAGTCTTTTCTATTGTGGCCGTGAAATCATTTTTAATTGTTCTTCAGAATCTTTCTACTTTTAGAGTGTTTGTGAGTTTTGCCTATGAACTTCTTTCGTTGCCAAGAGTGATGATTGTATGACATTGATTCGCCAGATTGACCTCAAGCACTGGGACACAGAGTGTGGCTTTAAACTGGACAAGGTGGCACCATTCTTCCCGCTAATGTCGGACCTACGCCGACTGCAGATGTTCGCATGCGATGGCGTGAACACTCTACCGCCGCTTGCCCTGGCTTCTATGAGCGAGCTTCGAATGAGGTGCAGTGCTCTGTCGGATGGTGACATCGAAAACCTTCTTGCGGCATGCGGCCTCCTGGGTTCGTTTGGCTACGAGGTTGGTGGTGCGTCAGTGTGCCAGGGGAAAAACCATCTCGAATTATTCCCGCGGCATGCGGTGCAGGCGTTGCTGGCACACGACCATGGGAAGAGGCTCCGCTCCCTCGAAATTGACATTAGCAAGTGTCGATGGTTTGATGAGGAGCCACAAGAGGGTGATGTTCTGGGCGACATTCGCAGGCTCGAGGTTCTTCAGACGCTCAGGGTGAGCGGCGGCTGTGTATACGCTGAGGTTGATTATGATTCGTGGACTGACGGCCAGTTACTGGTCAACAACGTGCCGCGGTCGCTCCGCCGCCTCGCCATCTCTGATCAGCGCTGCGGTCAATTCAATACAAATCGAGCAGAAGCAGAAAAACTGGCCTTCTAATTGGAGAAGTTGAAAGTTTCAGTTCAATCAATTTAATTTAACAAATCAAATTACCGCCTTGCTTGCTTTTGCGTCGATCGATTTGAATTGACCGCAGCGCTGTCTCTGATACCCATGGTCTGATGGTCACGTATTCGAAAATATCATGGCACTTGTCGAGGCTGCACAAATTGAATTCCCCTTCCTCAAGTTTGTGGATGTTCATGCTAAAGGGCCTGCAGCAAGGACGTCCCGAACGAGGGGAAGATCGATGACATCCCTGATGCTTTCGGGGCGGTAGCCATGGCCTTTACCAATCGAAACTGGCGGATGATGCCAGAACAATTTATGCGCTGACAATTACTCGCATTTTCGCGCGCAGTTTTTGGAACCGAAATTCCAAGTTAGTTCCATCTTGTTTGGAGAAAATAAGAAGATGAACATCAAGTCCACGCATCATCGAGGCTCTTCATATTGCATCAACACGTTCGGGGTATTTATACCTCAAAGATAAAATCTAACAAGCTAAAAATGGAACTTTTATTTATAGATTCAAGATTTTCGATATGCTGAACCATCTCTTGGCACTTGTTCGAACGTATTGATATAAAATGATGACAGTGCATCTTTGGGTTGCCTCTAGTTAGTGCCCTGAAAAGTTGTGGTCATGCCAAAGCACGTTGAAGGCTGCTGCTGGTGTCATCCATAAGGCCCCAAGTCGGCTCAATTACTCGATTGATTAGCCTGAACGAACAGGTAACCACATTCGTCCACGTCCGGCTGCAAGGGGCAACTGCGACAATTCAAGCCAGGCGTCCACGGATGCGGTGTCGATTTGTCTAAGAGGATCATATCATTCGGTGGATTTTAGGTTCAAACATGGTCCACAAGGCGGGTTCTATCTATCCCCGAATGCTGCAAATGACATGCATACAGCATACTGACGTTTCCCTTTGTCACTGTTTGTTTTACACGGCTCCCTCCCCTATTGTCTCAAATCCAAATGACGCTATAGTTAGTCATGCCCCGTTCGCATTCAACGCTCCCTGACTCGTGGCGCTCGGGGAGCGGGGCCGAACGTTGTCTTCGTTGGACCGGCCCACCCGGTGTAGCATCCCTCATTGGATCGCCAACACGACGCCTGTGTTTTGGGATGGAGTTGTACGGCACAACGCATCAACGAGGCAGCTTGGCGGCGCAGGTGGAGGTGAGCGGGTTTCGGATTGAATCCATAAATCCTGTCCCAACTTAAAACGACGCCTGTCGATCGTGGGTGGGTGTGTGCTCAACTCTGGGACTACACCTTTTCTCTCATCAAAAACAGATTCTCGGACCCTAACAATTTAGTTAATATGTCGTCTCCCAAGGTCGCTCTTATCACTGGCGGCGCGTCAGGCATGGGCCTTGCCGTCGCGGAGGCATACGACGCCAAAGGCTGGACAGTCCACATTCTTGACTTTAACAAGGAGGCTGGCGAGGCCGCGGCCAAAAAGATCCCCAACGCACACTTCCATCGTACCGACGTGTCCTCTTGGGAGTCTCTATCAACCTCATTTGAGGCCAGCTTTAAACATGCCGGACGCCTTGACTTTGTCTTTGCCAACGCCGGCGTCATCGAAAAGAGTAATTTCTATGAGACACCAAACAGCGACGATATCCCCCCGCAACCAAACACACAGGCACTAGATGTCAACCTGCATGGGTTAATCTACCAGTGCTATCTTGCACTCCATTATCTTCGACGCAGCCCACACAAAGGCCAAGGCACCGCTCTCGTCATCACTGGTAGTTCCAGCAGCTTGGTGAGTGAAATTATGACTGTGCAGAATCTCCGGTTACGGGTTGTTAACTTCATCTTCGAAATAGTACCCTATGCAATTTGGTCCTGTTTATGCCTCCTCAAAGGCTGGTGTTCTAAACTTTGTTCGCTCAATTGCCTTCCCGTATCATTTTCAGGATGGAATCCGGGTCAACTGCATCCTCCCCGGCGGTGTAAAAACGAATATTATGACAAACGATGAATGGAAGGCGATGGATGAAAAAGACTTTACCCCAGTATCTACCAGCATGGAGAACCACGCTGCGCGCTTGGAAGCGGAGAAGGCTAAGCAGAATAACTAATTATGCTATCGGTGTTGTGGACTAACAAATAGAATAATGGTTATTCCTAAGAACAAGATGTAATAATAAACTGGTTTTCTGATATACTACGTTTTACTTTGGGATGTATCTATTTATTTGAATGACAATGTATTTAGCGCTGGCGACCCGAGGGCCGACGGCACATTGATATGGCTATACAAACTATGAAGGAAGTGGTGACATGTGATAAGTACCGTAAATTTTGACGCAAAAGGCTAGACGTTTTGGGTATGAATACCCAAAGCCATAGTAGCAATCATCTTTTTTAATATGGTGAGTTTGTTTGTTTGTTATTTTCTTCTTCTTTTTTTCATTTCCTCTATAGAAGGCATATCCAGGAAGAATCTAACCGGACACATGTTATAATAAATCGAAGGCTTACTAGTAAATTCTCAAGTGATATTTTTCTACTAATAGTACTTATCTAATCCTGTTCCCAAAAATAGTCTGCGCCTTCAGGTTTGGAGTTCAGATGTGCCGACATCCAGCATCTCTTGCTGCAAGTCCATGGTAAGATCCGGCATGAATCCTTGCCAGAAGGGTTCGTCGAATACAAAATCGTCGTGCAGCATTGCTGTTCCTAATGTTTGTTGGAAAGAGCTGGTATTCTCGTGCAGCATAGTTGATGGGGTGTTTCCGTCTCCCGCCATTGGGCCGGCGGTTTCGGAGTGTCGGTCAATGTCTTCACAATCATGCCCAGGAAGACGTCTGAGATTGACAAGTCGCTTGATGCTACACCAATACCGGCGCGGGGGAGTCCATGACGTGGCGAGCTCTTCCAATGTCTTTATGCAGGAATTGATGTAGCTCATTTCGACGCTGGCCCCCCTGTCGCCTTTCAGACACTCTGCATTTAGAAGAACTAGAGCGGCTGTAAGAGTACAGTGTGTTGCTGTGATTGGGCTCTTTCTAAAACTACCAAAAGCCTTGCGGTACTTTTCTCCCAGAAGAGAAATCTCTTTTGCTGCCTCCACACACAGGCGCTCTGCCTTTGACAAAAAGAGGTCTTCTCGAGGGGCATCATGCGGGGACGTGTTTGGGTCTCGAGGTGTCGCATGCGACTTGGGAATAAACGGCCTTGTCAAGAGAATGGTTGACGTGTGATATACCATACCTAACGTATACGCATGTGGGAACGTGTTATCACCCGCTCGCTCAGTCTTTAGCTGTGTGGGCAGGTTGTAGTACCAGGTCTGCAGCGCCACCAAACAGGACTCAAGGAAGCTTTTTGTCCGAGTTACCTGTAACAATCTTTTTGGTGCATATCTTAACATATGTCAGCAAAGTTCTTTTTTCAGTGTCGTTTTAGCGTTAGTTTACGTACAAGTTGACGAGAATTTCTTCCAGTATTTGACAATGGGTGGACAGAGCATGGTGAAAAGCGGTCATATGATGGTCATGGGAAGATTTGAGCGGAGTGTCTGACTCCTCTGCGACCTTGGGAGGTGATGGAAGCTCCACCACTGCCTGAGGACTCTATTCCCATCGTTACTTTCTGGTCCTGGTCACTGTGATGGGTAATAGGGCAATGCACTCACCAGCATCATACAAATGCGGCCTGTATAACTGGCCCATAGCTTGTCATTGCAATATAGTGCCCAATATATCCTCCGGCGCAATGCAACTTCTTCACAGGGTATCCGAGTTGACCCAGCAAGGGCGGAAGGGTCCAAATTTAATCCCCTATCCAGGGCCAACTGAATAGCCATTCCGTGGTGTAGCCAGCCGGCGGCATCGGACCCCATTGCCTATACATGTTAGCAACATGGCCATTGCAGAGCAGCTTGGGGTTTGCACCACGTAATATGTGGCCAGAAGTGTCAAGGATTGAATGGTTGTGATGCTGGGCCACTTGAGGTCGAAATGTAGCAAGACTTCGGCCGTCTCCAGGAATCTTTTGCCGGCGGTGTTGGGGTCTTCTTGGTCGGATCTCAGCTCGGGGGAATCGCAATACCGAGATCCAAGAGCCATAATGCACTTGAGAAGAAGCAAGCTACAATATGGCCCGTTTGTCCGGTAGCTTTGTCTGAAAAGTTTCTCGTCCACGATTTGACACCATGGATTTTCCCATTGGAAGTAAAGCTCAATCAGTTGTGATGTTAATTCTTCGGAAACTACGGCTTCTGCCTGTATCGACTGCAAGTAGAGATCGAAACACTGACCCGTGTTCATTGTTGGAATACGCTCGGCTGTTGTGGCTACATTGTGATATTCAGTCTCGACCGCATGTTCTTGAAATGGGATACAATGCTATAAATATATCAATACTTACATTCAGGAGCTTCAAACTCGAGGCGTCCGCTGGTGCGTCCAAAATAGCGTGGTTGGCCATCTTGGTCGAAGTTTACGGACTCGTCAAAACACAGAGCGCCTTCAAAGTCAGTGCAAAGCTGGTCAAAAATCGACGGTGTCCCAGCAGCTGCAGATGGCCCAAATGTTGGGCACGAGTTCGTGGTCATCAATTTGGCCACTGATTCGTCAATGTCAATGGAGTGCATTTGTAAGATTTGCTCTAGGACATTGACCCGAGTCTGAAGGAGTCGAACCAGTGATTTTGGAGCGGTTCCTCTGTGGTCATCTCCAGTGTCATATACACAAGTAGATTGCTGGTTACTGCACCGCGAACATGACGGCTTGGCCCCATCGCACTGCGCCATTGTGGCTCTGTTAGCCCGGGAAGATGATATGAGGAAATGAGAGAAACGAGAGAAATTGGCCTACTTTTGCCCGTCGCCTGCGGCATTCCTGGCAGGCGCACCAAGCATATTTTCCTCGTGGATTCGAGGATTTCTGACCCTTCTTAGCGTTGGATGGGTTTTGCTCTCGAGTTCTGGCTGAGCCCTCCATCTCGAAACCCCGGTCGCAGATCAACGGTGCGCGATGAGAGTGGTCGAAAAGGAACGGAGAGCGCCTCACTGAGCAGTGCTATAATTCTCAATCTATGTATGGAAAAGAGATGCCAAGCAAGAATTACGCTTTATTGTCGCAAAGAGCTAAAAAGGCGACAGCATCGTTGGCGCCATGATTGGTAAGTCTGCTCGCCGAGGCAACTGGGATACCTCGTTAATTAACTCATTCCCCAGGATGCATTTCTCCGGGGTAACCACTGTTGTTCAGATTCTGACAACAGCGCATGGACTCTAGGCAATGTGGCAAGTTGATGCTCCAAACACTGTGAAATGCCCATATATATTTCTTCCATCTCCATTAAACGCTGACAAAATCAGGTGGGAAAAATAGAGGCCAAGCTAAAGTCATGCAGTTGGAACAGAAGCAAAAAATCCGACCCAAACACGGCGACGAATGACAGCCGGGCCCATCCCACTGACAAGCGTGTATTTGCATATCCCAACGATGACCCATTCTCTCGCAACTAAGCAAAAAAAACTAAACCAGCCCGCCCCTGGACATTCTGATGTTGGCATCTCGTGTGGTGGTTTGGGCCCAATGGAGTGCCCCGGTAGCTGCAAGAACCATGAAAAGAAATTAGCCGACAGGAATTCACATTCCGTCGTAGTGGGGGGCACGTGTCACCTGAAGAGTCCAAGGTAGATTCCAAACCACAACTCGGTTTGCGGATAGTAAATATCAATTGAAACGAGTGCCAAGTAGGCCGAATTAGAAATCACAGCTGATTTACAAGGTTCCAAAGTCGTCCGAGTCCCATTTGCCACTCAGAGACCGTCCATTGACTACAACTATAGACGCCATCATTGCCCTCTATGGACAGCTATCAAATATGGTATTGATGTAGCCAGTGGCTGTTGTGGAAGATAGGAGGCTTACAGAAACTTGCTACCCATGGTTTCAACTTTTCTACAATCACGGGATCCGTCACTGCTGATGATACGCGGCGACGCATTTCCTCTGTCCAAGGGCGGTCTTTTTCAAGCATTCTCAACACATGTTTGCCTTCTTGTCCAGCATCCACCGTCTGTGCTGCTGCCCATTTTCGCAAGTTATGATTACGGTACATATGATGGTATCAATCGCATGCCTTTACAACATTCATGTTGAAGCATCAATGCCGCATAGTTGCATTAAACATATGTTGGAGCACTATGGAATGGGGACTAGAGTGGCCTAATTTCATTAGTGCATTGCATGACCACTAGGACTCATTTCCAGTTTATTGAATTCGATTCTTATACTTGCGACCAATGACCAATTTAATGTGACTCAGATTCTGTTCTCACCAACATCATCCTTTATGAGACACCGTCTACCATTGGGACAGCAATGGTACAGAGTACAACACGGGCAGCCAAATCAGCGCATACCAATGAAACATAAGCCTATCGTCCTTCACGGACCGACAACACAACATCCGGGCGCTCATATAGCATCCAATCAACAGAGATAGCCAAGACACTGTTGTAAATCGGGCCACCCAATACATAGGGCACGCAAGAGACCAAGCCAATACAAGTACAGCCGTCACCATACGCGTTGCTCCATCTCCGAGCAGTATCGGCACTGTACATCTTCCCCTGGCACCGTCTCCTACCTGGTCCCTCAAATCCTGCACATGTGCTGTTGTAAGGATAGCCAAGCCAACCAAAGTAGACCATTCGTATGTAGACCTGTTGAGTGACAGACCCATTGCCTGTGCAGCTACTCGACTTCCTCCAAGATTTCCACTCATAAAGAATACACAGTTGCAAAGATTCTTTCCCCACGGCGAGTTGGACAACCCATAAGCATCATGAAGCCACGATGTGACCATAAAGACAACAGCTTCGGGGAAACCGCCCAACCATAGACTGCTACAAAGTGTCAATATAAGAATGGCACGGAAATGCCAACGTTCGGCTTCTTCGACTGTAAGCCTCCCGGAGGGAATTGCGCGCCACGGCTTGTTGACCCTGTCCTCCTCAACGGATTCGGGGTCTTTCTGGTTACCCAAGTCAAAGTAAAAGAGAAAAAGCCAAGTGTAAAGTGCCGTGTGCATAAAGGCAAAATCCTGCTGATGCCAATAGAGAGAAGAACTTGATGCAAAGCAGCCAGATGTGATGCCAAATATGGCAAAGGACACAACAGATAGACCATATCCCTTAATATTGCTCTCGGTAATCAAGTAGGCAACAGCAATAGTTTCACAAAACCCAGCTATCACTGTATTTAACTAAATAACAGTCAGTTCAACGTACTTCAATCGCAATATTTTACTAGGACAAGCGTGCTTACATGTGATACGACAGACTTTGTAGCAGTACCATCCTTCTGCAATAAAACATGCGATTGGCTTAATCTTGGAGAAAGTTCCTCGGGTGCTGAAATTGAGTTCATGGTGTGCCAGTGCTAGAGATTGAGGAGTCAGAGAGTATGACTTGAGAATAAAGTGAGTTGGTGAGTTTTCACTGGCTTGGGCAAGGGCATGGAATCCTTAATAAATACTCACGCATACACCAGGGGTAGATACTTTTAGAAGCTTTCTCTACAAGTCAGTTCGTTGGTAATGATGTTGGTGGTGTGACTGCCTTCCTAACCACGCAGTGCTAGTAGGCTGTTGGTGCCCACTTCAACCTGTTATCGTGGACTTTACGCCCAACGGTTTTTCAACACAGTGTATTTTCTTGTATGATTAAGTTTACTAGTTAATCTCTTCTTAGTTACGCGCATGGAATTATTCAGTCCAATAGCTGGGTTACCTACCCCAGCTCCTAAGCCATCAAGTGGCCACAGTGCAGGCGACATTGCAGAGTTTCCACTCGGTGACTCATATCCCGCGACCAACTGCAGCACATTACCAACAGCAATTCGGCCAACTGCAGCGCATTACCAACAGCAGTTCGGCCAACTACAGCTCATTACCAACAGCAGTTCGGCCAACTGCAGCTCATTACACGGCAGTTCGACCAACTGCAGCTAAAACCCGCTTTAACCTGCAGTCTTTTTCCCCCTGCATCCCGCCAAGCGGGTCGCAAAACAAAATGGCACACTACAGGACGGAATGAAGGGCTGTGGACATAATAAGTCGTCACATACTAGTCTTAGATCTGCACCAGAACCGTTCGGAAATATATTTCAACGCCCTTTGGTGTGCCATTTTTTTTAAATAAAAAAATTTGGCGACCCGCTTGCCCGCCACCGATTCCTACCAACCTAAATGGCGCGATTTGGATTGATGCCTGCCGCAATATCCTACATGATATCCGCATTATCGCATTGCAGCCCTGGATGCCATTATTCAACTCCACCAGGCGGTATTTTTTTTGGTTCATATATATCCTATCACGCAACGCCACATTTTCATAGTACAATTGTTTAGGCTATTGATGAACCAATGGATTCAAAGTGGCCAAGTGACTGATTCAGATCATACATCAGCACGGCATGAATTGCATAATTCAGTCTGTATTGTGTCGGCAAGAGGGGTAACGCAGAAGAGTAAAAACTAACTATTTGTTTTTATGCCTTGAGAACCAGGCCCATGGCCAAGTTTGTGTAGAGCTTGGTGGCTGGAAACGCCAAGTATCCTCGAGGGAGAGACATCCTAGTCAATTCAGCTCTCGTTGCAACTTGAATAGACGGCTGGAATGAAACGGCCGCCAGAAGGAATGGTAAAAGTTTTGCTGCATTTGGAAACATATTCAATGTCATTTCTTATAGGTTTAAAATATCATAAATTCTCTAGGAGGTTGTTCAGCAAGACTTTTGCAGACACGTCATTCTCGTGGACCAGATGGGGTTCAGAACACCACACAACCACATTTAGATTTGCTTCTTGTGAGAAAGAGTTTTGTAGTTGCCATGCTCAATAGTGGTCAGGATGATACCATTCTTTAGAACACCGATTCATCGTGCTCAGAGACCCCATCTACTGTGACCAAGGCGGCTATCTTTAAACTTCTTAAAGCTACAGTCTCTCAATTTTGAACTTGTAATAATATCTATAACTTCAAGTTGTGAAACTCAAGCATCACGATTCTTCTCACCCAGTTCACCGCCAAGGCGGACCTCGCACACAAATGTCTTAAGCTTCCTCGCGGGGACTCTCTTTTCAAATATTTCCTGGACTTCTGCATAATTTCTTCCCTCGAGTTCGGGTAAGCAGAAGTAGATATGCGCAAAATGGCACGGAGTCGCCGAAAAATACGAAGTAAATGTTGCCTCCGAGATTCGTCTGGTCAGTGTTGATGAGATAAGGCATGACCTGGGTGACCATACATGAGACGAACAGAAGCTCACGTCAGATATCCACTAATGAATCCCACTCCAATATACTGTTGTGAGAGTTAAACCATGACGATGATTGTGATTCATCGCAGATTTGTGCCCTTGAAATATTCAATCCAAGAGCTGGAATTTGGCTCTTTCTTTGCCTCCTTCTCTTTGGCGATCGTGACTGTGGCGACCGCAAGGGCCGCGTCCACCTCAAAGTCGGCTCAGTTGAATCTCTGGTATGCCTTTGCTGCCTCTTCCCGGCCTGTAATCAACAGCCATGATGGATATTTGGGCAGGAAATCAATAAAAAGATTCAACAGCGACGGAGGGGGAACCTGTGTGGTTACGGGAACGCGCCATGACATGCTCGACGGATCCGTCTTGCAGGCATACACCACCACGGAGTTGAGCCATGGACCCAGCACGATCATCGTATTCTGCGAGAGTTAGCATTACGAGCAGATGCTACTAATCTAAATTATTTACCACCAAGGCAAGGCATAGACCACGCATCTTAACTGGCGCCAATTCAGCGACAAAAACTGGACCAAGTGAGTGGCCAAGACCAAAGCCAAGCGTCGATACCAGTTTGTCCACAAATAGCATCACAATAGAGATTGCAAAGGGTTGGACGATATTTCCTCCAATCCAAACCAAGCAGGCAATGATAATAGTCTACTTTCTGCCGATAGAGTCGCTTACAATGCCTGTGACGAATATCGAGACAAAGAGACCAATGGTATTGGCCGCATTCATAATTTGTTGGTCCTTGGCTCTAATGACGTACTCACCCTCAACTAGGTACCCAAATCGCTGGGCGAATGGTGTTACAGAAAGAAGCTTGCCCATCATGAATACATAATAACCCAGATAGAACCAACTGTTGCATCCGTCCCCGCGCTTTCCCCGCAAAGGGGATGTTGTTGCAACTGCAGCGGTCGATAACCAATGGTCTAATGGCATTCTGACATGAAATGACAGGACTTTTGCCACGGGGTATCTGAGATTAAGGATCTTCATCGCATGTAAATAGTGCCATTCAAGGTCAATGTCTAGCAACTAGATTGGGTGCTTAAAGTAAGGGTTAGCTCCCTTGCCTATGGTGAGTGGAGTTGGTTCACTGAGCAAATATCATGCACTTTATAACCAATCATTGAACAACATTTGCAATACATAAAACATCCATAGTTTGTGGCGTTAGCAACGTAGGAGCTTCGATGGAAGATGGTGGTTTTACTTTCGATAAATTGCATCGCGGCGGAGATGCTCAGCCCCCTGGCATGCCCTACACCAAAAATGCTATCACAGAGTGCCCATTCTTGCCGCATTAGTTGCATTTAGCCGGATCACTAGTTCTATTATCTGGTCAGCCACTGACTATTGAACTTATAGTCACGCTTGAATAGTTTTCCCCTTATAACAAGCCGTGACATGTCTGTCCTATCATAGAGATCCCTACGTCACTGTAGAGGGCAACGGGCCAACTACTTTTGCATTTTACTACGTGAATTAAGGGTGCCGGAGTTATTAACTCATGATTCTGAGACCGTCGATCTCTGAGAGAGTGCTCACTAGGTATTGAAAGGGTGGGATAAAATCCTGTGGACAGTCAATCAATTTGGACAATTGATTTACAAAGCCGCAGGCATGTAATCTAGCTTAGCTGAAAATATGTATCTAAATTAATACCCCGAGTTACTTTACAATCTTACATCCCCTTGGGTGGAGAGCCGATCCCTTATGCTTGTCGTATTGGAATCTGGATGTTGTCATCCGAATGCTAACCTGATTGGTCAGACAACTGAAGATTTCCAGAGCGCAAGAAATATAGAAGTATCGTTTTGAACCAATTTTAATGCCATATTTCACGCATAACTGTGGTGTATAAAACCGTAGGGATTTTTGATTTAATACACATGTGGTTGTGCATATTGCCATCATTAGACGACAGACCGAGGGCCATGAGTAAATATTAGCGTTGTCGGTAAACCCCGGTCCCCGGTATGGCGGGTTTCGATGTGTTTTTGAAACTCTTATTAGACATATCAAGCTTCAACGAACAACCATTGTCTAAGACCTTCAATTCCTCACCCTACTATGAGAATAAAATGTACAACATTGATACTACAAGGATCCATTCTTTGACATTATTCCGGAAGTTGGTAGATTTGGGGAATGCAATGTGAAGAATCTTTCTGTATCAGAGGTGAAAATAAAACAATTCTCCATGTGCTTTGCTACAACAAATCTCTTCCAGTGTGCAGAAATCAAAGAGCATGATCATACTCAGCGAGGAGCCGGAATGCATGCCATAAAGTCTTAGACACGTCACACACAAAACAAATCTTACACATAGTATCACCGAGACACCACGCTCCTCTGACAGCGCTATGGAATCGAAATTACATGCATTATTCCTCAGCGATGCCCTTAACCGCACATATTTATATAGTTCAAGCTCCCTTTGATGGATGGCTTCATTACAACACACACGAGTACCATCATTACCGTATCCAACTTCCTTTATATCGCATTCCGGCAAAAATATTCACGATGAAGTTATTCGTATTTTCTCTTGCTCTGGCCCTCTTTTTCAGCCATGTAATCAGCTCGCCATTGATCTTTCGAAGCACGGCTAGCTCCTGTCAATTTGGCAGCATTGGACCTGCAAATGCTGGGAACGCTGCTTGTTCAGCCTCGGTATTAGGCCCTGAGAATATTTGCCGATTAAGCTTGTAATAACAACCCCGCCACAGTGTTTGGTTCAGCATGGGAACATCCATGGCGGACATTGCGATACAAACCAGTAAGCATCACAAATGAACTTTTATGAACAGGTTCTAATAAACTAAAGGGTTTGTGTCTGCAATGGGGGAAAGTAACACTGGGAAATGCGGGCTAGGACTATTTCCGTATATCCCAATAATCAGTATTGCCATTTTAGATACCGACATGGTCAAATTTAAGGCTTTGAAGATTTCGGGTAGATTCAATGGATGGCATCAATGAGATTCTGCCAAGCGATCATGCAATTGGTTTTATTCTTCCTATGCTCTGTGCTACATTAGATGCGGCATATGCGCAAAATGTTACCAAGAGAGTGTTTGAAATACACAGTGATAATGGTCACACATCTGCAGGACGTGACAATGCTCAGTGAACGCGTGTTAGTATTATACGAAAGTAGGCTAGTGAAGGATAGGCATCTTAGTCTTTGGGGGAAATCTAGCACGTCGTAGAACTCAATTACAATTGAGTCGATCTAAGCCCAACATCTAATTAGTCGCCATTGCGATTCATGATTTGTTTACCATTATATTGTCACATGCGAAAGGTTGGAAATTTCTCTAGAGATTGGCAACAAAAGTATATGCACTGGGTGATTTTTTTCTCATGTAATAAAATCCAAGGTGACGGGGTCATTGTTCATTCACTGATCGTCAGACATTACAACGAGTACGCAATCTAAATCAAATTTATATTATATCCCAGAAGCAATGGTACGGGTTTTAAACCTGGATGATGACGGTTTTGATGCTGGCTTACGCATGCCCATTTGCCGGCGCACTCGTCGTAAACCGCAACTCCCCTAAACACATTACACTGGTGTAGAGTTTCTGGTCGGGCCATCGGATCTTCCCATACTAGCCGCTAGTTTGAGATGTTGAAATATCCACGCATTAAGGCTGTGGCTTACAGTCACAAAAGGTAGTCATTCAGTTGTTATTCTGGAAATCGCATGAATCATTTCGCCCAATCGGATGCCATACAGTCTCCCACTTTCCATCTCGTAGACCCGTAACTACATTCTTCTCCAAACTTTATTCACGTCGGCTTGATATTACGCACTATTGCTAGTTTAAAATAATCGACCAAATCGTTATGCGCGTACAAGGGATTAACAATTTCTTACCTGTCTAGTGTCAACCATGCATATCTGGAATATGGCACTGAGAAGGTTTCATGTTCTCTACCAACATTTAGGCTCTATGAATAGGAATTTTGTAGACATAGACACGTGCTCAAGACAAGAGCCAGCGTAGGCCAGCTTCCACACAATGTTGCACAATAGGTTATAAGAGGGAGCATGGACAAGCACAAATGGCGCCGGACAGTCCAGCACAAATCAGGAGTAGGCACATGGATATGGTGACAGATAGATGCGAAAGACACAAGAGGCATTCACTTGTCTACACACTATTAGGCATATATGGTGTTGAATGCTGTTGTCCGCATGTCAGATCAAGTTAGACACTTTGGCCGAGTGGTTAAGGCGATGCCCTGCTATTATGCATATCAAGGCATTGTGTTCGCACGCGCAGGTTCGAATCCTGCAGGTGTCGCTTCTCTTTCCTTTTTTGTGGGTGGTGGTTTATTATGTATGGTTGGGGTCTACCGCCTTTTTATTCTTTGGGTTTCAAGGCTTACATAAAGTTTATCTATCAGTGGCTGAAACTTCACCTGACCTACTTTACAAAATATATAGAGACCATGTAGAGACTATACCGAAAAGGTAAGGCTGCTGTTTGTTCAATTTTTTTTTCTTGCCGGCTCATCTATATGCTGGTATGAGGGGCCAGGCTTGAGCCTCCCCAATCGGGGCCCTGATGGTAAAAAGAGGCTCATCTTGCTAAATATATATTTAGCCATCATTTTTTTTAAAATAAAATAAAATGTTAGAATACTACCTTTTTGAAGCTGGGGAAAACCTGGGATGTTATGCTGCTAATTTGGCTGTATTTCCGCTCCAGAAGCCGCAGTGCTTGTTTTTCCTAGTGCGGAATAATTGAGTATTTGGTAATCCGACAAGCAATCAGAGCCAGAGGTAGTGGCCTGTAATGCGAAATAATGCAGGCTTTCTACCCACTGATGGGGCAGTATAAGTAAACAGTTTTATCCATGTTATTTAGCGAAACAAGGAGGTAGCTTTATGCTTATTCTTCTCAGATGTTGTATTTTGATTAGGTGACATTCTTTGGGCAATATCGTATTCACCCACCCGCCTCAAAGATTGTCAGTAAAATTGCTCGTGTTTGAAATTGTTTGAATGCCTTGCAATACGGACTCGGGATTTATAATGCAAATACCGACGATCTCAGGACGTTCTTTATTTTTTAATTAACAATGGTAACCTAAAACTAGAAGTCGATAGATAGTTCATGCATGGTTCACTTTTTAAAGTTTTGTTAATCGTCAAGGTCAAAGGGAGGGTTATCATTCAAACTATCCAATAAGAATACATTTTCTACATAGACGGTGGTTTAAGCAGTATTAAATGTGTTGCAACCAAGTGAGATAACTTGCTGTTGTTGGCAATGGCCAGGTCCATCCATGATGGAGTCCATGATGGAGTCCATGGGGCTTGTCAGCACAAAGGCGTACCGCACTAAGCCTAGTTTAGTCGCTGGTGGGTCAATTCGGAGTCTCCTTCACGTCCTAGGTAGGGACGGACACCATCCATGTGACTCACGCATCAGGTTTCCGTTTTACATGCTCACTTTGTCCAATCACTCGCATGTGCGATGAGACACAGAGTTGTTCAGTTGGACCAACCATCGCAAAGAAATAAACCAAAATCTATACATGCTGGTATCATCGCTATTCTTTGATGCAATATCGCTTTCACCGTCGCTCTCATCAGCCTTCGCTCAATTTTCTGACAATGTCAGGCTCAGTGTATGAGGTCGCGGCCAGCGCAGTCCAAGCAAGGAGCCGGATCTGCAACCACATTTACCAAACTCCCCTCATCCCCGCCCGGAAAACGGGTCAAGAGCAGGGGGCAAAAGTTCTGTTCAAGGCAGAGAATTTCCAGCTGACCGGATCTTTCAAGATCCGAGGTGCCATGTCCAAGATGTCGGTCCAGGAAAATGCCCAAGGCCCGCTGATTACAGCTTCATCGGGCAACCATGGCATCGGAGCCGCTTTTGCGGCCCAAACCCTTTCCAAAAAGCTCACAGTCGTACTTCCGGAGACGGTTGTCCCTGCCAAGTTAGAAAAGATTAAATCATACGGCGTGCATGTCATTTTGCACGGAGCCGAGACAGGTTTGGCCGAACAGCATGCGCAACAGCTTGCTGCATCAGGGGCTTACACCTACATCTCTCCATACAATGACGCCGACATTGTGGCTGGCCAGGGGACCATCGGACTTGAAATTCTGGAGCAGTGCGATCAAGTTGACAACGTCTTCATCTCAATGGGCGGAGGTGGTCTAATCAGTGGCATCGGCTCGGTCATCAAAGCTTTCAACCCCAAGACCAAGATTTATGGCGTTTCTGCCATCAACTCCAAAGCTCTGGCCGCTTCTATGGCCGTGGGCCGTGTTGTTGAGACCAAACATTTGCCCACGCTCGCCGAGGCGGTTTCTGGCGGCATCGATGAGGGCACAATCACACTCCCATTGGCGAGCTCGGTCGTGGATCATGTGATTGATTGTGACGAAGATGATATTGCTGCAGCCTTGAAGACGATTGCTTTTGATGAGAATATGATTGTCGAGGGCTCTGCTGCTCTTGCACTTGCCGGCTTTAACAAGATGTCTGGGAAACTGAGTGATCAAACGAGTGTCATTGTCTTGTGTGGTGCCAATGTTGATCAGGCGACTGTAAAGAGCGCCATCTACGGCTCTTGAGATTTTTAAATGCTTAACTTATGGGATGGTTGACATTGAAATAATTTACATGACTAGAATATCACTTTGATATCCATCCATTGCTTTATCATGCGGTATAGGGTAGTGCAAGTGAGAGGCGGACAATAAAGTCCGTGCATGTCGACCGTGCGGGGTAATTGTGCATACATGTCTTGCGGTATAACTTGGACGCGTCGACGCGACTTGCTAAGGACATTGCACGCATAATTATCTGTACAGGGCGAATACTATCTTTCACCCTGTTGGTATCTTGTCATTGATTTTAAATTATTAGCAGTCTGTATATCAACAAATATTCTCAAACCCCTATTGGAATGGGCGTAAATTAGATATTGGGTTGTCAATAGTAGTAGTTCAAAAGAGCCGTTGACGTCGTCATGAATTCACGAACCGCCTTGTCAGGCGCGAGGCCAAGCATCGGCATCAGGTCATCCAGGCTGGCTGGTGTCTTGTCCATCTCGCCCGATGCAAGGATTCGGATTCCCGCATATTCCGAATTGCGCTTGCTGGAATCCTCCTGCTGCCACAGCCACCAGAGACGATCCATCTGGGTGTGATGAAGGAAAAAGAGGGGATCTAACACGTCAGTCTTGAATACCAATTGAGCATGATGGGTGCTCTCGGCCGCGTCACTTACCATTGGGAGACGTCGATGGAAACAAGTCTCCGCCAATGGCCTGATGAATGGCTCCGTGGGGGATATTCTCCAGATCGGTCGTGAATGTGGTGTAGTTCTTGGAGTCGTCGATGATGGCAGCCACTCTCTTGGGCGCATACTGGTTTCCCTGATACTTGCCCGTGTCTCCCGTGCCATGGTTGAACCCACGATTGAGGCAATGGGGCCGTAGTTGGCTATCGTAATAGGCCACGGAAAAGTTGCTGAAGGCACCGTCAAGCACACACATTGCCAGGGGGTTGGGTCGCGACGGGTTCACGAAGCCGCCGTTGAGTCCGTTTCCACCGAAGCCTCGGGTCTTGTCCGTTGAGAAGACGGGGCTTTTGGACATGTCATCCGAGTCAAGTGTCCAGTCCCAGTATGCCATCGGCCCGCCATAGTTGCACTCACCGCGCAGGGCGGTTTCGTAGATGTGCACAAAGTATCGATGCCATGGCAGGAATTGGGCCACAAAGTGGACTGAGTGGCTGCATTAGCCATCAACCGTGTCGAGCCATTTCGTGTGAATTGACCCACTCTGCATATTTAACTTGGTGTGAACATAGGGAAAGTCGTTGTAGCGCGAGGTGTTGAGGCCGATTTTTGAGGGGAGTTTGTCCAAACAACGAACTGCACTAATGTACTCCTCTTGAGCCGTCTCGGATAGGTTCCTCCATTCAATTCTCTGTGACTGATTGGATGTTTGGCTCGGTGCCGCCGCAGCCACAGCGAGCAGCGAAGAGAGCACGCAAGTAAAAGAAATCTTCATCTTGGCCATGAATTTCAATACGTGGTGGGTAGCAGAAACCTGTATGCACTGGTGTGCTTATATTCGTCCGACTCTCTCGCTCTGGGGAGGGCATAGATACCCGACAGCTACAAAGGCTGCTTCTAGCTCGTGAAATAGATTGTATTATGTAGCTTCTAATTGGCTAATCATTGTCCCAAGACTGGGATAGAATGGTCCTTCTCTTATTGAATTGGCTCCAACGCGTCTGTGCTGTGGCATCGTTTGGTACGATCTGAGGGAAACGTTAAACGCAGACACGAGGACGAATGAAATTCAACCTGTTACGAGCCTCGAGCGCTAGGGCTAGACGAGAGCTATTAATATTCGGTTAGCTTTGACCATCCCAATTAACGGGACTTGCACAACCTCGTATCCGACGTGTTAGTCACCCACAAAGCGGACACTGCGGAAATTGCAACGGTCCATTCTAGTTGTATTGTTTCAATAATGTTAGCCGATCTGAGTAGGTCATGCTCTATGCCCGTGCTTATCAACTTGATAAAATTCACAATGTAAAGTGAAGGTGGTGGACCGGGCATACGCTTGACAAGGCGTTCCTTGTGCAGATCAGCTACACACGCAAAGGCTTGACGGCCATTTTCAGTGCGCTTTTCAATCTCAATGAGTGGGCACTAACAGATCCGTCGCATGCCTTTTCCAATAATTGATTTTCTAACGTACGCTCTAGCTAGTCGCGGGTATATCTGGGGTGCTTTTGATGGGGTAGCCAATCTAGATCACAATGATGATCGATTATCCAAAGATCATAGCTAGTGGAGATCCTTGGGTTCTATGGTCTCATTCGCAACGTGTATGAGGTAATTTGGGCACACGTGGTGGGATAAACGGGGTTGATGGGGATGTACATTTGTGGTCCTCCTTTTGGAACAATTTTGCGCAATTTCAGCCTCACGTTGCCGTTTCCTAGTATTGTCGGCAATTTTACCTTTAATACCCAGGCTGAATTCGATCATGGTGGCCGAAGACGCAACATAGAGTGTGATGAAGCGTTTGGTTTTGACGGTGTTATTTCCTCAGTAGGAACCATTACGAATGTGATGATATAGCACAAGACCACTGGTTGGCAATGGCTGTAGTACAACGGAAAAGACCAAGGTGACGGCGCTTCGTATTCATAAAGCAAAGAGGTTGCTAGTGCGGATGATCAACCCGTCTCCTCACATTCCAAGCGCGACCCTAGAGTGCTAGTATCACCTTACCACAGTTTTGTGACCTTATGTATCCTTTCGTAGTGGTGCTCCACCGCCGTGTCCATCCAAGCAAAAGTGCGAAGCAGTGCCAGCAAATCATTCAAGCCGTTTAGCTTCAGCTGGCGGCAAAGCCCCTTAAACAGGAGCAGCAGTTGTGGAGTAGAGTGCATGTCTAACGCGATCAGCGCAACGCTGACGCACCACAGCAGTAATGGCCGAGGACAGTCACAATCGGCTAGGGATTGAATTTTGGGGCACAAAGATTGCAGAAGAGGCCCTCTCACAATGGTTGATCGTGGGATTGGGAAGGTGACGTGGTTGGCATACAAATGCAATGCAAGCCGACATGTCAGATAGACTTCTCGGGATAGTTTAGTTGCCTCCTCCGATCGGTCTGTATACTGCAGAATTTGCTCGGTGGCATCATTCCCGTCAGGCGATGAGAAGAGGCGGTGATGCACATAATTTCGACCATCACCAAGGATGTCCAGGGCACTTGGGCTGCAAGGCTCTCTTGAGAAATGTTGTAGCACACGCGATAGTTGTCCTATATAGGAAAACGTCGCAACGAGTTCCTGCTGTACTGGGGGATCCATAAAGAGGAGCCCATCAAAGCCGGATCCGGCTGTGTCTCGAGCAAAGTGAGCACTATATGGCGCAAATAACGCAAGGGGGGGCCCCAACAACAGCCTGTTACCGTCAACACCTAAACATGGATATATTGGCTTTCGATGAGTATGTGCCGCATTCATAATGTCAGCTATGGAAAGCAGCCAAGCAAGAGCAAAGGTTTGAAGGACTTCTACTCCACCAAATCTTCCGAGCAGGTCCTGGATAACGGTCCAATGAAGAGTGTGGTAGTTTCGACTACCATAGAGATCTAGAGCGTGTAGAGTAGTAAAGGGGGGGTTGAAAGGGCTGGGGTCGCGATACAGCTTAGTGCCGTGCGTGTCGTTCACAGCAAGGAAGAGAATGCACATGATGATGCTGTCTATGGGTGTCGCGCCAGTGTATGCGTTCACCTCCTTTCGCAGACTTTCAAGAGCCAGCCCTTTTAGTCGAAATTGCTCCTTTGATCCTGCCTTGTAATACGGACCACCGTAGGTCAGGCGGAGAACATCCTGGTGGTAATACGTTGACCAGAGCACGGCGTACAGCCTCACCTCGTCCTCTATTGGAAACAACCAGAACTGGTAGCATTTAGATGTATAGCTCAACGGGCGGAAATTTGGCCAGATTGTGGTACAGGCAAGGTTCAAAATCTCCTGCACCTTCAACTGGGACGTCTTGTCGTTGATGGGGATCATGGGGTTATGGCTGCCGGCTCCTATATCCCACACTTGCATGGTAGGGCCTTGGTTTTGGGGAGGTAGCTGTTTCCCACAGAAAGGACAAAGCCGACCTTGTCCTAGTCTTCTGGGCTCGGGCGCCTTTGGCCTGATGGGCTGGTATCCCGTGTTTTGCGATTGCGATGCCGATAGGGCGGGGTCATGATGGCAAGTGCAGTTTGTATTCCTGTCACCCCTCAACATTGCTTCTCGTTCGATCGCGGCATCGTGTCTCTGCTGAACCTTTTTCTTGCGGTGTGCTTGCTGAAAAAGCTGGGATCGAATCGGACCTTTCTTGTCCACCAGTGCCGGCCCCCCGACGAAGATGAACTGGCCCTCTTGCCCTTTTTTCGCCCGTGGCTGCATTTTGTTTGAATCCCACACACTGGGAGAATAGCAGAGTCGGATAAAGGGGGCATTCGATTGTCGACAACGGAGTACCTGACTAAGGCATAGGGACCATCGCTATCCTTGCGGCCGATACTTTTCCTCGTTTCAAATGTAGCGCCTGACTGGGAAAACCCGCCAAGAGGTTCATTCCCATAGCATCGGTATAAAATTCTATCGTTGCTTCGAAACTTCGAGAAATAATCGCGAATGCGGGGTGGGGCGCGAAGTTGGACTCGCGCCTCGCCGCCAGGACCCAATATTATGCTGACATATGAATGCGGTGGCTGTGGCCTCAATGTGAGATGCTGAGGCTTAGTGATGCATGTATGATGTTTGACATCAAGTCTCTAGCTAAAGGAGGGAGAATAGTCTGTCAACCCCTCCACCGCGTGGCACGGCGGGAAAAGCTCATTTCGAGACTAGCACACCCTTAGCGAGGGCTGCCATATTGGAAGCTAAGGCGAACAAGACCCGGCACTTGCCGGCCACTAGGATAGTGCGGATATTGGAGACTTCAATGAAAGTCCGCCAACGAGAAACCGGATCACCTAGATAGCAGACGAAACCTGCATATCTATGGATCTTCAGCGCGCGTACCGGCGAAGGGTTGGAAAAACGGCCAAAGTTCGAGGAGCAGCCACAAACGCGTTGTTGCCTCGGAGAGATTGGCCCAATCCCTGTCCTAGAAAACACGCCTTGAGCCCGAAAACGAATAAAGCCATCCAGTGGTATCCCGAAATATTCATTACCGAAGAAACGGTGGCATTTTGCCCCATGGGAAACGACCGAGGGATGCGATGGCGAAAAGGGGGGCGATAATCGACACCGGCCACACCCAAAAACGAAAAGACACCGCCAATAGGTCATCCATCCATACTAGGTAGGGATTAGAAAAAAAGCCAGGACACACGAGACTACTAACCCAGGCTGTGGGGCGAGGGATCATCGGGCAAGTCTCCCAAACAGCACCGGAGGTAATCCCAAAATGCCGCATCTCCCCCGGCCTTGGATGGCGACAGCGAGCCTCGTTGTACCAATTGGAGGACGGTTAGCACCAGGCGTCTTTGGTGACGGAGCTCCTTGACCTCGGAGCGCAGTGCATCGTTCTCATGCCTGAGCCGAGAGGCTTCAGCGGTGCTCTTGGCGTGCTGATGATGCAACTCCTGGTATTCTGTGCGCAGATGCTCAGTCTTTTGCTGGAGCGTCTGCTGCAACTGCTCCCTGCGTTCGCGGAACCGGCGTTGTGCTTGCCTGTTCTGATCGCGGCGTCTCTGTAGTGGTCTGAGTTAGCACGTGAAGTCGCAGGACCCTTGACAAACAGGAGGCTCCGCACCGTTTTAGCGCTATGGGTGATGGTTGGACTCAGGTAAGCATCTTGGCCCTCTGCCAATGTACAATCCACTTCGACTGGTGGTGTTGGCGAACTCTCAACTGAGCCGCCACCCATGCCCATAACTGCACTCAAGTCCAGCGATTGATAGCCTGCATTTCCATTCTTCCATATTTCGGTCAGCATGCGATTTGCGTAATTATCGGGTTCCAGGGGCCTACCAATCCGTACATGAGCTTCAAGGGAGCCGTTGAGCTTTCCCCTCCAAGCAGAAAAGATGAGTGAAAAGGGCTTGTGGCCGAGCTTTGTGAACTCATTGATAGTTCATCTGCCATTCTTGAGGCCTTCTTTTTTTCGGTGCCGGGTGACTGATAAAATGAGGCAAAGGGGAAAAAAAAAGTGGATTAAAGTTGTGGGAGAAAAAGCACAGCAACAAAATATCACGTCTTGTGCTTAACGCAGAATGAACATCAGTGAGTACCCTTTCTCACCGAGGGAATGTTCTCATATTTAAATCTATCAAACTTACCCAGCCCTGCCCTGCCCCAGGAGCTCGCTTCGTCAAGTTCGAGAAGGAGAAACCGTTGGACAAAGTAAGCCGAGCATCATCACTTCTTTGGGTATAGCCTCAATCTTGGCAGCCAAATTGGCCAATTGAAGCACTTCAAAGCAACTCCAAATACGGTTAAGCCTGGTACAGGGATATGGACCCTGGCGGTTTGCCCCGGAAACAACTGCAGGTAGGCTCGAATAGAACAAAGCAGGCTGCTATCCAAGACTCTGGTCGGATTCCCTGGACCATGAATCACGTCACCTAAATGGGTTGGTTGTGATGCGTCATGATATTTGGGGTAGGGAGCTGGCTCGAGATACTGCCCCAGGCATGGAGCTTAATTAAGCTGCCTCCAAGCTGCAGTGAATGGTCATGAAAAATTGGCGAGCCGGGTTGGGACAACTTTACCATGTGCACTGGGGATATTCTGAGATAGAAATGAGCCGACTCTTACCCCAAGGGACTTGGGCTATATGAATATAGAATCCGACCTAGAAATATCGATTTTGCGAGATCTACATCGGAGAGGTCTCTGTGTTACCTTCGGTCTAAGCCATGTCCATTTCCTGTAATCCTGAATCGCGTTTCCTTTTTATTTTATTTTATTTTTATTAATTTATATCTGTTGGAGGAAAGTGCAAGTTCATTCCTAGTCGTAGTAATACCTGTTTTCTTTTTAATAAAAAAACAGAATTGAATAGCACTTGGACGTCTATGTTAATGTCGTGACCCATGCCACGGACTAACCTAGAAATCTGGCCAGAATGGCGATTAAATTTGGTGCCGATATCGAGCCAACTGGGATGGTATAATCTACCCCTCGAATCCTCGAATTCATGTCTGTCAATTTGGATAACGAACTGTTTCCTAAATAGGAGCATGTCTCATGCATTGCAATCCTTTTGGAAAACACTAGGACAACTTAGCTAGCACTTGAGCTCAGCCCCGATTTGTCAGCGTTCAGGGTAGAATGTGACCCTAACCTTATTAGCATCTTGAAGCGAACCTGATATTATTGTAAGATGATCCAGCTAAATTATGTCATGTGTCTTGAGTCCGGATTTAGCCTATACAACATAATCAACTTTTTGAGGTTATGATTTGCGCATTGTTGACTACGGCTGACTGGAGACGATGAGTAGTGCCGATGCTACTTGCTCGGCAGTTATCTAGTCACATGTGGGGTAGTTTCACAATGTGGAATGTTGTACGTAGGCGAGATGACATCAATGCATTCGTATTGGATATAAATGATACGCGTATTCCATCCCGCTACCAGGCTGCGGAAGATTGAAAGAAGATGTGGCTCCAAAACATTACAAACTTATGTAAAAAAAAATAAAAAAACTCCCAAAGTAATCTATGAGGTTTAATGTTGACACTGCCTTCAGGCCGCCCAATTCATACTATGATGAACGTGCATAAATCCGGATATTAGCTGGACGGCCCATTATCCGTGCCACCATTTCCTTCCATATAATTTCAACATCTGCATTGATTTTGAATCCACCGCAAGAGTTTTCGTATGCCACAGAGGTATTAGTTAGAGACAAATGCCACCGCAATCTTTCGCGCCTTTGTATGGACGACAGTCATCTCTTGGGTCGTCATAACACTTGAGACCATTTTTACAAGGTCTACCACCAACTCCGCCGCAGCTTTCGACTGTTTTAGGAACACAAATTCCAGGGAGATCCGTGACACGGCCGTATCTGTGCAGAAACCGAGGATCTTCTTGACAAGTTGCTGTGTCATTGCATTTACGCGGGTTCGCAGTGAAGCCCCCGCACGATGGGTACTTTATTCCGCAGGTGCCGGGGCATTGGTTTAAATCAGTGCATTCTGCGCTGTTTGGGATGCAAACCATGTCCGTGGGACATGGAGCAATTTTGAAGCCACAGGGAATGTTTTTCTCGGAAAGGCTCATGGACATGGCGCTCATTAACAAAGAAGCAAGAAGGTAGTAGGTAAGCATTTTTTGTTTTGTTTTAGGTGGGATGAGCGTTCAAGTCTGATGTTGTGGTCGAGGAAACCTGGCGTATTATGGGTTTGAAATTGTGGAGAGACGGTGGGAAGAGCGAGCGGTATTGGAGGTGGACGAGGGGGCCTCATATAGCAATCGCCAGCTCCCTTTAAGACATTTCTCCCACGGGCCGTTAACCAGTCCGTCCGCCATCAATTAGCGGCACCGAGAGCGACATCCGAAACATCAGTGCTCGTTTCCAGCAGAGATGAAGTCAGCATTCCTCTATTTGGCTGATCACTAGCCTATAAGGTACCACACAGACAGTGGAGAAGAGCACTATGAGGTCATCTCTACTTGGCTCGTGCTACAGTGAACGCTAAGATGAGCGAATCGTTGCTCACATAAAGTCAAATTAACCAAGTGCTTACGTGCCAAGGTTGGTCAAAAAGAAGCGTAAACATGCGACGAATGCAGGCGAAGCTTGCCGGTGCTTCGCGATATCATTTTTCCTACATGGCAACAGGATACCACCACGGTCATGACAAGGACAAAGTTTGACCCATGTGACAACACTCGGTTCGCTCCAAGCTGGGCCGAAGAAAGTTCTTCAAACTCTTAACAAAGCTGAAGGCCATGGCTTGGTCGTAACTTATTTGTCTTCCAAAATGTTCATGTGAGCTGCACGGTAGCGCTACACATTTTCAATGTCATCGAACAGCCAGACGCGTGCACCGACTTTATCTTACTCTAATGCCTACTTTGAGTTAGACTTGATCGGAAGAAATGAAATTTGTAGGTGAGGTAAGATACCGCTTTCAATATCTCCTACATCCAGTAGCCTTGAAGACGCTGGGGATGTAAAAGAGGAAATGGCAATATAGAACACGCATCCATTCCACTGCATCTTGAGAGTTGAAGCAGATGTATTAAATAAAACTGCAGAGTAGCGAATGCAATTGAAAGCTTTGGCTGTACATTTAAAGCCCCGAACGCGAGAAAGCCCCCATGTTGTCCCCTATCTCCCCATCTCGCCTTGCCTTAGCGGGCAAAGGCAAGAACCCAACTTTGCTCAAGAACTGAGCACTTTTGATAACTGCCTCTTTCAAGTTTAGAGAAGTATTCAATTTGAATTCGGTCCTAGAAAGTCTCTCCGTGGAGGGGATATGTTCACCCCGGAATACGTGGGCCACAGGCCAGAGCGGGTGCATTTCCTTCTCAGCCTCCATGTCATGATTGATAGCGGCCAGCCATTTTGAGCTGCTGATGCCATTCAAATCGTATCCGATGTCTTTTAGAGTGGCCCATAACTCCTCTTTCGTCATGCCATCCTCGATCTGCTGCACTCCAGCCAGACGCTTTGATCCTATACCAAGTCCTGTATTGACGGTAATGGATGCAACAGTTGCCACATCGGATACACTCAGCCACTCATCTGCAGAATCTGTGTCATACGAGCCTGCTTTGATACTTGCTGCCACCAATCGCCACAAGTAATCGTCTGCATTTGCAACGCCCTCGGTGGGAGTACCAACGACAAGCCCGGGACGAACAATAGAAATGGCGCCTAGGCCAGGTGCTCTGCCATTTGATGCGCGCTTGACCACGGCTTCGGCTACAAACTTAGTTTGGCTATATCCGAGGGTACCAGGTGAAGACAGCTTCACAATGATATCTTCCTCACGATCATCTGGAGAGAGGTCTTGTAGGCCGCCGGTGACATAGACAAATCTGACGTGTGGGCGCATCACTGCGAGTTTCAAGAGTTCCATTGTTGACCCGACGTTGACCGCTTCCAACTCGTCGTAGCTTTTAACCCAATGGACGGTTGCTCCATTATGAATGATGACATCGACAACGGTTTTACCGCCTATGAGATCGGCCCAGTGCGTCTGGTCGAGGCCTAATTGAGGTAATGATAAGTCGCCCTTCCAAACTCGCAACTTGTGCTCGTGGGCCTTTGTACACCACTGCGCTTTCTTTGCCGCGCCAATAACACGTGCGCTGGCTGTGTCCAGAGTTTCGCCACGAACTATAGCAATAACCTGCTGTACCTGATCATGCTGAAGCAGCTGCCGTAATATTTGGGTTCCAATAAAGCCACTCGCACCGGTAAGGAGAACTGTAAGGCTGCGTGACTGATTCAATGTCATGTCATTGGTAAATGCTTCAGAGGCCGCATCAGCTTGTAGTATCAAATCATGTTGTGTGGCCATTATCTCGGAATCAAAACGATCAATCTTGGACTTGAGATCCAAGACAACTGGGCCATCTACGGGAGGTTCCTTGGTAAAATTCTCAGATGATTCGCCATGTTGTAATGATTTTATGACACGTGCCAGCTTTCGGATACTGGTTTTCTTGTCAATTAGAAGCCGTAGGCTGACTTGAACGCCGAACTCATGAGTGATAAAATGAGTAAGAGACATGATGCTAATGGAATCGAGGCCATAAGATTGTAAAGGCAAATCAGGAAACCCAATCTCATCGTTATTCATGTCATTCTTGATCCGCGGAATATTACTAGTCATCCAAGAAGGAGACAATGATAGCAGCTTCTGAGCCAGGGAATAGGCTGGTTGTTCGGTTTCTAAGATAGGCTCTTCATAGCTGGTTTCATGTAAAGAGCCCTTAGGTTCTTCAAACAAGTTTTCGGCTTCGTTGGAGAAGAATGAAGTCGCCATTTCACGAAGCTGCCTGCGGTCTGTCTTTCCAGTTGGCGTAATTGGCATGTTTCGAATGGTCAAGAAAGCTGCTGGTATCATATAGCTCGGTAAATGCTCCATTAGCTGAAATATAATCTTTGAAGAATTAGGCACAATCGCCATTTCTGTTGATTTCATATGCTCTGAATCCGTTTGAGAGTTATTTGGATGGAGAAATGCCACTAATATTGAGCTTGAGCTTTCTCCAACGGGGGTGAGAACTTCCGCGACTACTTGACTTGTGTCTGGGATGCATTGTTGGACACAGTATTCGACTTCGCCAAGTTCAACTCGTTGTCCGTGGATTTTTACTTGAGTGTCTTTTCGGCCAACATAAACCAGGCTGCCGTCTTCATTGTAAAAAACCAGATCGCCAGTTTTGTACACTTGCCCTCGGCGCCCCTTGTTGTGCAAATCACCTTGTAACAACCACACTGGGTCATTGACGAATACTTCTGCAGTCCTTTCCGGCTCATTGAGATATCCAAGGCCGACAAGTGGGCCTTCAACTAAAAGTTCGCCAATATATCCCGGGGGCAGGAGAGTATTGTGATCTTCAGGATCTACGACCCATGTGAGAAGTCCAACTCCTTTTCCAATTGAAGTGGCAGCTTCAGGGCTGGGTGCATCGTAGTTGACAGTGCAGAAAAGACATTCGGCTGGCCCATAAACGTTGATGACCCGGGCTTTGCCCCACCACCGAGCAGCATCATCGACTGATACTGCCTCCCCAAGAAGTATAATCGTCTCAAGGTTGGGAACCATGCTTGGGTCAATGATACGGGCGACTGAGGGCGTTAGCGACACTACTGTAGCCCGCATAGCTGCCATTGTGGTGGTGAGGTTGCTACTCCGATCCTCATCTGAAGGAATGCATAAGCATCCTCCATTGAGCAATGCGGCAAAGACATTGTGACATGCAACGTCAAAAGCATAAGATGCAAAGTCGAATATTCTGGAGTTTTCGGTAATACCTAGTAGGCCTGATTGGTGATTGAGCCCTGTGCAAAGGTTCCGGTGTGAAATGGTTGCTCCCTTTGGCTCACCGGTGCTCCCTGATGTAAACACGACAAACATGGCAGCTGAAGGCACCGGAGGTGGGAGCTCAGCATTAATGGTTGGAGGAAGAAGGCAATCTGAATCTGGGCCAACTTGAATGACCAAGTTCGATAGCTGCAAGCCGAGAGCTTGATTAGAGTATGAAGATAATATCAGGATAGGATTGACTTTTCGAATAATCTTTTGAAGTCGCTGCATCGGTAGGGAGGTTTCCAAGAGAACAAAGGCAGCTCCTGCCTTCAACACAGCTAGCATCGCCACTGGCGTCCACACCGACTTCTCAAAGCATAGTGGAATTACCATACCTGGCGTCACGCCTTGACCAACGAGATGGCTGGCTAAATTATGACCGAGCTGGTTCAGATTTCCGTAAGTTAACTCCCCATCCCATGCATGTATAGCTGCAGCATTGGGATTAGCCCTCGCCCGATCCTCAATGACAACATGGGCGCATTCGTTGTAGGATGGTGGAACGTTGGCATTCCATGACCATATCTGCTCGAGATCTGATGGTGTCATGATTCGGATGTCTGCCAACGTCTTGTCAATGCTTGGGCGATTGAATTGCTGTAGAACATGGTCGAGCTGCCGAAGTAACCTTTGGACAACATATGGTTTTATCACTCGTGAGTCAAAACTGGCTCGGGCATTTAAACTCCCTGGCCCAAGGTGAACTTCAACCATGAGGCTGTAAGGGTTGAAATATTGTAGATAATTCTCGTTGACATGCCACTTGCCAAGAATATCATCGGTTCTTCCAGTTTCTGGAGGCTGAATCACGAGAAGCGTCTGAAATTTACATGCACTCTGGCTTTCGGAAGATAATTTCGCAATGTGCTGTAGACCTGCCTGTTCAAACGGTATCATTTCTGTAGCCTGTCGTTGGACCGCCTTCAGATATTCCAGCATATTGCAGTCGCTGGCCAGCTTTACGCGGAGTGGTACAGTGGCAAACACGGGGCCTGCTATGGATTCAATGCCGGGGATCGGGGCATTCCTTCCGGAGACTGTTACTCCATAGACAACATCGTTGGAATTAATAGTCTTTCCGACAACCAAAGCCCATGCTGCTCGTATTAGGATTGGCGTGGTGACATCCTGCAAGACCTCTTGAGGATATGAAAATTCGTGCTGCATGAAACTGTCTGCTTTTGGCTGATCCACAGATATTGGAAGAGTCGGGTATGGAACACTGTCATAGTCTGCGAAAGCATGCAGCCAGTATGCAGCCACGCTATCGCTGTCTAGGGATGCAATGTACTTAATCATTGCTTGGAACTGAGAGCCCCTTTCGATCGATTTACCGTGATATAGTTGGTTCACGGTGTTAATGATAATGGGAAGTGACCAGCCATCATAGAGCGCGTGATGCAACGCTAGAATAAACCACTTGACCGCGCCTGAGTCGTCCTTGACAAGGGTATATCGAACCAGTGGTTGACCCAAGCCCATAGGCTGTTCCGTGTTTGTATCAATGCATTCATTGACGGAATTGGCCTCTGTCCAACGGATCCCTTCATCTTGGACTACCTGTAATAGGCCTAGGTCATCGTGTTGAACGATTCTCGTACGTAGAATCGGCATTTCCCTTGCTACCTGGTCCCATGCGTTCCTAAACCTTTTGACATCTACATGGGATGAAATCTGAAGGGGAACTTGTAACATGTACCCTCCCTGGTGCTTTGTTGACAGTGATAGTAGGCCTTCTTGAAGTGGGGTGCAAGGATAAGCGTCCTGGACCGGACCAAGTTGATATTGACTGGAGATTTGTTGACGCAAGGATGCCACGTTGATGTTATCACCCAACAAAGAGAAAGGCGGAATGAATTCTGAATTTTGTGTTTTCAAAGACTGTGCGCTCGCCGCGACTTGATGAAGTGCAGGATGGTGGAAAATGTTCGCTACGGTAAGTTCTAACCCGGCCTTTCGGGCTTCACCGACGACCTTAATTGCAGCAATCGAGTCACCGCCGAGTTGGAAAAAACTGTCATCCAAACCGATCGATACGGCATCGATATTAAGTATTCGGGACCATATTTTTTGCATTTGCGTCTGCAAGTTCGATGTTGGTTGCCGCTTTGTGCCTCGTACGACTGTCCGAGCCCTGGCCAACTCTTGGGTTGAAAAGCTGCAGCCGATTTCGCGGAGACGCTTGCGGTCCAACTTTCCCGTCTTTCCAATGGGCAGGTGTTTGACAGCAAAAAATACCGTTGGTACCATGTAACTTGGTAGATGCGCTGTTAAATAAGCTTCCACATGGGTAGAAAGCCCAAGCACCTCTGTCTTGCCGGCCTGTGAGACTCTGCCCTCAATTTGAAGGAACGCAACCAACATTGGGCTTGCATTGTCCCCTCGTGGCACAATTACTTCCGCAGCAACTTGATATGCCTCAGGTATGGATTGTTGGACAAAGTGCTGAACTTCTTCGAGCTCAATCCGTTGGCCCCGGATCTTAACTTGGCCGTCTTTCCTCCCAATAAATTTAAGCGACCCATCTTTGGTATACTGGACCAAGTCGCCTGTCTTGTAAACTCGCCCGCTTTGTTCTTGCCCATTAGTAGAACCAAGCTGCGACCATGCGGGGCGATCGATATATGACGCAGCAGTCATCTCTGTGTCGTTCAGGTACCCTTGACCAACGAGTGGCCCCTCAAGCAGAAGCTCGCCGATGCATCCAGGTGGAAGGAGGCGATTATGATTCTCCGGGTCTACGACCCAAGTAATTAGTCCAGCGCCTTTACCAATACCGATAGAAGCGTCGACACTGGATGCGCCTGCATTGACCGTGCTAATATTACACTCGGCAGGCCCATAGGCATTGACAATATCGACCTTCCCCCACCATGGTTGTACATCATCGCTGGATACTGACTCGCCAGCAAGGATCAGCGTTTTAAGGCTCGTGACATTTTCAGGCTTGATTAATCGGGACACCGAAGGGGTCAGGTTGGCCACTGTAACCCTCATAGCGGCCATGGACTGCTCGATATTACCTTGTCGATCCTCATTCGATGGAATGCATAGACAACCTCCCGTGGAAAGAGTGGCAAAAATATTATGAACTGCAATATCAAAAGCGTAAGATGCAAAGTCAAAGACTCTGGAATTTGACTTGAAGCCCAGAAGCTGCGCTTGATATTTCAATCCAGATGCAATATTTGTATGCGTGAGAATGACACCCTTGGGCGTACCAGTGCTCCCAGAAGTAAAAATGACAAACATTGGAGAGTTTGGCGAATGCTGTCGCTGTCTTTGAATTGTGGATGATGTCGAGTGGCGGATAGAATCAGCACAAACTTGCACTACTGTCTTACACAGCCGAGAGCCAAGGTCTAAGTTTGCTGTGGAAGAAAGCATCACATCGGCTTGGAGTTGATGGACAATGGACTTGAGTCGGCTTTCTGGAAGAGAGGGATCCAGAAGAGCAAAGGCTGCACCGGCTTTAAGCACGCCAAGTATTGCGACCGTTGTCCACATTGATTTCTCAAAGCATAGTGGTACAAACGTATCCGATTCAATTCCAAGATCAATAAGATGGTCTGAAAGTGTATCAGAGAGCTTGGATAGTTCATCATAGGTAATGTTGCCATCCCAGGCAGATAGGGCCGGGGCGCTGGGTTGAATCTGCGTCTGCTCATCAATGAGCTCGTGGACATATTTCTCCAGTGCCACCGGGGCATCTCCATTCCATTCCCAAAGTTGCATCAGGTCATTAGATGTGAGGACGTCTATATCATCCAACAGCCGATCAGAACTGAAATTGTCTAGTTCTTCCATGACATATTCAAAACGTTCTAGTAGCCGATGCACTGTCCATGAGTCGATCACCCGGGAGTCGAAAGTTGCTTTGATGACGATCTTCTCAGGCCCAAGTATAGCCTCGAGCATCAATGCATAGGTGTTGAACCATTGTTCCTGGTTTCCATACTGAAGTGTTTCAAATATCCCTGAAGCATGGCCTGTTTCTTGAGGTTGAACAATTAATAGTGTCTGGAAAGTGGTGGCTTGGGAGGCGCAGTCGCTTAATTTTGTAATTTTTTGCAGTCCAATTTGCTCGAAAGGGATCATCTCCATAGACTGTTTCTGGACATTCTCAATGTAGTCATGAATCGTTTGTCCACCATCTATAATGATGCGCAAGGGAACGGTTGCGATAGTTGGTCCCACCATTTTATCCATATGAGGAATCGGTGCATTTCTTCCTGATACGGTGGCCCCAAACACAACATCTTTAGTATTGGTCATCCGGCCTTGAACCAGGGCCCAAGCGGCGCGAATCATGGTCGATTCTGTTGCCTCCAAACGTTCCCTGCGAGGGCGAGAAAGCGACAATTCTAATACTGTATCTGCCACAGGCTGCTCGATCCCCCGCGGAAGGGCTGGAAATGGCTCACAATGACATTGATCAAGAGCCTGTAGCCAGTAATCGGTTGTCTTCTTCTTGTCTCTTTGGTTTATGAAATCAATAAACTTTTGAAATTGAGAGCCTTGCTCGACTGGCTTATCATGGTATAGCCGGTTCACGACATCCAGAATCAAAAACAGCGACCAGCCATCATACAAAGCATGATGAATGGTCCATACGAACCACCGAGCTGGACTATTGCCTTCATTAATGAGGGCAAAGCGAACAAGTGTCTTACCAAGGTCCATAGGTCGTTTGCGGTCTGCTTGGAGATAATCGTCGAGTCCAATTGCCTCGTTCCACGTAATTACTTCGTCTAAGACTACCTGCAAAAGACCGATTGTGTTGTGCTGAACAATTCGAGTGCGAAGAATTGTTAAAGTTGAGACTGCAGCTTCCCACGCTGCCTGGAATTTCTCAATGGCAATACTATCAGGAAGCTTCAACGTTGTTTGCATAACATAGTCTCCGGGCTTTTTCGAACCCAAGGATACAATTCCCTCTTGAAGGGGCGTGCATGGATAAATATCCTTGATGGCAGAGCTCTTGAGTTGATACAGCTCTGAAATTTCGCTTCGAACGAGTTCAGGATCTGTACCATCGCCTAACAATGCAAAAGGCAATATATCTTCAGTAGCGTTACTGACAGTGTGCGACTGTTTAGCCATGAGACGAATTGAAGGGAATTGAAACATGTCAGATATGGTTAAAGCGATTCCAAGCTTGCGAGCTTCACTGACAATCTTCATTGCAGCTATTGAGTCACCACCCAGACGCAAGAAGCTGTCGTGCAGTCCAATGGTGGCAGTATCCAGCTTGAGCACTCGGGACCAGATGCTCTGCAATTGAAGCTCAGTCTTGGATGTGGGCTGAGAACTCACTCCTCCAGTAGACTGCAAGTCCAATAGTTGCTCGATTGAAAAGGAGGAGCCAATGTCACGTAGCTGCTTTCTGTGTGCCTTTCCTGTGGCGGTCATCGGTATCTCCAGAATGGAAAAGAACACAGTCGGTACCATGTAGCTAGGCAGGTGCTGGGAAAGGCTGGCCCTAATGTCATTTGAGACGGGGATAACTTTCGGCAAGGCCGCGTCGTCGTCGTTGTCTGTGGGCACTTTGTTGCTCCCAAGCAAAATGAATGCGGCAAGAACCGGGCTCGATTCTCTATCCTTTGGGGTTATGACTTCGGCCACCACCTGGGATGCATCTGGTACACACTTTTGAACCCAGTGCTCAACATCTCCCAGTTCCACCCGCTGACCGCGTATTTTGACTTGGACGTCCTTCCGCCCCACGATATCCAACGTCCCGTCATTATTTTGCCATACCAAATCCCCAGTCCGGTAAAGTCTTCCACTGCGCCCTGCATGGCTCGGAGTACCCCGAGATAGCCATGTGGGATCTTTAATGAAAACTTCTGCAGTCTTAGTAGGGTTGTTCAAGTAACCGCGACTTACGAGCGGGCCCTCAAGGATCAGTTCTCCGATACATCCAGGCGGCAACAGACAGTTATGGTTCTCTGGATCCACGACCCAAGTCCGCAGTCCCGCTCCGGTTCCCAGCCTGGTTGCATGTTCTGTAGTAGGTGCGTTGGTGTTGATTACGTTGAACGTGGTACATTCGCTCGACCCGTATCCCGAAATCACCTCGACTCGGCCCCACCAGGGCATGATATCTTTTAGTCGCACCTTTTCACCGCCGAAGCCAATCCTTTGGAGACCTGGTAGTTTCTCTGGAGAAAGAATCTCAGCAATGGATGGGGTAAGAAGGACGGTATTGGCTTTCAAAGACGCAAAACTGCCAATGAAATTGTTCTTTCGATCTTGGTCACTTGGGACACAAAAACAGCCTCCACTTGCCATAGTTGCGAAAAATTGCATAATGGCCAAGCTGAAGCTGTAAGAGATGAAGTCATACATTCGTGTGTCGGTCGAAAGTCTGAGAATGGGCTTTTGTAAGATGAGGGCTGAGGACATGTTGGAATGGGTTATGATTATACCCTTAGGAACGCCCGTGCTGCCCGACGTAAAAACAGCATATACAGCGGATGACGGTGTTGCTCTGGAACCACACATTTTGTTGTCATTGTGGGATTCTGGAACGGCAAACAATCTAGAATTAACAATGACCGTTTTTTTCACCAGTCGAGAGCTAAGGGTTTGGAGACTGACTGATGTCAAGATCAGAGTACTCTTCGCTTGCTCAACGATGGTTTCAAGCCGTTGTTGGGGAAGGGAAGAATCGAGCAGAACAAATGCCCCGCCTGCCTTGAGAACACCTAGGATGGCAACAGATGTCCACATCGACTTCTCGAAACACAAGGCCACTAGCATTTCTGGACCAATCCCAAGTTTAATTAGCTGGACAGCCAGTTTAGCAGCAAGCCCGTCTAATTCGGAATAGGTCAGATCGCCATCCCATGCACATATGGCAGGGGAATTAGCCTGTAGTTTAGACTGTTCTTCGATAACCTCGTGGACACATTGTTGAATTGGTTCTGGAACGGTATCATTCCATTCCCAAATCTGCTCCTGATCCTGTGGTGTGACAATCGTGATATCAGCCACGTTCAACTTGGGATCTGCGTTGTTGATTTGGCACAAGACTAGTTCCAAACGCTCAAGCAACTTCTCCACTACCCAGGACTGGATAACAATGGAGTCAAACCTGGCGATGAATTTGGCCTTCTCCGTATAATGATGCACTTCCACTACCAAGCTATGATTATGGTGGACACCAGACTCTATCACTGAGCCAACTTCAGTGACTTCCTCTTGTGTCCTCATCACCAGGACTGTGGTAAAGTCGAGTGCTTCATTGGAAGAACCGTTCAGAACATATGGTTTTGCTTTCATCTCTTGCAGTTCCACCTCCATGATGTAATCGGAAATCTTTTGGTCGCCAATCAATCTGACATGGAGTGGAGCAGGAGCATCCACTGCCACAGAATTGGCGATACCAAAGACAACGCCTTCAGAATTAATCATTCTGCCTACAACCAAGGCCCATGCAGCATGAACCAAGGTTGCTAACCTATCTGAATGTAGCAGTTGGAAGGACGATGTGTCATGTTCCACCGTACTGTCTATCACCGGTTGTTTCATATTCATTGGCAAAAGCGGGAACGAGGCGCATTCCCAATCCCCCGAACGCGGATGTGTGTTGCAGTGAGAAGAACTCCCAACATCTGCAACACTAGATTTAGTTGGGAGTTCAGAGATACTCTCGGTCCTTCTGCTTGGTTCAAATGTAGGGGTATCGTTTTTCGGTGTCGCAAGCGGTAGCAGATTATTCGGCGGAGAGTTCTGGAGGCCATCGCACCTGGCGACGAATTCATTGAACTTTCTGTTTCCGTTAATCATCATGTTGAATAATTAAATAATCGCGTGAATAGGGTTTTTAATTGTTTTTAGATATAACTTGTACGGTGGTGGTCCGGCAATATCTTAATGCACATCAATTTCCTTTTGTGAAGGGCAAGAGAGGAGGCAGGACTTGAAATAAAGAACTCCCCAATACATGCGGTAATTAACGTACATTATTAAGACATCCGAAGTGAGGAGCATGGTATAATGACACAATATATGCTTTAACTAGTCGCCCAACAAGCCGCTGAGGTCAGACGATGCAGACAGCTTTGAAAGCTTCATGGTGTATAAATTTCAAAAAAATCCTCACAAGTATACACCCTCGCTGAATAGCTTCTTTTCGCCGAGTGTCCTTGTGTGACAACAAATATACTACTCGTCAAGACTTGTAACGCCACCATGCATAGGAATTTACCCCACCAATTGTACACAAATGATCCAAAGCTCACATTAATTAAGTTAACTAGCGCTTAGTATTCCATAATGGCTGCCTCAAATTTGCTTATGTCAGACATCAGTAAATATAGCAATTTACCCGCAATTCGTTAAATATTGCCATCCTTATAGGCTTGGTGACGGTTGGTCCACACGTCGTTCGCGCTTCGGATGACAAACAGACAGGGGCCACACTGTATACCAAGTCTAAGTTTAGTCTTTAGCGAACTTGGGGCCCAGGTATCCCATTCCCGGTTCAGATTGCTACTAAGAGCCTTGGTAAGAAATGCCTCTGGGCGACCAGCTGATTCTCAGCACTGCAGTACACTATTTCAGGCGTCATGTATTAAAAAGGCGCATATATGACAGACCACTCCCTATTAGTGACATCCATTCATCGGCGAAATGTGGTTAGAGCTAGATTGGTCCGTAAGCAGCCCAGCACCATGGCTCCTCCTGAGGCCGTGGGCCGCGTATGCCATTCGAGGTCCGATGAAGATCACATGCGACCTAGTTAGGTCAGCTGCAAAGACATATTTGTCACCACTACTACACATGTAGAAACATCATCACAGCTAAGCGGGGGTGGTGTGGCCCGCGCTGCTGACAACCCATCAGGACTCACATCAGACAAGTATCACAGCAGCCATCTCTTTCACATGACCCCGCTTGGGGATGGTTACACATCGAGCAAAGCATCAGTCAGTTTAAACACATTAAAGCCTCAAGTCGGTTGTTCCAATAGGCTGTTATATGACTGGTATTAGCAGCCCCACAAACAAACCCTGCTCCATTGCATAACACACAATGTACAGTGGGGCGGATAAAATTCCGAGGAGTTGCCGAACCTGCCCATGCCCTCATTATAACATATAAACTTCATATAAGGGTTGTATGATCAGGGTATATATAGATAGGTAATTCTAATAATGTATATTAGGTAAAGACTTTTACTTGATAAGCACTTATTAAGTACTTATTATAAGCTCCTTTATTTTCTTATTTTATTGCTTATTAGAAATAATAGGTAAGGTTAAATAAGAAGCTTAGGCTCCTATCTTCTTATAATTATTCCTCTTTTTAGATATTTAGTCTCTAAGTATTTATAGTATCTTTAGGTCTAATAAGCTTTATTATTTAATAGAATCTTTATATAAGTTCTATATTATATTATTATAATATATATATACTTACTAAATATTTTATTTATATTATATTTTATTATAATATAATTAGGATATACTTTGCTAAATATTCTTTAAGTACTTATTATTCTTTCTTTAGATATTATATATAATAATATTCTTTATTTTTAGTAATATTTATACTTTTTTATATTCTAATTATTTTAGTATATTATTTTTATTTTAATAATAAGTAAATAATTAGCTAATAAAATAATAAGCTTTCTTGTTTTTATTATATTTTATAGAAATATAATAATCTTATTCTAATTTATATTATTAAATCTTATAATAATTATTATATATATTATAAGATATCTAGCTAGTCCTATAGTACTATAAGTAGTCTTATTATATCTTATAAATATTCTACTAATATTCTAATTAGATTCTTAATAAGCTTATTACCTTTGCTATCTAGTATTAGAATTTCTTAGCTAATAAGAATAATCTTGTTTTTTTAATTAATTTATAATAATAGTATATTACTTAGGTATTTAAGGAGATCTCTAATACTTAGTATTAAATAAGGGATAGTATTAAGGCTTTTATAGGGGGCTAGTAAGTACCTACTAAGTATTTTACCTAGCTTTAGCTTTAGAAGGCTATTATTACCTAGGAGCTTATTATATTTAACTTTTAAGTTTATATATATATTCTATAAGTATTTTTATAGCTTTTTTATTATATATATTTTATAGGTTATTATTAATATTTTATAGTATTAATTTTTGGATATAGATACTAAGTACCTTTACTAATAGCTAGTTACTATTATTTTATTATATATATATAATAATACTTTTATTTATAGTCTTTTAATTATACTTAATCTTTTATAATATATTACTTTTACTTTTATTTATAGTATTAAGAAAGAGGGTATTTTTATTAAATTTAAGGTAATTTAATTTACTAAAATATTTACTAAACTCTCTAAGTATAAGAATAGTCTTATTCCTTTGTATATTATTAGGTATTTTAGTTATCCTTCTTTAGGCTATAATATTATTCTTATTTCTAAAAAATATTTAATATTTACTTATTTTCCTAGGTTTACAAAGAAATATTATATTTAATCCCTTGCTTATTAAGTCTATCCTTAGTAGTAAAAATAGTAGTTAGATAGTAAGCAAAAGTTTATTAGATATAGAGCTAGAGCCTATTTATTTTTCTCTCTTTTTATCCTAGTAAGAGTTATATTATAAACCTAATTAGAAGGCTCTTTATACTTATTATATACTTATTATATTAGCTATTTTACTAATATCTATAACTTTCTATATATCCTAAAAGTCCTAGGCTCCTATAGCTCCTAAGGTATTTATAAGTATTCCCTAGAAATATGATTATAGTTGCTCTTTGGGTAATACTTAGAAGATTTATATTAAGCAAAAGTAATTAATTATAATATATTTATTTATTTAGGGTTTAGATTATAGTTATTAGATTATATAATAATTATTTATCTTAATTAGTAATTACTTAATAAAATTCTATTATTATAGCTATTATCTTAGTATATATTTAGCTTATATTCTATAGTTTAATTAATTATTTTAATTATCTTATTTCTTATATATATATTTTTATTATTTCTAATATTTAGTAATAATATATTAGGTACTTTCTAAGTATTTACTAGGCTTTTATATATTATATTCTATTGGCTAGCTTATTTATTTTACTTAATAGAGTTTTTTATTGCCTTTATTTTTATATATTATTATATTTTCCACTTTTTATTTATCTTTCTTTTTCTTAAGCTCTGGTAGTAGTAGTAGGTATTTGCTAAATACCTTCTTAGGCTCTATCTAGGGCTTTAATAGTATAACTAAGAAGATATTATATATATATTTATATTACTCTAGAAGGTATACTTTATATACTTAGGCCTTAATTTTATTAATAATAGTTATCTTAATAAACCTAGGTACTAGCTTTTTATATTTAAAATAGAAGTTTTTAGTAAATAGTCTAATAATTTGCTCTTATTAGTAGCTTTATAGGGTATAGTAATAATTATAGTATCTTACTTAGCTTTTAATAGTTTATTGCTAATATTAGTATGCCTTTTTATATATTTAGTAGAGTATTTTTAGGTATTTGATAATCCCTTGGACTTTAATATATATATATTCTAGGGTATAGTTTACTATTTTAGGGTAGTACCTATAGAGTATTTATATTAGGGATATACTAATAGTATTATAATAATTATTATTATATATAAATTGTATTTCTAATAGTTATACTGTCTAATAGGATAGTATTTACCTAGTATATAATTATAGATATTATTTTAATATTTGGTTAGTTCTTTTTATTTGCTTATTGGTTTATAGATAATAAGTAGTAGATAGTTTATAGGTAATTGCTTATTCTTTTATAAATTCTACTTAGAATTTACTAATAAATAGTTTATTTTTATTATTTATAATACCTTTAGGTATTCTAAATTTATATTTTATATATTTATATAATAATTATACTATTTAAGCTATAATTAATATCTTTTTTATAGATATAAAGATAATATACTTTATTATATAATAAACTATAATTAGGATTATATTATATTTCTCTTTATCTATTTTAGTACTATTTAATAGCTTTATAATAAAATTAATATTAATTTCTTAGAATAGGTATAATAGTATAGATAATAACTATAGCTTCTTATAAGATCTATACCTTAGTATATATATACTTTAATAAGATTAATAACTCTAGGTATATTCTTTTATATCTTAGGAAATTTAATTCTAATAGAATTTATATATAATTAGTTTAAGGGTCTTAGTAGCCTCTATATAATCTATTCTTAGGTTATTATAATATTAGCAAAGAATCTTTAGTTTTATTACTTATTAGTTTAATATTACTAATCTCCCTTTATAGAAAAGGGTTTCTTAGTTATCTAAGTAATATTATATTATATACCTAATTACTTTATAGGCCTTCTTTACTTATTATTAATATTATAGGTCTTTAGCCTATAGTCCTTAAACTAAGTCTTTAAGCTTATAAGAGGATTAGAAGAAAAATACTATTTTACTTTTTATTAATTCTTTAATAATTAGGCATAGGATATATTATTTTAGTATAATAACCCTAGCTTTAGGTAAGTTCTTATAGCTTTCTAGAGTAATTATATCTTATTAAGTATTCTTTGGTTATTATATAATTATATTTTTAGCTAATTAAGCTTTAGTAATAATTATAAAAATAAATATTAAGCTTTATTTTAAATTAGAGGATCTTAATATTTTAAGATAGTTTAAAGATAAGAATTCCTTTAAATATTCTTAGGTTTAGCTTATTAGGCTAGCTTTTATTATCTATATATATACTTAGGTAATCTTGCCTTTCCTTAGGCTATTAGTAATTATCTGGTATATACTTAGTAGGAGTATTTATACTAATTATAGCTTTTATACTAAGGTAAGTAAAATATTTTTATATAAAACTTTACTTATTATATAATCTAGTCTTTTAGATAGCCTATTAATAGGGTTTATTTTATTTAGTTTATATTTAATATTAAAATTAAAAAGTACTAATTAGTATATCTAATAGGTAAGCCTTCTTTAAAGGTCTTTTGTAGAGGCTATAATAATTCCTATTAGAGCTATATAGTTTATTAGTAATATAAATTTATTTATTAATTTTAAGAGGTAGTAGCTTTAGTACTTTATACTTTTAATAATAATAAGGAGTTCTTACTAGCCTATAGCCTAATATTACTTAGTTTTTATAAGCTTTTATAATTAATAAGTAATTAATTACTATTAGTCTTTATATAATTAGATTATAATCCTTAATATAATTTTTATTAATATATCTATTTTTACTTATAATTTTAGCCTAGGATCCTAGTACTATAGGATAGTTACTAAGTAAAATACTTTCTTTAGCTAGTTAAATATATTAGTTACTTTTATAGGCTATTTAAATACTCCTATTTTCCTATTACTCTAGCTACCTTTTAATAAGGCTATAATAGGTTCTATAATCTTAGAGTAATAGCTAATAAACTTATAATAAAAGTTATAAAATCCTAGGAAGATTTATATATCTTAAAAGCTCTTAGGTAGTTTTTATTTTATAATTATTTTAATTCTTTCTAGCTTTATTTAGATATTTTCTTAGATAATAATATAATCTAGGAATTTTATTTTTTATTAGTAAAAATTATATTTAAATAGTTTAGTATATAATTATACTTTATATAGCTATTATAGGATCTCTTAGATATTCTTTATATATTATTTCCTAGTTTAAGAGTAAATAATAATATTATCTAAGTATATAATATAGTAAGTATTTAATAAGCTAATTAGTATTTAATAGATATATACTTAGAAAGTAACTAAGATATTAATAAGTCTAAATAATATAATTATATACTTAAAGTAATTATATTTAGTATAGAAAGTAATTTTCTAGTAGTTACTAAGTTTAATCTAGATCTTATAATAGGTATTTCTAAGGTTAATCTTAGTAATCTATTTTATTTTTACTAATTAGTTTAAGAGGTTTCTAATAAGTAATAATAGATAATAATTCTTAATAATTATAATATTTAAGCCCTAGTAATTTATATAAAGTCTTAAGATATTATTCTTTTTTAGTATAAATAAGACTAATACTTTAGCTTTATTTATAAAGGGCTTTATATAATTATTTATAATATTCTTTATAATATACTCCTAGATTACCTTTTATTATATCCTATTAATAGGATAGATAGGGCTATATAGGGGTTTTTTTCCCTTAATTAGGTTAATTATATATTCTATGCTCTCTAGAAAGGATAGTTCTTTTATAGCTATCTTATTAAAAGTAATAGTTATATTCTAGAGTTTAGAGGGTATAGTTATTATTTTTTAGGGTTCTTTTTCTTTTAGTTTAGCTATTAATTGCTTATCTAGTAATAATATACTATAGATATATATTACTTATACCTATTCCTTATTTTTTATTATCTTTTTTATAAAGGCTTTTAGCTTTATAATAGAGATTAATATATAGCTCTAGGTATAAGTATAGGTATTAATTATTTTTTTTTTTTTGCCTATAGAGTTATTAGATAGTAGGAGATTGCTAGTGCCTTATAATTAGGGTACCTTAGTAAATATTTGCTGGATCTTTCTAGGGAATTCTTATAAGTATATTAGGAAGAAGGTTAAATAATATATTTACTTTAATAGAGATTTTATTCTATTAAATATAATTAGGGCTAATACCTTTTAATTATTAGTAGATTATAATTCTAATTATTTTATTAGTTTAGAGCTAATAATATTAATTTAGGTATAAGTATTTATATTTATTTATATAATATATTTATTATAGGCTTATAGTATAATTACTTATTTTTTTATAGTATTTCTAATAAGGACTATTTATAGGTTTAGTATAGGAAAATTAGATTAGTTTTTTATATTTATTTATTTTCTAAGGAGTCTAAGTCCTTATTCTTAGCTTAGATAGCTTAAATTTATATTAATTTTAGGTACTTTATATTCTTTTTTAATATAGTATATTTACTTAAGTAATAGCTTACTTAAAAATAGTTATAATATTTAATAAGGATATTTTCTTAGTCCTAGGGATATACTAGGAATATTTATACCTTTAACTTATATTCTATAGGAGGGGTATATTTTATATTTAATATTAAGGTTAAGTAATTTATTTTAAATAGTAGTTTATTCTTAGGCCTTTTATAGGAGTTCTTTATATAGGTAGATTTTTATTATTCTTCTTAGTAAGACTTAGATCTAGGTCTTTTTTAGTATTTATTCTATAAGTATTTATTGCTTTATTTTATATATAGCTATTGCCTTTCTACTTTTTAAGCTATATTTTTTACTTTAATTAGGCTAATTTTAAGTTAATCTAAGTTATTCTTTAGGTACTTATTTAGGCTAAAGTAATATTAGTAAGCTAGATTAGATTATATTTTAATTTTCTTAGTTCCTAAGGAGATATATATTATTATTTATATTTAGAAGTAGTTTATTAGGGTTTGCTTTTTATGCTATTAGAGACTTAATAGTTTATTTCTTAGATCCTATTTTTAGTAATCTATATTAATATACCTTCTATATATATAATCTAATAGGTCTTACTATTCTAGCCTAAGAATATCTCCTATATAATTATATTATTAGGTTTAGTTTATATAGGAAAGTTTAATTAATACTTACTTAATTTTCTACTTATTTATATAGCCTAGTCTTAATTAGTTCCTTAACTTAATAGCTTATATTTAGTTATTAATCTTTATATTAGTAATATCCTCTTTTAAGTAGCTATAGTTATAAATTAGGGGTTTATCCTAGTTTTTCCTTAAGTTTACTAGGTATTCTATAAGCTACTATATTATTTATATTTAGCCTTATATTAATTTGTCTAATAGTGCTTTTAGTCTTATTTTTTTTATATTATCCCTTAGCATAGGGTATATAGGGCTTCTTTATAGCTTATAGCTATTATTGCTCTTAGTATATACCCTAGAGTTAGGGGTCCTAATATAGTATTATAGTTCTAAGGACTTTTCTAGTATAAGGTTTTAGTCTTGCTAGGTAGTCTTTAATTAACTATTTAATAGATAGTACTTATATATATTTTTAGCTTTTATTATAATTAGCTTATTAATAATAAATTAACTTTATTCCTTTTTATTAATAGGTAATTATTAGTATAATATTATATTATTTATAGTTATATAATATATTAGGGAGTAATTACTTTTATTAGTATATTAGAATATAATATTATTTATTATATATATATTAATTACTTAGGTAAGTATAAAAATAAAAGAATTATAAGGATTATATAATTAGGGTATATATAAATAGGTAATTTTAATAATATATATTAGGTAAAGACTTTTATTTAATAAGTATTTATTAAGTGCTTATTATAAGCTCCTTTATTTTCTTATCTTATTACTTATTAGAAATAATAGGTAAGGTTAGATAAGAAGCTTGGGCTCTTATCTTCTTATACTTTAATACCCAATTTTATAGCTAAATAAGATCTAATTTCTTTATTAAATATATAAATAGATTGGTTAAAGGGAGTGCTTTTTTAGAGTATATATTAATATTTAGTATATTAGCTATTTATATTAATAATAGCTTATAGCTAGGTTTTTATTAATTTATATAAATTAATTATAATTTTACTTTTAATATTATTTTAAGCTTTAGTAATAATTTTTTATAATAATTACTTAGTTTTATTAGTTTAAGGTATATTATTAAGCTTTAGATATATTTTTATTATTTTTTCTTTAACTAAGGGCTAGATATTTTCTATAGGATTAAGATTAAAGCTATAAAAAGGGAAATTAATAATATTAATTTTATTCTTTTTAGCTTATTTATATAATTAATTTTAGATTATATATAAAGTATATATAAAAGTATTATCTTAGATAAAGATATTATTAAATTAAGTTATTATTAAAAGATTTTTTTTAAGGTAAGCTTAGATATAATAACTTATAATACCTTCTTAGGATATCTTAGGATTACTTTAAAAAAATATTAAAAGGGATTATTTTAAGCTTTTAATTTTACCTTAAAATATTTATAAATAATATAATAATTTCTCTTAAGATTATATATTTTTAAAATAAAGATGTTTTTATATATTATTATTAATTATAAAGAAATTAAAAAATATTTAAAATAAATTTTATAATAAAAAATCTTATTTTTTTTATTTTTTTTTTATAATTATAATCTTATTTATAAAAATCTAATTTTTTTAATATTAAAAATAAATATTAATATATTTATTTATAAATATAAGCCTTTAAATTAATATTTTTAATATTAATTTAAGTTATTATAATATCTTTTAATATTAAATATTTTTCTTTTTAAGATATTAATTTAATATTAAAATTAAATAATAAAAATTTACTTTTTTAAATAATTTATAATTTTAAATAAAAAAATTTATTCCAATAATTTAAAATATATATCTTTTATTATATATACTTAATATATATAATTACCCTAAATAAAAGTAATTTTTAATATTTCTTTAATATATATATTACTTAATAATAAAATAAATAGCTTAATTAGAAATCCCTTTATTAGTACTAATCCTATATATTATATACCTATATTTATATACTATTATAATCCTTATTCTTTTATAAGGCAAATAATTATAAACAGGAGCTATTTAGTATAATATTTATTAAATTATTTGGGTTTAAAGAAGGGCTGTGTTTTTAGTTATATTAGTGTTAAGGTAAGGGGTTCGGGTACTCCTCGGAACTTTTGCCGCCCCACTGTACAAACCCCTATTCATAGCTTCCACTGCTCGGTGTGACCAAATAGCTCTTCGCAACATCTGCTATTAATGTTCATTTCCGGATCGTGGGAATATAATATCGGTTGAAAATCTACAAAAGGCTGCTCCGAAGCAAAATATCTGTGTGTGTGTGTGTGTGTGTGTGTGTATGTTTGTATTTTGACGCCTTTGGCTTCCCCGGCAAAATATCTGGGTCTTGTCAACCAGGGTGCACTACAGGGTTAATCAACTTTGGGGGACGGGGGAGCAATGTTGCTTAAAATTTTATGGTTGTGTACTTGGAGGTGTTTCGATCTGCGCGCAACGGATTATCGGTAGCTAGGGAATGGTAGAATAAATAGTCTCTGTCACTTCTGGCAAATTTTGCATCTCCGCAATCGTTTTCCATCCCAGGGAACACTATCACAAACACAATTGTTGTGCGAGACATCCTTGGGAGTATGTATACACAACCAATTGAAATCTTGATAATGAAAATAAAAATATAAATACATTATACATATAAATTACCTTAGAAATAGAATGTTCGTACGATTTTTAGTTGCTTGTAACACCTCGCATTAGTTTAAACGGCCCTGCCACTCTTCTTGGCTCCAGGGTATTTCTTCATGAGGCCGTCCAGTAGGTTGGTACCGCCAAGCTGCATAGTAGAGAATATTGGGCAAGAGAGATTGGTGATAGAACCAGTGATAGGGTTGGCCACCCCAAGGAGCGCGCCCAGCGTTGTATAAACAGACGCCAGGTTGTCTGCCACACCCATCTGCAGTGCCTGGAGGGCGAAGCAAACGAGGTTGTGTCCTTTCAGTAAATTTGCAGTGTTAAGCACACCACCTGTTACGTCCGCCAAATCTACTGCAGCAAAAGTATTCACAGCACCCACATTGCCTCCAATGCTGCCCAGCTTAGGATACTGGGCTATCCAGTCCACAAGATCCACAGCAACATCAGGTATGCCGTAGTCGACAGCGATTCGGTACCAGTTGGACGGAATCCGCTCCCAGCCTTTCTTGTAAACAAGACGGCCTGTCTTATCCTTGTAGACTCCTAAGAAACTGGCGTAAACATCTCTGGCTAGATACAGAGTAAGCAAATGACCAGAGATATGTTGAGCATGATCCACTGACTTAGATTACCGCCACTTGGGTATTGTGCCGAATGATTGCTGAGCATTCGTCCTAAGAAGAGATAACCACCACTGCGAGCGAATATACCACTGTAGGGTCCATAATAAAAATAAGGATTGGTCGCGATCTTTGGTGCTCGTTAGCTTGTTGTCGCACAAAGGGGCTTCAACTCATTTCCAAAACTGACACTCTCATCAAATCGCTTCGCAGAACGGGCAGCAAGGTCATTCATAGTCATTGCACCGTTAACTGGGATAGCATTGTACACTTCCAAGAACTTTGTCATGTTCATTGTAGAGCAATCCCCGGTAACATAAAGGTCATCACGCGTACTTGAACCATCAGCCTCGATCAGATTATGTGTAGCATCGAGTCCTTGTGGCGTAGCTAGCAAGCCAAGGAGACCAACAATGTTTTGAATATTCGGACTCGGCCCACCAATCGAAAATCCTGGGTTCAATGAAACGGGGTTTCCGACTTCTACCGTTGACGCGACACTGAGAAGGGAGGTCAGATCAATGCCCATACCGTACACTGCAAATTCTGTTAATATCGGCGTATTGCACATGTATAAACCAGTGTTGAAGTGGCACCTTTATTTATCGCAACAACAGCGTCGATAAGCTGAAAACAAAAATCAGTTACTGATGCACACAGTGAGGAACGGTTGGGGCCAGACGCACATTAACAGCGCCAGTACGAGCCAAATATCCGTGGTTGGCAAGAGCATTGAGTCCCGGACAGGACCCTCTCTGGTCCCCCTTGGAGAAATCAGGTGGTTTAAAGGCATTGGCGCCAGTAACTTGAACCCATATGAGTGAATTTCTTTTCTTCATCACTGACAATTGGACTTCTGGGGAAGGGTTTGCTTACCTGAGATAGGGGTTGCTATGGGATCGAATAGGAGACGCTTCTCCTTCAGACTTTCGATTGTTTTGATTAACTGATCGGGGGTGTAGTCAGATTGTCTCGCAATTTTGGCCCAGTTCTCAACCGTTGGAAAAGAGTGGACCAAGGTTGAAAAAGGAGTCAATAGAAATGCGGCACAAAGGCCAACAGAACGAAACCCCATCTTCATTGACTTGATTGTACAACTGAAGGTTTCTGTGTGCCTGAAAAGAAAAAAATAGAAAAAGAGTGGATGGGGAGTGGAGAAAGATAAAGTCCAAGGACAGTGGCTGACGCTACCCCCTGTTTAGATTGAACCAGGACCTCGAGAGCTATCTCCAGACTTTGTCAGTTCACGGGCCCCAGAGAAATGAGCAACGCAGGAAAATATAATACAAGCCAGTGAGCGAGGATCATGTCTGGGTGAATCACCCTAGTGGCCGATCTTGGGCGTCCGGGAGCGGTTGATCTACAATGCATAATCGGGGAGGGAACGAGGAACGAGCACCTGCTCCGGTACGTATCCCTTGTGTTTTTGGAGTGCGTCGATCTAGAATGCAGAGAACATGCAACTTATCAGGGAGCTAGCACTTAGGCTGCTCTATAAATCATGCCCTGACTCAGTGCGCACACGGGCCGGCACCAAGGGATTAAGCCTCAATTGAGATTGCACTGGCGGGAATGACATGGAGGTGTAGGGACCGCAACCTGCGACAGAGGATAATGCCTAAATTATCACCCGGTAATAAGCAATAGTAGACGACACCAAGTGTGACATTACATAAATTAGAACGGCTTGACTTGCCTATGCGCACAGGCGTCGAGGTGAGATGACGTTTCTTCACCCAACCTTACTAGAGATGCAATGGGTTTAGCACAACGTTAGCCGGAGGTAACACTATTGAGATGGACCTCTGGGCTAGATAAGACCCAAATTCACGGACCTTCAACATAGGGCTTAGCATATCAAGCCAATCTTGTCGCGTGATAGGCATGCGCCGTCAGTGATCGGTGTTTTGAACTCGGCGCCACCGACACTAGCTAGTACGCTGCCGCTCTAGCCCCGACATAGCGTGTAGAAACAGGCCATACGCAGGCCAATGTTCATCCACGGTGAAGCCATCTCGGCCCTTCCCTTCTCGGCATTATCCCCGCATGAAAATAATCACCCTGTTTAATCGTCTGGAAGTATTTTGTCTGTTCTTCGTTTCAGTTCGCAGGCCACAACCTTTTTGGATCATTGTTTAAGAGTATCTGAGCCGTTGATTCCCATAATATCCATGGTCTCTTCGCCGAGAACCTCGATTCTGCGAAAGCTCTGACCATAATGAAGTCCTCTCAGTTCTGCTTACTGGTAGCATCCCTTCTATTTTCTATCTGCGCTGCGGACTTGTTCGAATATGTCAACCGAATCCCGACTTGTGGCTTGAACTGCCTTGCAAAGACGATACCGGCTTCAGAATGCCAATCCTTTACCAACAGCTCGTGCATCTGTACCAGCAAGACTCTTCTTGCAACCACCGATGCCTGCATGTCCACAAAATGCACGGTGCTGGAGCGTTTAGGTAAGGGTTTGAACCTTGCAGGTAATCTTCGAAAAGACTAATTCAATATAGAGCTGGCAAAGATAAACGAGGAAGCATGCAATTTACCAATCGAGCATCGACGAGTCCACGACTGGATAGGTATGGGCCTGCTAGATATTCTGGGCCCAGTTTTCTTCACATGCAGAATATGGTTTCGATACCACATGACGAAGAAGATGGAGATTGACGATTGGGTTTTGGTCGCCACATTTATAGTCTGGTATGTCTCTGAAGCATTTTTCTTCTTTTTGAATGTTTCCAAGAGTGGGAATTTAGCGCCTCTCTTACTCTTGGGATATATATTGTCTGAATTAATTCCTTCCGAGCACATACTAACTCGAAACAGGATACCATTCACCATCCTCGGAGTCATCAGTAATTAGAACCGATTTTCTCCATTTCTACCTCATTTACTAATGACATTGAACAAAAGTCCGTATCATAGCAATTGGCTACAACATATGGGATTTAGATATCGAAACAATCACTCTTGCCTTGAAGGTTAGAACTCGTACACTTACTAACCTGCTATCTTCGAAATTGCTGACAACTGGCTGGATATAGCTTTTCTTCGTTGACGAGTTGTTATACACCTTGACCTTAGCTCTATTGCGCATTAGTATCCTATTCTTCATCATGTAAGCAACCTTGAGAGTTATCCCATATACCTTCCCTACTGCCTTGGAGCACACGGCCTTGAAACTGTACCGGTTTCAAAACATTGCGGTGTATAATTTTGCCGTAGGTTACAATAAGAATTAACAGCATCAAATTACTGACCACGGTCATATATAGGAAAGTCTTTGCACAGCTCAGAATATGGTGCTGGGTTACGATGGCATTTGTCATTACATCAGCGACAATTATTATTTCTATGACATTATTCCAGTGTTTGCCTGTAAGTTGCCAATAAATTAGTGTCTCTCTTTGGCCCAAGCCCTTTGCTAAAGTTTGACAGATAAATTATAATTGGGTTGGATGGTGAGTTTACCTTTCCATGATCAGTGTTGATGATTGGCCTTTGCCCAGACCGCTGAGAAGTATATATATCATCAACATTATCCCATCTAACAATTATAATAGGAAGGGAGATTACGTTGGAGACTTCAAATGCCTGGATGTAAATGCGCTGAGCTACGCTGCGGCTGCAAGTGGCATCTGCCAGGACTTGACTATTCTCATTCTCCCATTGCCTGTCATCACGGTGCTTCAGATGCACTTGAGGAAGAAGATCCTAACAATGGGGATGTTTAGCCTGGGATTATTCATCGTAATCACCAGCTGCATCCGCCTGAAGTCACTGGTACAATTTGCGAAGAGCCTCAACCCCACTTGGGACTACGTTGATGCAGTGCTTTGGACTTCACTAGAGGTGAATATTAGTGTGGCCGTCGTTTGCCTTCCTTCCATTAGGATGTTTCTCGCCAAGAAGCTTCCTAACATATTCGGTTCTATCACCAATCCTTCAAAGAAGTCCAAGGATTCGAATCTTTCATCAATTGTCCCCCCAGTCTCGAGGCGGAACCAATACGCAGACCTTCCCGATAAATACGGTGCGCATAATGCAACAGGGTCAAGCACATGGGAAGAAAACTCTATTGAGCTAGACGGCAAAGTCGTGGCTACCCCCTCGGTGGCGGATGATGGAGACATAAATCTTATACCAGATCGTTCGCTGGCGAACGATGTGAAAAATGACTCACCAGTTAGACACTCTTGGTCCTTAATTGACAGGGGCTAATGGGGACTTGCTTGAGAAGTCTGATGGTATGCACTTAATCATATTGCATGCATTGATACATGACTTAGAATAAACCCATTTAAGGTACCGGGAGGTGATCAATTCTCCAATAGACCAAAAAGATCAACCAAATCAGTTTCGATTCGCTACATGAATCGCACCGCAAAATAGTCCACGCGGATATGCAGAGACTTGGGCGCTGCCCTTACGGCAGGCTGACCCGATCCCGATCCTATTACCGTCATTTTTATCCCTCCCCAGAAAATCAGATACACGACTGGACAGTGGGATGATATGGCCGAGCACCGAAAGACAGCCTGCAATGCCAAGCATCAACCCGTTTATCAATCCCTTCAATCGACTACATATACTGAATCACTAGTCCAACAGCTATTGGCCCAGTCCAACTAATTTCTCATTCAAAACCAGCCTGCACAAGCACAGAATATAACGGACATACCAACCTCAAAATAGCAGCGAAGTAATGATTAAGGCAACTGGGGAGCGTCTGAAGCGTCATCACGGAACCCTGGGAAAAGTTTGTTGGATTAAGTGGTAGCCATTAGTTATTTGCATTACAAATCTTGTCAGATGAACACATTTAATGTAACATGACTTCTCATTAGTTGCCAGTAAGCTGATGTAAAATATTTTGATGGAGTGAAATCAGGGAACTAGGGATAAGGCAAATACCTTTAGCCAATTACACTAGGGTATGTCCACACCCATGTCAGATTCTTACCACCAAGTCTTGCTGTCAATGATGCTGGACACGAGATGATCGTTTTGCGTATCCATTTAAGTCCCACCGACGGAAATTCCGCTCGCCGGTCTGGTGAATAGGTAATACCCATACTCTCTCCATCTAGCATATGGGTTTGGGCACAATAGGTGCTACCCGCATTTCAATATGCCAGCAAACCAAACAACAACAGCCCCGGGCGTGAGACGAAGAGCATGTGTCAATTGCACAGTCGGCAAGTGCAAGTGCATCTCAATATCCGAAGAACAATGTGAACGCTGTGAGCGGTTGGGAAAGAAATGTGTTTATGGCAACATCCTCAGCAAGAGGAAAAGCCCGTCAGGTATCTCGTGCGTTGGCCTACCGTATAAAGATTTACACTATTGGACTTCTGACTCTTCTTCAGACGTGTAAGACTGCTGGAGAAAAGCTTAAATATTTTAATGTCATATCTTGGTGGTCAAGTTCAACATAGGGACCTGCCTAACAATTTAGAAACTCCCGACCACAGCTCTCTAGCCGGCCCCCAGAAATCACCCTTCCGTATAGCCGAGGCAAAGGTCTGGGACGTTATCGAACATGGGCTCATCACTCAAGAAAGTGCACAATCTTTACTCGATGATTACCGAAACAACGGAGTTCGCCACTTTCCCTTCGTAATAATTCCTCCAGACACCGATGCAACTTCTCTCAGATTCAAGACGCCATTCCTATTCTTTTGCATTATAGCGTCAATGATAGTTAAAGACTGTGGACTTCAACGACAACTTGGTGAAGAAATTCGACTTTATGTGCAGAAAAGAATGCTGCTTCAATCTGACGATAGCATTGAGCTACTGCAAGGTCTTCTGGTTCGTCTAGCCTGGTACCAGTACCATTACCTACCGCAAACTCAGCAACTTGTTTCCCTCACACAGTTTTGTATCAGCCTCGTACAGAAGTTTGGCCTCGATAAAAACCCAGTCAACAGAAGGCGCAAAATATATCTTGAACCGAACGAGGCTGAGCACTATCGAGACTCTGAGGATACCGAACAGCTTCGAGCCCTACTGGGAACGTATTGTACAGCGTCATGGTAAGTACTTGTGTAATTAATATTTGTCAGAGCATATGGATCTTAAGTTAATAATCCAGGGTCGCAATAAAGTTTAGAGCTCGGTGTGGGATTCCATATACTAAGTACATCAAACATTCTAGCACATTTTTAGCTGATACTTGCGAATACCACACGGATCAACTAGCATTCTATCTAGTGAGGGTGTGCGAAATATCCCAAAGAGTCTCAAATACATTTGCACTGGATGATGTAGAAAACACTGAAATTCGAGATGAAATTGTAACCGCCATGACAATAGACTCTTTCAACAAGGAGTTGGATGCCCTGGAGACATCGATGTCGTCAGAACTTCGACGAAATAGTGCGTCAAATGCGCCACAAGGATGGTATTTTCTAAGATAGGATGTGCTAACATATGGTTCCAGCCGCATTAAAACTCGAATTCCAACTTGCTAGGAGCTTGATTTCAGAAGTAGCACTTCACCAAGAGTTCTGGGACAATTCTTCAACCTCTGGGCCATTGGCTACAGGAAGACTTCTGCCGTCGCCAACTCGAAGATCTCTGATGCTCTGGAGTTTGTCTCAAAACTGCAAAGCCATTTTCAATATTGTCATAGATTGTGGTGATATAGAATCGTGGTATCTTACGTATTATACCTATGCAAAAATTTGCTATATTCTGAGATGCCTCGCGAATCTTGATCGTCTTCGAGGAGAGTCTTCAGGCATCGTTAATATTGCCCAAACACAACGTTTTACTTCAAGCTTAGCAGCTAAAGACATTATGGAAATAGAGAAAAGAGTAAACTTGCTATTTTTATCAGCAAGTTTACAGAGGAAACTGCACAGGCTAGCCCAAGGAATTATGAACGACCAAGACCAGCAGAATATGATGGCAATGTTTTCATCCATGGTGGCTGAAGTAACAGCCCCATACGAAGCACGAACCAAGCACGAGCTTAGCGTGCCCTCCAGTGAGCTGGCACCTACAGGTGAACTGTCAAATGAGTTAGTTCGTGATGTCCCAATCAATGAAATATTTATGCATAAGCCATTGGGCAACTTATCTGTTTTCGCCAATGGAATGCCTGGCGGTGTGGTTTGGGGTGAAGCATTGTTAACAAACTCATTTGTTGATGGTATATTACAGTAGTATTGGGTAGCAAGTAGTATTGGGTAGCAAGTAGTAGTGTAGTAAACAGGAATTGAAATGACACGTTGAAGGCAACAGCAATCTTGGAACGTATGCAGACGGGATACAGTACCCGTATCTCACCAGACGGAGATTCCGCCGGCTCTATAGACCGGTAAATCCGTTTGAAGAAACCACGGGGCTTACCAATTGCACATTGACTACCTGACGTCATGAACATGGACGACTATGAAAATGGACTAGCTATGTCCATTCTAAATACCACAGGACTGGAAGTATTTGACAAAAGAAGAGTGCACCAGAGAGTCTCCCATTATGCCTCCTCCTAGAGGCACATTCAACCCCTTGGAGGGCCCTGGTACGTGAGGATGAGGGTGTATACTCGGATGCTTCCTTCGGCTAACTCAGAAAAGCGGACTATGACATGACCTCCATCATACATAGCGACACATATCCAGCTATTGATCCTACTAAAGCAGATTTCGGTGGAAGAACAATTTTGATCACTGGGGCTTCTCGAGGTCTCGGGCTAGCAATGAGTATCGCGTTTGCGAAGGCCGGGGCCTCGCGAATTGCTATAATTGCCAGATCAGACATGTCCGACACCGTGAATGAAATAAAGGCCTCTTGTCAGGATTTGAGCGTTAGTTTCCCAGACATACTCCCTATTCAAGCAGACCTCGGCGAGCCTGAAGACGTTCAAACGATGGCCGCACAAGTGGAGAAATTGTTCGGCCATGTTGACATTATTATCAACAATGCAGCTATAGTTGCAATGGCTTCTATCGCGGATTCCGATCCTTCCGAGTGGCTGGGGCTATTCAAGATCAATCTCTTTGGCCCGTACCTGATGATACGGGCTTTGATGCCCTTGTTGCTTCAAAGCACATGCAAAACTCTTGTCACCGTCAGTAGTGTTGGGGCTCATCTCACAACCCCCAATTTGAGTGCCTATCAAATATCGAAACTCGCGGTCCTGAGATTAACGGAATTTTTCACTGCTGAATACGCAGACAAAGGCATATTGGCTTATTCGGTCCATCCCGGGAATATCCCGACTGATGCTATGGGTGGGTTCGATGGAATTCCGCCCGAGATGCAACACAGTATGTAATGAAGAGTCTCCCTTGCGATGGTTATTATTCGTTACTTAGACTCTTGTCGCAGTTTTCGTCGACACCCCAGAGCTCAGTGCAGACTCGGTTGTGTACCTCACATCTCAGAGGCGCACCTGGCTATCCGCGAGATATATTAATCTGACTTGGGACCTTCCTGAGCTTATGTCAAAGGAGGATGAAATTGTAAGCAAAGACATGCTTAGGCTGCGACTTGCGGTGTAATCTAGGTGAATTCGACGCGAAGTCTTGATTCGGGATATTGGGAACGACAAGAATGGATACTCAAAGATTGATACTAATTTGTTGGGCCATATTGAATATTCGGCTACTAAAATCCATGGATTCTTTTGCAAGGTCTCTGTCACCTGTTTTGTCCAAGGCATCAGTACATTCGCCTGTGAAGAATGCCAACTGTCTAGCAAAGCACACTCTCACTGTTAATCCATGTCGGAATCTGTGATTCGAGTGATTTCCATCTTCCATCGTCTATCTTCTTATTCTGTTACCCGGAAGCATGGGTGATCATTGTATTATGCGTTAGGGCAGTGGGCAATGCGACTGTGGTCCTATTTCCCTCCTCTCCAGGGTGGCGAGGGCCTGGCGTAACGTACCCATGGTCTTGATTTATTTCGCGTACCAGAAGTCGCTTCCTCGGACATTTCGCGCTGAGCGTTTCATGCAACGGGGATATCATCCGGGCCCATCTTGGCCAGCGTCGGCGATTGACGAACAGGGCTCGCCAGGCGTGGAGAGGATGTTCAACGGCAAAGCAGCGCTGCGCCGGAAACAACCACTGTGCCTGTTGCGGTACAAAGGGCTTGGCTTGTTGGTATCTCACGACACAGTCTCGCCGGCGCAGTATTGAAAATCGACTCCTATAGCCACAATACGACGTCACCTATGATTCCGAGACGATCCTGGACAGCGCACTTCTAATCCATGGCGACCAAGTTGTTGCAGGAAGCAATGCGTCGTCATCAACCCTCTCGTTTGACACTTAATTGTCCGCTAGTATTCTCGACACTCACTCATCTGATGTCATGGCCAGATGCATTGAACTGTACAGGTCTATTACAGCAGTTTCTTCAGACCTCTCTCATAGTTACTGTGTGCTATCCCTTGCCCGCTACCTGTCTTAGGCCGAAATGCTAACCCCTTGGCAGATTAATCGTGAAAACAACATGTCTTAGTTAATTCTTCAAACCCTGGGTTCAAAGGCATTAGGACATCAGGGTTCCTTGGAATCCACTGTTCTAATGATCAATTCGCCAAGCCTATAGTGATTGAAGGTCGGCTGTCCAATTAGTTCACCATTGACTTAAAATGTTCAATCCACCGGTCTAAACAGTTACAAACCTTGGTTGCAAACTTAATGCTATACAGCCCCATTTCAGCAGAATGTTATACATTTGTGAAATTGCAAAGGTATATAGGGCCAACCGAGTCATACTACCTGCACAACAACCTTTGTTGAATAGACAAATCAAACAGCCAAAGTCGCAGCCAGCAGCCATCAACGTCATCACTCGTAGATTCTATCCGACTTATTTTCTAAAAATTGCACATTAAGGCGCGAGGGATTGCCTTATCCATTGTTTCAATTGGTGCTTTTGTAATGATATTTACTATTAAAAAACACTAGATAACAATACTGGTCGCTAAAAACCAAAATCCTTTTCTTTTGAAGTTATTGTTGTATCATTTTAATACCATATCAATTCTCAATATTAGGGTAATTTGCCCATTACCTCTGAGATTATAGTCGTCCCACCCTAAGCTTCATGGTAAAGACGTCACGTATGACCTGAGAAGCCTTGGCTGTTCCCATAATCCTAGAACGTATTTAATAAACGTAAATGAAATCTTCATTCTTGAGGTCTGTAAGATCCTGAAGACCGTTGTCTTCGGCAATATCCTTGACGCGCTGGTTCTCGGCGTGTTCGTGATCAATCGCTTTGCTCTCCGAAAGATCTTTTCTTCTCAACATAGACTTGTCTACGAGGTTGGCAGACTTGCCAAGCTGTTCACGCTTCTTTGCATGCAACCTATTCAAAAACATAAGGTATATTGGAATCAGTCTTTTAAAAGGTTAGCCCAGAACTACTCTGAATATTCGGTGACTTACAAGCCCAAAGCTCCTGTGAGTAAGAACATAACCAAGTTAGAGATTAGTCCGGTACGGTAGATCGGTGCTTCATCTGTCGAGTAAAGCAGTGGGCCTATGACATTGCCTGTGCACATGCCCCTATAATTATGTTAGCCTTCCTGAGTCCATGGTTCATGCCGTGACCACGCACATAAGCATGATGGCAGACGACATCTTTTTCTTGGTATCGCCTCCGGTGTTCTGGGCCGACCAAGCATAAACCATCGGCGTGATTGCACCCATACACTGGACCAGATAGTATCCAAGAAGCAACACGCTCTTGTTCTTTGTTGTTCGAGGGACAGTTAGCATCAGAATAGAGCCGGTGGCGGGGAGCAGGCTGATGACAGCGATTATGAGGCCCTTGCGAGAGAATCTAGTTGCAAGCCAGGCAGAGCCAATAATGGCGACAATTTGAATCACACCCGTGGGTAATGTGAAAAGAATGGCCGTGAAGTTTGTGTACCCGAAATCCTTGACGACGAGGTTGCCAAAAATACTAATCCCACCACTTGCGATTGAGATTGCCACAATGAGCACAAACCACAAGTATGTCTTACCATCCAAGAATACCTCAATGACATGATCCCATCTCCACACTCGACTAGAAATTCCCATTTGGTTGACTCGAAGTCGTTGAGTAGCAATTGTGCGTTCACGTTCTGTCAGATATTTGGCTTCCATTGGCGAGTCAGGCATAAATATGATAAAAATAACACCAAATATGACAGTCAGGGCGCCACAGAAAATGAAGATGATTTGGTACTTGTAGAGAAGGTGAGTTGTGATATGACCCAATCCATAGGTCGCCAAGCTTCCAAGAATAAAGGTCAAACCATTCATTGAAGACCAGTACGACGTTCGTAGAGTTTGTTCAGAGCGAAGCCACCACATCTGCGTGACTGTGAGTAGAGAGGGTGCGATCATAGCCTCGAACGACCCTAGCATGAAGCGCATGGCCAAAAGTGACTTAAAGTTGGTACAAGCAGCTAGGAGGCATTCACAAGCGCCCCAACAAATGATGGCAGTGCCAATTACTTTGCCTGTTGGAAACTTCACAAGGAGTAGAGCGGCGAGTGGCTGCATGACCAGCTGAGCGATGTAAAGAATTGAACCGAGCCATGAGTACTGAGTTCCCTCAAGGTTCGTATCATCTATGATTCCAAAGAGAGAAACGTAAGATAGGCTGGATTTGTCAAGTTGCTGGAAAAAGTACCTGCGCTTAGTTAGCCCTCATAATTTAGCGGCGGTGTTTGCAGAAAATCATACGCTCCCAGAATTAGAGGCAAAATTCTTATATCGATGCGACGGAGTACTCTTTTCTCTTCTTCGTAGCCGTAGGTCACTTCTCTATGTGAGGCAAGGAATAACGCGGCCTTATCCGCCCTCTGGTTGACTGGTGCAGTGTCCTGCCCCTCTGTAGCTGGAGTAATTACATCATTGTCAGTAGCTGTTACGGCCGAAGGGCCTTGTTCTTTTGCCATTTTGGAGCGCCCAAGAATTTCTTTGAGCGAAGGTAGAAGCAGTTGACAGTGTTCACACCAAATGTAAAAGAGCTAGAGCAGAAGACTACGGTACTTTTGGTGAAAACGTGGCCTACATATAGTTCAAATGGAAATGTTTCCTTCAGCGATAACCAGGTATATTGCCTTGCTGTACTCGGACATCTCTACACAATAGGTGTCATTGAGACTGGATATGTGTGCCACTTGAAACTAGCTGCGCAACCGGAAAACCCCTGCAAAACTCAAATGGCCTTGATTGAGAATACATATCCGCCAGATTATGCTGACGTATAGTGCTAATATCACATATAGGATTACGAAATAGGGTCATGAGCTTTCTTCCACCCAAGTACCCCCTCACTAGACTATGGCATCATTGGTGGAAGCATTGAATCAGCCGAAAATGACCTCCTGGGAAAGGTTATCCGTAGTCCATTGATACGATCTACAGAGGTAACTCCGCGTATTTTCCGACTCTCTTTAACCGGTTTTTGCCCATTGGCTAGACCTCTAATTTTGACTCCATTTTGGTTCAAACTATCTGCAGGATCAACCAAACTCGATTAATTTATCCATTTGGAGGTCGTTATCAGCATCTACCTAGTAGTGCTGATAATTGTCTGAATGATATCTCAGCAATTATGTGTTAGAATCTAGGTTTTAGTGCTAACAAGTCTTTAAGCGGACAAGTGGTGGAGAACTTAGGTCAATCCCATGAATTGATGCTGCCACAAATTTGAAGACGGTGCTCCAAATTTAACCACGTTTAGCCCTTTCCAATTTGTCATTTATAGATGGTTGATTATTTCTATAATAAAATTGAGAAAACTGTGGTTTGGTTTTAATACTGGGGGCTAAATTGGAGATTGCGCCTTCTCTTGTTGACTGTGGGTGAGCCGGAGAGACCTGGGAGCTCTCGGAGAGCCAGACTTTTCCCGGTAACCCGAATAATCAGCTGCTCTTCAACTTTAAATAGAATTCTTGTGGGCCATATCATTATTTCCAGGCGAACTATGTCTCAACGAGTAACCAATTCCTCGTCTGAGAACCGATGCGATAGCGTAGGCTACTCTTTGCCAGAGAGCTGTTCTGTAACCCGACGGTGTGATGCCCGCAACATGCCTGTGGGCACAACATATTTAAATGCATCAATATGTGGAATCTAGTCGACGGATTTGACATCAAATCCGGCAAGGTTTGATTAATATGTGTTAGCAATCTGCCGTTTTTATCAGCTTTGCGAGGCTGCACAGCGTCGTATAAATCGTCGGTATCGGAAGCCGGTATATGTAGCGTGAGCTTTTACGGGCCAACAATTGTAGCCTGCTCTGGAAAGGTGTATTTGAAACTGTTGCAACTGTATATACAGGGTTTTACTGGTCCCACAAGGGACGTTCGTCTTTTGTGACAGAAACTGATTCCCATACCCGATTCGCTGTTTTTATCATATGTGCGTTCCTGATTCTGGTGCTGGCTAATTGCCCAGGCTGCCTTTAGAGTTGAGGTAGAGGATCTGGTTTGATGCATTGTCTAAAAGCCAGAGCAATTACCCGAAAGGTAGGATGACAATAGCTGGGTTCCCATCAAACTGAAAAGTGTATAATCGGAATTGGGGCGTTTGCTTCCAACCATTCTCCGCCCCATTCATGTAAAAGTGGAAGAAGCACCGCAGGTCTACAGTGCGTTCCGATGAATAGAGATCATGCCACTTAGGTGACTCATGGACTGTCAACTTACCATGAATATCAGTCCAGCAAATTCAATCTCGGATTATTTGAATACACACCATTTATTTTTGTGTTGAATATCGTCAAATGGACGGAACGATCCACCTCCATGAAGGCCGCTTGAACAGCTACCAACCATGCATGCAGGCACATTGATATTGGCAAATTGCGCCCATTTATCTTCACAGTATTCGTTTGAATGAGGATAAACAGAGTTAATTTAGCCATTTCCTCCACATTACCGCGACCTGGCTTGTCAGCTACTTTAGTACATCCATCTTTGGTTCTAGGTCCACATACGGTATACCCAACAGAGTACTCTTAATAGCTGCGGCAAAGGGTGTCTGGGGGACACCTCCGCGACAAAAAGTCTCTCTCAATGTGTCGCTAGATCCTTCTAGGGGTGCTATACATGATGGGTGGGGCGGGTTTTCGGCGGCGATAAAGTACTACGACATGGCGACCCATGAAATTCCAGCTGGAGAAACTTTTCCGCTGCACCATGGCAATTTTGCAATTTATTCGGTGGTATTTAGCGGCTAGCGGCGTTTTGCGATTTCATAGTTGAGAATCTCATCCTTCAAAACTTTCATAGCCGGAAGGGCAGCTAGGACGAATGCCTTCTTCATGCTTCATAGCCGTGATGAAGAATCACTCCTATCCTGGAGCCAATGCTCAACAGAGTGCAATGCCAGTGGAGCAGTCGATAATTTATTATCCTATTCAATTGTCCCCAGTGCATATGAGGCTAAATATCCTGAAATGGGGTAGAAATAGCCACGACAATAACGCAACCAACAACACAATCCCAATGGTAAAAAATTGAGGTTTATCGAAACAGCTTTGGATACATAAGAACATTCAAGATCACTCGATTGTGAGACTTTTTCTGCTCCGTTGGAGAATTACTTCCTAATTTGCCTACCGGTGAGTTCATCAATGGTCCTGCAATATTTGCAAAAGTATGAATGTGTTTGTATACTGGATACATTGCAAAACATACTTGCCAACAGTAAGTGCAAGATTATAGGATTGCTTTTATTATTTATTCGCCTTATTCATACAAAACAGACGATTACACCAATGCTAATAGGAAGAGGAAAGCTTAGTCAAGCTATTGATAAGACTCGAGCCGCTATAATCATCAACCTATTTGTTGCCAAGCCGACACCAACAGACTCTCCATTGTCAGAATTTTCACAACCGGACTGGAAAAGCATTTGTACGACGACCTGTTTCGATCACACTCAAGTTTTCTGAACTAGATCAATATAAACGCCCAGACACCAAGAATGGGCGTATTTAATTAAATACAGCCACCGAAATCATCCATCACTTTTTTTTTTGTCTAGACTATCTTAGTGTATTTGATGAAACGTCCCTTTTCCTTTATGGAATTGATTTCTTTGTTTCAATCGCCGTAGAAGATTTCTAACCTGGGCGTCGCGTTAGTAAAAATAAGGTGTACTTATGAATGAATGAAATCCCACCTCAGCATTCAACTAGCATTCGCTTAGTACTTTGCCTCCCCAGTGACGGCACACCTCGTCAAAAGCCTGGGAATTGAGGCCAACATCGCAGTAATAACTGAACTTCCTCCAGCACCAGCAAGACTTCTTTCCGATTGCGTTGCATACTTCTTTTGTCGTTTTACCCGAATCCTTGACCTCAGGAAGTCTGCACTTCGATCCAACACCGGAACACGCCATTGCTTCAGCAATCAAGCCAGCGACGAGAAGAATGGATGAGATCTTCATGATGTGGTTTTGGTGAGACGAACCAGTGTAAGATAGAGCTTATTTGTACAGATAGGTGTAAATGAAAAATTGTGTAGAGCGAAGGTAACTTGCCTCTATTTATGTTGCTTAAACCCGTAAATATTAATGTAATTTTAGCTACGCCAGATTGGATAATGTAAGTTTGAGTATATCAGGCTGTGGCATTCCGAAAGTCGCCAAAGCTGTAATGGTCTTTTGAAGTGATCAGCATTCCATCGAGCATCAACGAGATTCAAGTGGCACCGATGACAAGCACGTGGACAGTACGACATCAAGGTTAAGAAATGTATGTCATTGTTCATCCAAACCTTACATTATGATTCCTGATTGCCTTTGGAGGATCTGAAAATACCTCTTAAAGATCGTGGAATTAGACCACACAGCGGTGATCGGATTCTACATTAGAAAATTTGTTTGCAGGGTTGTGTCATGCAATTGAGAGTCTTCTGAATGGCGGTCTTTCCATATCTGTGGCAGATAAGATTGAAAATAACCAGACTTCTTACCACTTATTCAGTATAAGAGTAGATTTTGAGTAATTAATCAACTCTCTTAGTTCAATATTGACATCTACGGACATTGGTTTCATTTATAAAACTCAATTTCATGGTATTCCATGCTCGGGCATTGTTCGTTGAATTGCACTTATGTATAATAAACCAGATAAGCTTTGACAGTCTTAGATTGAATTTTAACCTCTTCTGGATGGCGAATTGTGTACGAATCGTTTGTGAAGGTGTGGTCGTGAAATTTTGCATTAATCAACCTTAGTTTGGAACGAGTATGTGCCTGATCTAACAGCAGCGAACTGTAGATAATCCTCACCGATTCCTTCCTCTTGAAATTCGGTTTGATCGAGAATTCATGCGTCCATGCCATCCATAAGATGTAGTAGATCCACACAAAAAAAATTCCATTTGCTTCATTTTCTACTATGTGGCGTTTATCCGGATCCGGCGCCATACGCTCAACCAAGAAGGGCGCCGCGGACCGGCAACCCCGTACTTCCGGATGCAGCCAAAGCTGGTATTCCACGATTAACTTTGTAGGATTATGAAAGCGCCAACTCTCTATCAAAAATATGAGTTATTCATATCTTGCCGGTGGTGATTCATCATATCTCTTAAATGAAGGGGGCTCAAACAACATCGAAATTTAACGAACCCACCTTTTTTGCGTCCTCAGTACAAGTCCCGAAATCTGTCTCAAGTAAAATATTGCCAATGGTTCACCCAATCGAATACTTGCTTTCGTAATGCGGACATGTGTGAGTCTATCATCTACTGGTTTTCCACTCCCTCAAAGTATCTGCCGGGCATTCCAAAAATCAGATTTGGGGCTGGTTGCCAGAGAACCCGTAGAATCTTTCATCCAAAGTCTCACTAAGTCTTCTTACAAGGCCACCAGGGTGCAGGTCCTCCCATGGGTGGGCATGTCCTGAAGAACAGAACCAGTTAATGGAACATTTCTCAATTAACCTCATCGCCCTTACCCCCAAGGGAGGGCTCGCTACGTATGGGCCCGCGATTATTAAACATGGGTTTCAGTTCAACCACTACAAGGAACTTGTCTTCGGTGAGCAATTTTGGTGTTTGCGTCTTCGCAGATGTCGTGGCGTGGATTAGTGACAAGAGGTTGGTCTGGGGGCTGCTGTGCTTGTTGTGTGGAGTATACTCGCTCGTTTTTGTGGGAGTGCAGTATTCTATTGTCCGATGTAAAGATACATGGCTCAATTATGCAATACTAACAGTGTTCGACTCCAAAACCGCCGTTTCCCAGGGTATCAATAATGCATGCTTCAGTACTAACACGCTAGATCCTTAGGAGAGGTGCATTAGACTTGCGCTCGCTGTAGCAGGTTCCAATCTCGGCGGCCTTTCCGGTCAATATATATTTGTGAAATATATCCACTGTATTACTATAATGGATTCCTCAACATTTTGTGCATCTATTCGGGAAGCGTTGGTATGGTGGCTGGAATGATCTTTTATTATTGTAACCAAAACAGACAACTTGCGAAGAAATGCGATGTAATCTCCAATGATGGTGCTGAGGCGGTAACGGCACATGGAAGTCCAATTGATGTCAAGAATCAGGCGTAAATAATAATTATCTATACTTGCCATAATTATCTGTGGGCCAAAAGCCCGTATTTAAGTCTACACATGGGGTTCGATTGATGATTGTTTTCTCCGCCAAACTAGCAGCTGTGCAACACATCCTACCCTGCAAAGGTCACTGGCTTCTTTAGGTCCGTAACTGGATTGTATATTCCATGAGATGGTAGGCATTGTTAGTTTTTCTGTCAATGAGGACAAAACGACATCTAATGGCAATTTTTATCAGGTGATGCAATGTCTGATCAATGTGCTGGATCCCAAGGTAACCCCCAGTGCGCGAATTGATCATATTAGCTATGGGAGAAGCCAAATGAAAGGAGACGGTCTGAAGGCATACAGGTTACAAATAATATTTAGACTGTGGAGATAGTTCAATAATTTTACGCAAGTATTGGTATATTCCTAGTGCCAGTGGATCCAATAACTGAAGTCCAGTACAGGATAAAATGTGACCTAATGGGGGACAAAGATAATATGCAAGATGTACTGAAGGTCAAGATGCTCAAAGATACCAATTAAATATGCTACATCAATCCAGAGCCCGGGTCATCAGAAATGTTGGTACCATGCCCAAATACCGTTTAATGTTTTTCACTCAACCCGAGTGTCTATCCATAGCGTATCGCTGATTGGTTTGATGATAGAGATTTCGCTTACTCTGCCGCATTGCTTTTTTGCTTGCAAAGTGGAACGACGATCAACCGATAAATCTAACCATTACCAGCCGCTTGGGGCTAAGCAGCCTTCAAAGCCAGCTGGTATGGCCGACATGTCCCGCTGTGACATACTGATGACGCATATTATTAGACACAAAAGCGGGCGTTAGTCCTTAATTAACAGCCTCTCACTAATAAATGAGTGCATTGGCTGTCAGACTAGGGCTCTTTGACATCTCGGTGAGGGCTTATTCCAGTGTCGGAACACCCTGCGTACGAGCCTTGTTTCCCCCGTCATGTCCCGTATTCGTGTTTGCTTTCGGGGCACAATGACCGATGGAAAGAAATTGGCGACGTCAATCGATCACATACTAAAGAATGGGGAACCGTCCTAATAGCAAATAGAGACACGACAAATAAGCCACAAAAAGCAAATACCGTCCCCACATGCTCATTTGATTTCTTGCTGCTTCTGACGTGTTTTTCTACAAGCTGTTGTCTGCGGACTTTCAGTTTTTTGATGCAGATAACTGGATGAATCTAAGTGAAACCTGGAAGCTACGGCTGTTCCCTCTGTGTTATTGTCCGCAACTAATGTCGAAGTTTGGTGTCTCCTGTGTCTCGGCCTGCCAGAGGTTTACAGCAGATTTGATTCGGCTAAGAAATGCATGATGTAATTCTCACGAGGATCGACGGATGTGTCTCACACTTCCTTCCTGTATCCATTTACGCATGGTCTCTATGGGTATCCATGTCTTGGCCAAGTGTCTTATTCTAGCACACGCATTGATTCTAATTCATATCTCAGCTCTGTTAGCCAATTTACGATCTCCCTAATGAGAGTCTTGCCTAAGATCTGGGCAATTTCCCGAGCCGTACGGTTCATAAATGCATGTCTTCCCCACACATGGTTGTTCACAGTCGCACGCAGGTCCCTTACCAGAACGGTCTCTGGATTACCCTTATTTCCGAATCGAGTAGTTTCGGGTTTATGAAATCCGGTAGTCGTTGGCTTCATCACCATGGACACTTCCAAGTTCAAAGTAATTATCATTGGCGGAGGCCCGACAGGCCTGGTAGCTGCACATGCTCTATTGCAAGCCGACATCGACTTTGTGGTCTTGGAAAAGCGCAGGAATATCACTGCCGACGTTGGCGCTTGGCTAATTTTAGGACCGCAAACCCTGCGTGTTTTACATCAACTCAGGCTTTTGGCGAAACTGAAGATATTTGGTGCCGAATTGCTGTACCACAAAGGTTTCTCTTCCAGCGGATACGAATATAAGAAGTGTACAGACTTTCAAGAATTAAAGGCAAAGTGAGTTTCATTTTAGGCCCTTGATATGCATGATGAATGTTGTGTTGATATCCAGACTAAGCCACGGCAATGGGTTAATGGTCTTTCACCGTGCACACCTGGTGCAGGGAATATACGACGGTCTACCCAAATCCGCCAAGGCTAAATACCTGACAGGCAAGAATGTCATAGAAATATCTACCACTAATGATGGCGTTTCTGTTGGCTGTAGTGATAACACAAACTACAAAGGCTCTATGATCATCGGAGCCGATGGGGTCCACAGCACTACTCGTCGCATTATGCGAAGTCTTGCTCTCCAAGAAGATCCTAGCCGTGCCTGGGATGCAGAGGACCCATTCCGAACAGAATACAGGTGTATGTGGTGCAGCTTCCCTCGCTCCTCTCAACCGGGTGAGTGCTTTGAGACAACAAGCAAGGATACGTCAATTATGTACCTGACCGGTATTGAACGTGGGTGGGTCTTGTGTTACGAACGGTTAACCGGGACTAATCGAGGGCGAAACACCTATTCACAGAATGACGTCGAAGCGTTCGCAGAACGACTTGCGGAATATCCCGTTACTGAGTCACTGAAGTTGAAAGATGTCTTCTCCCGACGCTCAACGGCGGGCATGGCAGATATTCAAGAAGGCGTTGTAAACAACTGGAGCTGGGGCCGTATTGTGCTTATCGGCGATTCGATTCACCGGTTCACACCTAACGCGGGGCTTGGTCTTAACAATGGTATCCAGGATGTCGTGGTATTAAGCAATTTGCTTCATGCATCCATACAAGACACGAGAGGAGAACCAAACAGCAAGGCACTCTCCAGTGTCTTCGAAGCGTACCATCAACGCCGACTTCACTCCGTGCAACAAGACTACAACCTCTCCACTATGCTCACTCGTCTACATTCCTGGGCCAACAAGATATACTACTTCATAAATCGGTTCATCCTGTCACGCGACTATTTCGCCAGGCTCATGGTCCGGTTGGTCACAAGCCCCAGTATCAAACAAGCAGTGGTTCTGGAGTATGTTGATGCCGGAGAGTTGCGTCCAGGAAACATAGCTTGGGAACACGCCATTCCAAGTTAGTGATGAAAAGGTCAAACAAAGCTATCAATTCTTGTATTTTGGAACTTGGGGAAAGATGGAAAAATGGCAAAAGTGAGGAGTCACGAAGATGCTTTGGGCATGGCTTTAACCATGCAAAATGAATACCATCAGTTTCTGTGAGCGTTCCGATTACCGCTACTTATCAATATGTTATGGATATTGCACATTACAATGGTCTAAGAGTAGCATGATAGGCAATTCGAAGGGCAACTGTAATGTAACTGACTGAAAGATCTATAGAATGCATGAAATTGAATATACGCCTCGAAAGATTGTGACAGGACAAAGCTGAAGGATCTCACCACATTCCAGTAATTGCTCTTATCGTGTCAGTTCACATGCTATGCAGTTGCTCCCCTACCAGCATCCCAAGAAACTAAATCGATGCGCCTTCAAAAAAGAAAGGACAGAACGGCAGCCTATAAGGAAATGCTTCAATGTGACGGTTTTTGATGGTCTATAATGTACATTCATTTACAAAAACCAATTCCCACATCTTCCAAGACCATATATTGATAACTCGAACTTTAAGAGCCATGGAGGCAATTGATGTCCCTCGCCATCGTCCATCATCATTTGATATCTGTATGTTTGGCCTCGCAGTCGTCCCTTGTCCTATCTTCACTGCATTGGGTTTTGTCAGATATAAATGTCAATTCTTCAGGAATACAGAGTCTTCTGGCCATCAGTGGCTTTTCATGTCGGTCTGCTTCCAATGGACAAGGGCGAATTGATTCCCCATCAGATCCAGATTTGCGTAGACTGAAATACGGCCAAATGATGGCAAACATGAAGTCACCAGCCCAAGGTTCGCTTGGAGGTTACTCCATAAAACTTGGATATTATTAGCTTTCCATCGTTAACAAATATAAAGGTAACGATGGACTAACTGGAGATGTTTAGGGGGACAGCCGCACCCACTTGCGACTTGATCACTTCAACGCAGCGCACAATTGAGAATGAAACAGTGAGGGTGCCGAGTATAAATGTCAGGTATATGGCTATTCTGACTCCAACTATCCGCATCCACCAAGGCAGCATTTCTAGTAGATTAGAGAGGTTGTAGTTGTAGGGAGCATCCAATACACGGCCAATCAGCCACTGAATAGCTTATCAACCCGTAGCCCGCAATCAGCATCTCCAGGAATAACATGCTAATGTTCCTCCTGATGGGCATTCCGTTCCTTTCGGCTTTTCGGTAGGGACTTCCTCCAGGCACTTAACAACCCGAAGTCTTAGAGTAGACACCAGTGATATCACTGTTGGCGTACTTTGAACGGGAGGACCGAAACGGCCATTGAGAGTCCTCGCTAAGCCATGCCCTCAGGCACCCCCTAACCTGTCACCGTCCACGGCGCTTTCTCCCTCGAAGGCACTCGCAGATGTGCCAGTCTTGCTATCACACACTGGGCTTAGACCAGTGTCGAGCTCAGCGCGGTGACACCACTAAATTCACACCAGTGTCTAGTATAGGCTAAATCTCCAAACAGGTTGAACTAGGGTGTCTAACAAGTCAACAAGTCAATTTCGAGCTTTTTATTCAGAAAAATTAATAATTCAAAAGATATCTTATTTTAACAAAAGTAAGCTATTGTACCGTAGTACAGCTTCGAGCAACAATAAAAAATAAGCAAAAGCCCTCGACCCAGATAAACAGGCGGAAGGCGAAAGCTTGTATGGGGAAATCCGCTAACTTCCCAGAAAATCCATTAAATTCGCATACTTAGCAAGGCAGCATAGGCAACCGATCATCTCATACACGCAAATTGTTCTCAGTAGTCAGGCGAACCAACGCTGCTGCCGGTTCCTTCGTGGTCATGGTGATCGTGCACCTTGCGGAGGGTCCGAGACACAATACGGGATCGACCTCCCTCAGACTTCCCGTGTGTGTGAAAATGTTGAGACATTTGCTCGTCAAATCTCTCCAGCTCCCTGCACTTCTCCTCGTATCTCGAGGTGGCCTCGTCGCGCTCCCGGTCTGCCGTATTGCGGGCTGTGATAGCCTTCTCCTTCTGGTCGCGGGCCTCGCGGAGCATGGTTCGGAGTGTGGTAATCTCGTACTCAAACTCGCTGTGGCCACCTTGGTACTCGGTGACAGACTCGCAAACCTCCTCGTAGCGGCTCTCGCACTCGCGTAGCTTGACACAAGCGTCCCTGTGCTTCTCATTCACTAGGGTGATCTCAGCCTTCAGGGTGACGACGCTGGACTGGAGCTGCTCGATTTCAATGGAGAGGTTGCCGCATTTGCCGCGCGCCTCGTCTCTCTCGCTCTCAATGCGCTCAATACGCTCATTGAGGGTGTAGATCGTCTCGGTCTTCTCCTTGAGAGTAGACTCGACACGGCGCAGCGACTCTTGGAGGGAAATGACCTTGCGGTGGTGCTCCTCAGACTTCTTGCATTCATCATGATACTCGTCGCTTAGGCGCTCCTTTTCAATGATCAAGGTGCGAACCTCCTCGCGGACCTTGCTGACGGTGTGGTGGAGTTCAGTCTTCTCACTCTCGAGAATTCTGATCTCCTCGCGGACGGAAGAAATCTCACGGTCAGAGTGCTCCCACTTAAGCTTCCACTTGCCGCAGCGGTCCTCGGCCTCTTCCCACTTGGAGTGTTTCTCCTCTAACTTGCGCTTGAGCTCTTCAATCCTCTGGTGCAGCTCCTCTCTCTCGTACTCCAGCTTGGTTACAGTCTCTTTGAGAATGTGCACCTCGCGCACCTTCTTTTCGAACTTTTCTGTCATTTCTTCAAGCTTGCGAGAGATCTCTGAGCACTTGTGGTTGCACTTTCGCAACTCCTCTTCAAACTCGCCTCTCTCATGCAGCCACTCATGCTTCTCCTTCTTTAGGAGAGAATAGGACTCTCTAATAGACACCAGTTCCTTGTGAGTAGATTCATGCTTGGTAGTGACCTCACTGTAGCTGCTCTGAAGCTCGGCGAATCTCTGGGTAAGGCTTCGAAGCTCTCCATGATGCTTGGACGCATCCTCGCGTGCGTGGTGACGTTCATCCTCACATACGGCGAGCTTTAATTGGGTCTCTTCTAACGTCTTCTTGGTCTCCTCGTGCTCCTCACGGATACGGGATGTAGTCTCTTTGTATTCTCGAAGCTCGCGGTGGACATGGCCTAGCTCGTTGTCTCTATCGGATAGTTTCTTCTTGTATTCGGAGACGCTGGCGAGGGCGGCGGTAATTTCGATGCGGAGTTTGACAGCCTCCTTCTTGCTTTCTTCATGGCCATGGGTGTGGTGGCGGTGCTCCTTCTCCTTCCGCTCAATAGTTTCGTTGAATTCGTCAAACTGCTCGTACATCCTTTCCATCTCGGTGATGCAGGACTCGCGCTCGGAGATGGTCTTGGACCACACTTCTTTGAGGGACATGCTTCGTCGAGAAATACTGTTCATGAGCTCCATGAGGGCGAAGAACTCGCTCTCAGCCTGGGCCGTGAGCTCCCTTGACACGGCGGATGAGTGGCTACGTCGCGTATAGCTGCCGCCGCTGAATCGTCGACCGGAAGTACGGCGGCGAGTCGAGCTAAAAGAGCTCATGACTGAGCCAGTCGGGCTCGTAGGACGAGGATAATAATCAATTTCGTCAACCAGGGGCGACATCATGGTCTTGCGTTCAGATGCAATGCCGGTCACGTTGACCTCGATGTCAGAAGCATTAGGGGCCTCCATGTTGGTGCGTTCTGGAGAGACCAGGACGGAATTCAATGATCTAAAAGACTGCATGAATGGCTTACAGAGGGGGATTTTCGCGCAACAAAGCAGAGGCGGTGAAGAAGTGCTTAAGCATCCCTTTTAACCCGCGGTATAGCTCCGCTCATGCTTTCAGCAGGGCATTCCCGCAACTCAATCGACGCCCTGGACTGGATGCTCTTCAGCTAGCTACCGGCACTAACGCTCATGCTTTCGGATTGGCGGCACCCTTGTCTCATTAGCTACGCCCACTTTGAGTCGATCAAGCCTGATTTGGCTCTGTGGCTTGCAATCTATTGCCTGAGAATGCAAGCCACCTGGGGGCTACGCAGCTGGGCCGGCGTCTAGCCATCGATAGCTTGCCGTGGCGGAGCTGAGGCTTACATGGGTGTCACTGCGATGCATTCAAAAAGGCAAAAAGCACCAAATCACAGTCACACACACAACGCCGGCCGCAAATCAACGGGGACCTTGGTTGGTACCTGTCATTCAAGCGCATGCAAGCATGTGAAGCGGTCCCGCTGTGGTGTAGCGATAAAGGTGACCTACGGACTAGATCACGGATCATCAAATGTCGATCAACCCACTCACAGTCCCAACAAAACACTTGTCTCGATGGACATTGTATTAAACCTGGACTGACCGAACAGAAGAATACACCATCCATCACAATTTAATCGACACATCTCCTCGATTCCTTGCGCGCCTTCTCCATGTCAGCGACAATTGCGACAATGCTCATGACTGAGCGATTGCTGCCCCATACCCTCGATATGCAACACAATTAACCAACCACGACGTTCATTGACCCGAGTTGTGCATGCACAAAGGCCTCAGATGCAATTGCCACCACGCTTGACCAGGGTGTTCTAGACTCAGCTCCGCGAGGATCAGCGAGGAATTTGTCGACCATCGATCAGACACGCGTCCTGTCCCAAGCTAGCCCGCGTGTTATTGGCCTACTAGGTAGGGAGCGAATCTCAAGACAAGCTACGTACCCCCTCAGGTGGGTGGGTAAGCGTAACCCCTGCCAAAGCTATCAGCGCACTCGATTATTTTCTCGCTTCGGGCCGTCATTCGCGCCCTGTCATCGACTCCAGCCAGCAAAGGCATTCTCGAGTACCCTCTCGAATCAATCTCTCTGCCTGCTCTGCCGTTGTATTCTGCGTGCGATGCATCGCGTCTGCCTGTCAGTGTGGACGAACAAGGTGCTGATGAACACAAGGCGAGGCCCCTGGAGCTGGACCAGGGGGGGCAGCTGAAATGATTGACAGGCCCGGTTCCCCGCATCTCCCGCATCTCCCGGGTAGCTTCGAGCCGAATTAAGGGACACATCCCACTCGAAATAACCTGCACATGACCGAGCATTTCGTAAATGCATGTGCAGGTCTTTGGGCTAGCTCCGTGTTTGCGCACCATGATTTTCAGCTATTGATAACAATAACACAGGGAATAAATGTTAAATTTAGCTATTGAACGGGAAATGCCGTACTTATGAGGGTGAGGAGAGTGGAAATGATGCATGCGAAACTTTCCCCTGGCCAAACTGATCATCTACGAGCCCAATGACGAAGTCCTTTTAGTTATTAGTTAACATATTCCTCATCCAATGCTACGCAATGAAAGAACCTGGATCAGCATATCCTCGGCCTTTATTTGAGATGGATTTGAAATTGATTTCTTATCACTCCCCGATATTCACTTATGCTGGTCATCTCAAACAAAACCAAACCCAAACATGGACTACATTGAGTTTAATTGTCCTTTCGCTTCCTACATAAACTCATGCGTACTGCCCAGGGCATGTGATTTGTCCAATAGGGGAAGATTTTGCTTGTAGACAATTCTATGTACAAGTTCCGTCAAGGGGCAACCTGATTCTGGCACTCCAAGCAAGCATATCAATGAGTCGTAACAAAAAGCAAGTAAAGGAAAATATAGAAACTGAAACGGCAGTTTATGCCCTTGCTGATAGGATTGTAAGTAAATGCTATGAAGTCAATGTTTTCAATGATGGAAGGACAGACCAAAATAGGCCCAAATAAAAGGTGTGCTATCAATTGCACGTTTCAATCGTGCGACCTCGGGGTTTAGAACCCAAGGATAAGTAAGTGTCGCATTTAATTGAACCTGGGGTACTAGGTTCTTGGCATCAGGTATGTAATCTTTTTATCTACTGAGGTCAATTAGGATTTAATAGTGGTGGGACTGATGATGGGGTTCTTATAATGAGTTTGCTTGCCTAAACTCAGCCATATATTCTTCTACTTAATAACAGTACTTGCTCAAAAACTCCGCCGGACTAGAAAAATGAGGAATAATCCAAATTATGGTTTATTACACCGGAATTGAAAATACGGCAGACTGGCGTTATGCCTAGACACCCTTTTGTAGGCCATCTCTGAGATGCTCAAGCCAATATCTACAATACGTGAATGTGGCACGCGGGCCAGACATTTCTCTACGTTGGCGAATAAACATAGAAGACCTGTCAAGAACATTGCAAAGGTCTTTCTTTCCAGTCTGGATTGAATAGAAACACTGTTTTTCATTGAGTATACCCGCACGTCCCATACCGAATGTCGCGACGAGACGATCGAGACATCAATCACAAGGCAACGCATGCAAATTTCTGTAGTCTGTGAATTTCCTCACGCTGTCAATGCTGGTTTACCGACCCATTCACTAGTGCCAACAGACAGATCCATTTGTCGACATGCCCCAGTGGTTGCCTGGACTGCCTGGGATTCGTGATCACGTGACCCTGGTATTTGGCTGTCATGGTTCGGTTTTGGAAATGACCGAGCCCTTGAGACGAAGGCGTGTCAAGATATTTAAAGCCGGCGCCCAGCATTGAGATTAACGATATCACACGCTCTTCCTTCCACTCCCATAATTATCACCGCTTATCCAAGCTACTTCTCATTGACTAATCCAATTCTACCTCCGCCGCCAAAATGCCTGCATACCCGGGCCTTGGTCTTGACCTACGCTACCATGATCAGAACGATGGCCCTACTGGCAGGCAGAACATATATCCAATGGGCACCCACCCCAATTGCTTTGGATCTGACTCAGAATTGATCCTTGTCAGAGAGATTGCCATGATGATTGTCATGGATCGCCTGACGGACAAGCCGGATTGGCACATCAAGGTCTTTGACGATGCTATCACCGAAAAGTGGATTGATGAAGCTCTTGCACTTCCTGTCGACCCCATGTATGACGATATTGTCAAGGGAACGTTCCCTGGCGAGAATGAAGCAGACGGAGCAGGGTTTCGCAGGTATCCCAAAAGGCTAAAGACTATCCTGGATCGAGTATGCCTTGATTATGTATTTGCATGCCCATCTCTGCTTCAAGCCCTCCTCAAGCTCACCCGTGTCATTAGTGCATTGAGGAAATGCGAGTAAAAGCAAAGTTTTTCGAAAAAACTGGACTTATTCCAACACTTGACGCCAACGCGTCAGTAGCCAAATCCGACTCTCTCATAGACGAGTCACTTCACAACGCTCTCCAAGCGGCCTTTTCCAAGCTTCGGGATGACCAGAAACAAAATCCTGACTGGCATCCCCGCACTAACAATCAAGTTCAGGACCTCGTCCATCCATCCTTGTATCCTCTTGTCTACGGTAAAACAAGGGTTTTTACTGATGAGGTTGTTGGCGTAGAGGATGCCATTGACAAGTGGGCTGGGAAAGGCGATGTTATCCCCTTGCCTGACTCCCAACCCCAGCGACAGCAAGACACTTGGGCCGATACTGGAATTGGTGGTAGCAAAGTTGATGATATTTTCTGGTCATCAAAGTACCAGTGGCTGCCATCCAATGTCAAGCTGCAAGACGACGGTAGTGCGAAATTCACAAGTTACATCAACAACCTTCACCCCGTCAAACATCGCGACATCTACAATACCATTGAGAAGCTCATAGAGATAGCATTGCCCGCATGGGATCTGTGCATGCCCCAGTATCGCAACTACAGAATAACTGGTGCTGGAAGAACAGAGCCACGCTTTCATCAGCCAATGGAGCCAGAGTAAGTGCACCCACCGTGTGACATCATGATGTTGGGAGCTGACTCGATAAATCTAGTGACGAAAATGAAGATAACTGGTCCCCAAAGCTCGATGATGTAGAACTCCCACCTCGGTCCGAAAAGGACAAGCTCGAAGAAGCTGAAGTATCTGGCTCCAATAGTGAAGACGAAGGCGAAGAAGATGAAGAAGACTATGAGGATGAAGATGGAGAAGATGGCCAGTATTACTCCGGGACACGTAAAGATGTCCACTGGAAAATGCTCCGCGAACCCGTCCAACCAAAGCCACCCAAATTCACAGCCTGGGACTACGGAGTGAAGCTAGGAGGCTCTCTGAAAGAGCAATTTAAGAACCTCCAGATCATCGTCAAGATGGCGTCCATTGAACTAACGCCTGAACGCCCCGAGTTTCCTGTTGGCGGATGGCATGTTGAGGGCCAAATGAACGAACACATTGTTGGCACAGCCCTATATTACCTTGACTCAGAAAATGTCACACCCAGCCATTTAGCATTCAGAACAAAGACCAGCAGCTATCAGGATGACTGGGATGTTGGACAAGACTCTTTCCATTGGATGGAGAGGGTATACGGTACAAAGCTGGGCAGCGGGAGTGATGGGTCTTGTCTCCAAAACTATGGGAGCGTTGAGACAAAACAGGGGCGACTCCTCGCTTTCCCCAACGTGTTTCACCATCGGGTCTCCCCCTTTGAGCTGAAGGACAAGACCAAGCCTGGACACCGCCGCTTCATCGCCCTTTGGCTTGTAGATCCATTTACTCCCATCATCAGCACGGCAAACGTCCCCCCTCAACAACAGAGCTGATGGATGGAGAGGTCATTTGGTGGGCTTGACGAGTCAAATGCCGGGAAATTGCCCCAGACCATTGCCGAACTTATTGTCCACGAAGCCCGAGGCCACCCTGGCTTGGAGGCAGCTGTCAAGGGCCGCAAAGACTTGCCGCAAGAGCTCTTGGAAATGGTGAAAGCTGAGTTTGGAGATGCGGTTCCGATGAGTCTGGAGGAAGCAAAGGAACATCGTATTGAGTTGATGGATGTGAGGACAGCCTTTCAGAAGGATGCAAGAGATTCATGGAATGGCGTGACTTACAGTTTTTGTGAGCACTAAGGCAACTGCAGTAAAGAATGTTAGCTTTTCTGATGTATAGTTGCATGGAAAATCTGGTAATTCAATACGTGTTAAATTTATCATCGATTCTTTTTTGTTTCTGGTCCATATTATTAGCTTTGTAGCTTTCTAAAGGTGACTTCAGAATAATTATTAATTCTCACAAGGAGGAAAATTCTGAAATTTGTCTCGAGTTGAATCTGATCTTTCCATTATTTAATTAGCATCAACAACTTTATTGACTTGCTGGGTAAAGGTATTCGCATCTCTGATCTTATCTATACTTGACACTCTAACTAGAGAGCTGATCTTAAGTCAAATCGCGTGTAATGATAATGTAACGCATCACCTCAAAATCTAGTGCCTCTCCTACAGACAATAATAAGCTATCTTTAATTCGCTTGACTCTAGGACTACTGGCATAAACCAGAGAATACCATCAAGAATATATCAAGGCTACCAGACACTGCGCCATCTACAGTAGTGCTTTACAGTGGCACTATATACGAAGGGTTTAGGACAACAGTTGAAGACAAGCTGGGAGGCATGTTAAGATTTGGGTTTTATTCTGTATGGGAAATATTCATCTCATCCACATCAATTGATGGAGTGAAAGTGAAGGATTATTATTCCCAAATTCTGATTTTTATAAATCACTGGGGAAAAGTGAGTTTTATATGCAAGAGTTTCTCAAATGTTGATTTCAGGGGCCCAAGGCCGTGTGGGCGATGGTACCTTTTCAAAAGAGAGTAGAACCGAGTGTAAATGCATGTCATTTTTATCAATAACTTCCTTAGACAAATTTATTTTCACGACGAAGATTTATCCTAATTATATGGATACCACTTCCTTTGCATTTGTCAATTTGGGCCAAGACGAAAGTCCAGTTCAAAATATAATGAGTGGCATGTTGAATTATTGTGACGAAGATGGAGTAATTATGGTGTTCTCAAATATTATAGTGCACAGGTTAGGGCCAACAATACCACAGACACGCATTGGCAAATCGTGACGAAGGGCTGATCCTGTTATTGCAATCAACATCTTGACGCTTTTTTCACTCTCGCCAACGAGAATATCAGCGGACCGATACCTACAACTGGATCCGGGATATCTTATTACACAGAGCGTATATTGATAGGAAACCATATTATAGCCCCCCATAGGAACTAATCATCGGATACCGATGTGAAAACAAATCTTCAGCGCGCTATTGAAAAAAGGAATTCAGGAGTGAGTTGGTGCCTCTGGAGATTCTTTGTGCCTTGTGATAAAGTTTGTCGTGTATACGTCTACAGGAGTACCCAACCCACGAGACCTCGCAGACAATTATTTCAATGCAGCAGCCAGATGGTGAGTGGGGGCAAAGCAGTATATTCTACTTTCCCATACCAAGGAAAAGTCTGGGAAACCGTGGGGTTGAAACCGTCATTACTATCAAGGAGATAAAAACATTCACATAGAATATCCAATATAAACTTTTGTACCGACACTACTTCAAACAGGAGCCAGCCGTTAGTGTCGTAGAAAGTGAGGAATGAGGTTTGAAAATGACACTTAGTGGATAAGAGTGATTTAATTTTCTAAAAGACTATGACATGAGCCATGTTGCTTCATGAAACCAGTATCCGAAGTGGTTCTCTAGAGGGAAACAATAAACGATATTCCATGGTTATTTTGCAATTTGGTATGATGATGGTTAAAAAGTCCACTGCTGTAGCCACAATTTCATCCAACCAGGGCTCACCGGCTGGACAGTTCTCAGTGTGCTGCTCCGGGTCATTGCTTCGTGTGTGTCAAATTTGATACCCCCTGTTATAGATTCACCATATCGCGTTATTGAAACAAAAAAGGCTGCCAACTTCACTGCAGGAATCTCCGTTGCGGCTCTCGGGCCAAGAGTCTGCTCCTTTTGTCGGAGCGCCTCCGCCCACTCTGACCAAGAGACGAGGCGGTATAGGTTGTTGAAATACTCCGAAACAGTAGGCACAAGGCCTTCCCACGCCATAAAATGAGGGTTCACGAGGTTGTAGACATTAGGACGGCCACCTGCGCTTGATGAGGGACCTGACACCCCACTTAGGGGAGAATTAAAGCCGACTAGCTCGGCTATTATGATAGAGAGTAAGTCGACAGGAATCCAATCTATGCGGTTCATTGCAGCCAGGTTTCTTGGAATTAATTCCAACTTACGGGATGCGGAGATAATCTAAATTGAATTGATGCGTTAGAGCATGGTGCCATCATGGCGCTGGTTAATCGAGGCAAATGAGATACTCACTGAGGGTAGCCACTCTTGCTTATTCCACAGGCCTTTCGATTCTCTCAATACAGGCCCAGCCACTTGGCCAACTCTGCAAATCGATACACTGACACCGGACGTTTGTGCAGCTTTTGCGAGTATCATCTCGGAGACCAACTTGGAAGCACCATACCCAGTCGCTTCGGCTGCAGCAAAATCATGGATAATTTCCTCTGGGACTGACTGTCGATGTGTAAGGCGCATTGCAGCTGATATGGAAGAAATAAAAAAGATGTGCGCAGAGTGCTTGCTTTTGGCTGAAAATTCGACTAGATTTCTCACACCTGCAATTTGCGGTTCAAAGGAAGCGAGAACCCAATTAAAATTCACAGCCCAAGCATTGTCTGCCCAAAAACATTAGTCGGTGAACATATGAGCTAATGAGTGGGGATACGTACGAATAACCAAGGTCGCGTTCTGTAGGAGTTCCTCATACATTTCGTTGCTCAAGCCGAGCTGCGGTAGGGCTGTATCCGCTTGGAGAAAATGCACCTTGTTAGTAGGCCAGTCGATGCTTAAGCCTCTTGCTCTATTGCCTTTCATTTGGATTGATTCGGCATCCGGCTTTCTGTTGAGACACATGACACAACTGACCTCCGTACTGTTGACTAGCACGTCCAGTAAATAGGATCCCAACGATCCAGTAGTCCCTGTTAATATGACACAAGCCCCCAGTTGTTCCGAGTCGCAAGTAGAGGGTTCTCTAATCTCAGGTAGATTTTGCGTATACTTTTCTAGTAGTTCTTTGAAGGTTTTGGAGGATTCCGCTTGTGATGTTTTCTTGGAACGGCGAGTCTCTGGCTCCTCCTTAGCATTCTCATTTGGTTGAAGAAGCTCAAACAGCGCCCTGGAAAGCAGTTTTATCGATGGATTACCGTATACAAAGGACGGGCTCAAATCAGCTGCTGAACCGCTAACCCTTTTGACCGAGCCTTGGAATGCTCTCAAAACTCTGAGCACCATCAACGAATCCAGTCCCATGGCGAAGAGATTATCGCCATCTCTCAGGTTGTCTATTTGAGTCACCTTGCTGATTAAATGGTGTACGCCTTGTCGTGTGGACTCCAAGGTGGTAAAGTCCGTATCCAAATTAATGTCGGCGGCGTCGTTTTCGCGCTCTTTATAGAACAGGCGAATGTCTTCACTGAATCGCTCAATGGTAGCGAATCGTTTGATGCTACCCTTGTCTGCTCGGACTAGAGGTTTTTGGGGGTCGGTCACCATGATGTAATTGGAATGGATTTGAGCATGTGACGGGGCAAGCAGATTGGCCTGCTTGGCACTTTGTCTCAGACTTTCCATGAGCTTCTCATGAGCCGCTCCAAGGGGTGGTATATTGTTTTTGAGTTCAATTAACGCTGCACCCTGGAAATGACCACTTCCAATCTTTTGAAATGTTAGATTAAGTTCAAACTATCATAATGTCTCCCACTTACAACAAGAGTACCAGTTACTGCCGGGTTACTATTAATTTTGGCTTCCATTTCAATGGGTTGAATCTTTTCGCCATTCCCAAGCACGATGATATCGTCAGACCTGCCGCTGTAACACCAATAGTCTGGCTTATTCGGATCAGGATGACGCCTGTAAAGGTCCCGCAAATTGAACTCTTGGAGGTGTGGGTAGAGATGGAATACAGCCTGAGAACGCGAGTGTTCCGATTTCCTCACAATCCATTGCTCATAAAGCCCTGGCGCTACCTCGCGCATATCGACACCCATTGAAGGATGCCACCGAAAGTATTTCCAATCTTTGGGATCACGTGTCTCCCAGGATTGCAAAGAGGAGGTTTCCGACGCTCCGATAATGTTACGGAGATTGGTGTTTGACGCGACTTTAATTCCGCCCTGCTCTGAAACTGGACCTAGAGAGTTGTCAGCAATGTTATCACCAAGGATTACTGCACATAATCAAACCTCCTCCAGTAGCCACAAAACTTATTTGCTTTAATTTTTCAAGTTGCCTTGGGTTACGCGCTAGCTCATCCACTAGAGGCGGCGGTAGAATCATGCCAGTTATGTCCAAATGATCCAGGAAATATTCTACCGTTTGGAGACTCGGTGGTAAACTGGGCGGCCCAAGAACACTAGTTGAATGGTTCCATATGGCAAATGTCATGCCAAATACGAATCCCAATTGCTATTCCATCGTTAGAAGCGCAAGAGCAGCTGGATTGAAACATACATGAAAGAGTGGCGCGGTGTTGAGGATGAGAGAGTTTTGTTTATATCGATGGCGTACAGGGGTGCCGTCTTCATTGACTGGTGGTGTTTGAGCGGTCGTATAATCCCAGGTGCTCTGGTGACCATGGGTACAAACCAGAGCTTTCGGTACCCCAGTTGACCCTGAGGTATGCGCCACGTACAATGGGTCGTTCTTGGCTTCCTCAAATGTTTTCACATAAGGATATTCGTGTGTCGGAGCGTCTAGAAGTAACTCATCCTGCTCTGGTACCTCTAGTACATCGAGCGAACCTATTTCAACAACCTTCGCCAATGAGGCAGAATGAGCCCTGGGTAGCATGATAGTCGTGCACTCAGTAGCTTCCAATAGGCCCAGTTGACCATCAATGCTATTTCGAGGGGAAAGAAGTAAGATCTTGGTATTGTGTTAAAACTGAGCACTGTATTAAATGGGGATCATTTTTGGGCACCTTGTGACCTGTTTTGACACAAGCCAATGTCAATAAAATATAACGAACGTCATCTAAGTTTAAATTAGTGAATTTAAGAGTTAAATGGACATTGTACCTTACGTGGACCAACATATGCCAAGGTGCGAAAACTGTCACTTCGTCCAACCAGATCATGCAGCCAATGCGCGGTTCTGTTTACAGCATTTGCAAACCTGCTTGAAGAGATGTCCTGAAGTCCATTTTCAAGTTGGTCCGACACAGGAATCTTGTATAAGACATGGTCCGGTTCGTTCTGTGCCAACTCCTCTATTAAAACAGGGAGAAGCCGCTGGCCAATATTCTGGGGAGTGTCCATATACATCTTTTTGACTAAACAACAGAATTTTTGCGGGATTTATGTTGGGCCAGGATTCCGAATTGTAGATTTCATTCAGCCTTATAATCTGAATTCAATAAATGACTTTAAAACAAGTCAATATGGTTGCATACAATGCATGTATGTGATGTCAATGTCCCAGGTATTTGACTGAATTATGAAACTGTGGCATTAGCTGTGATTCCAAAGGGTTTTTCTGGCGCGTGAGATCTGGCATGGTTAAGGAAGCAATAAAGAACTGAAGCCACGAATAGACTGAGCCTTCTTCTCCACTGATGGGTCAGCCTCTCCTGACATTTTAACCAGGGTTATAACGCGTACAGCTGGCGAGGGTCAACAATGATAAATCTCCCCACGGTCCGTTTGTAGAGATACATGCTGTTATCCTCAAACACTTGAAAAAACAATAGGGTAATTGGTACATGTACGAATATGCACTCAATGACAGACGCGTATCTACCAGTTACCAATAGGAAAAACACAAGATTGAGGATGGAGCCTTTAGTACGCCCGTGAGTGGAGCATTGTTTATTAAAGAGCTTAAAAATCACGAGGGCTTAACATTTTTAACATCTGTTGGAGGTAACTGGCTAAAATCTTTGTCAGATGCGGTGAGGCCACTAGTTTCAGTATATCGGCACCTAATCGACTCGTGAATGGGTCCGATATGAAGCGGGGAACTCCCAAATCACCTTAGCCTAATAGTTTTGGGAGCGGTGCATAAGCCATAAACAGCCACTATTGCGTGTATTAGACACTCCAACCAGAAATGGTTGCGCCCGCATTTTATTCGTGAATCATGGATATTCGCATTTAGGTCGGGATGGAGACTGTCTGAAGCGTAAGCATTACGTGAGGTTGCGGGATCGAGGTTGAGAAGATCAGCGTCAAAGTAGGAGACATGACGCGACTGAGAGAAAAAGTCTCCGACATGCCGATTCTTGATCAATGCACTCTATTTTTGATAGGTGATGATTGCCGGGTGTGGAATGATTCCAAGTTTTCTTAACGCCCTAATCAATGATTACACATGGCAACATTAGGTGGCAACATTAGGTGGCAGCGTTGATGAATCTACCGTACAATCTCTGACTCCCTACCTGCCTTCTTCGTCTTCTTTTTTTAAGGAGGGCGGGGGCGTTATAATTCATCCAATCGTTAGATTAAGGCAAGCTCGTACTGATGAAGCGGAGAGTGCAGCTTGAGAATCTCAAGACTGGATGAGAGTCAACCAAGCAGTACGTGGACAAGAATTAACCCAAATTCCACGAGCACTTGCCTATGAACTGGGCCACTAGAACATTAAATTATACAATAACCAGATTCAAAAATTCAATTACCCTTCATGCTTGGTAGTCGAGATATTACTTTTACATTTATGAACAACAATTTATAAAGCCTACGATCCCATCACCACGGCAGAGATTTCAAGGCATTCATGTCTATATCTCCTTATATCGGAGACATCTGGATACTGGGAAGGAGCGTGCATAATTTTGCTGATTAGCGTTGACATCGAAGGAGTGTTGGAGCTCAATGCACATGCCGCTACGAGGTGTCACCTAGTAGGTCGCTGATGCAACTGAGATTGGGCGCTGACTTCCCAGGAAGAAGCTTACAGTTGAGGCTTGTGACACCAAAAAGAGAAAGAAAAAATCTCTATTATGGAGAAGTGTAAGACTTGATAGTTGACTGCAAGATTACTCATTGCTTGCGAATGGCTCTACCAGATGCTATTCTGTGTTTGAAGATGTCATTGACAGGGAGCTTGACCATGAATATTGAGTTACGTGTGTTGGGTGTTTTTACCGCATTAGTCCTAAAACCTACAAGAAATCTCTACCAGCCCCCGAAGTGAAGCGATATTTTTCGGTCTGCATATTCTTGTTTGTCGAGCACAAGAAGAAGCTGGATGATTTCAGTGTTCATTTGCCAGGATAGAAACGATCGGCGACCAGCCTGCCATTTCAGGCTCTCACTACGGAGTATGCTTATTCGGGTTGTGCCTCGGCAACGCGCACATGTTGCTCCACTTGACCATTTCTCCACCATTCTCTCCAAACACTGGTATTCTGTCCTCTCTCACATTGGGTCCTCGGCCATCTCCAAAAGCCTTCTACATCAAAACAGACACATTCATAGAAGTATCAAGGGGCAGGGCCTATGAAATGGACATTAATACTCTCTTTGATGTTAAAGTGAGCCACCGAATTGAATCCAACGCGGTCCGGTGGCCAACATAGACTAACCCACAATAGGGCAAAGTGGTCCTCGTCACTGGAGGAGCAAAGGGGATTGGCCATATGATCTCCTCTGCATTTGTTCGAAACGGGGCCAAGGTTTACATATCGTCTCGCGATGCTACTGCGTGTGAAGAGGCAGCGTCGGAGTTTAATTCCTTAGGTAAGTTCCAGCAACATTGATGTCAAGCTGCGCTGTGACCTCATCAGCCCCAACTGCCAAATTAGCACCTTTGACGGCAATACGGGTTAAAATTACTAATCTTGCCCGGCCATCTCTCTTCAATAAAGCCAGCCAGTAGGCTAACTTGGCAAAACAATGCAGGATTTGGATCCGCCGTTGCGCTTCCCGCCGACCTTCAATCTCTTGACCAATGCAAGGCGCTCGCAGCCGAGTTGGCTGCTCGAGAAGATAAACTCCATGTTGTTGTAAACAATAGCGGCGCTACATGGGGGGAGAAGCTTGAAGACTATCCAGATGCTGGTTGGACAAAGGTGCTGACCCTCAACCTCCAGCGCGTCTTTACGCTTATCCAGCTCCTCTTGCCACAATTAGAAGCCGCTGCAGTAGTACGCGACGGCGCCATCGTCGACCCAGCCCGAGTCATCAACATTGGCTCCATCGATGGTTTGCGAGTGCCCGTTGTGGATAACTACGCTTACAGTGCTGCGAAAGCGGGTCTGGTTCATCTTTCCCGACATTTGTCCACCGTTCTGGGACCAAGAGGCATCACCTGCAACACGATTGCCCCTGGCATATTCCCAAGTAAAATGTCAAAGCCTCTGATTGAAAGTTTCGGAGAAATGATCCAAGAGACAAATCCGTTGGGGCGCGTAGGATCTCCAGAAGATGTCGGTGGAACTTGTTTGTATCTGTCAAGCCGAGCAGGGTGAGTGATCCAATCTCTCTCTCAGGAAGAACAAAGACTAACTTGAACCAGAGCATGGGTAAACGGTGCCACAATTCGACTAGATGGCGGCCACTCTTTGGTTCCGAAGATATAGTAGGGGAATTGGTGGGTGATTGTAGAGCTTGAATGGTTTTGTTCTACCATATGAATGGAACAGAATGTAGGAATGCTTGGTTTGTCTCGAGACCTCAATTTAGACCAGCCACTACTTAAACTTCTTGTTTCTTGTAACCGCCAAGAACGCCAAACTCCATAGCTGCCGTATGTCGCATTCGGATCCACTGGTAACGCCAGGTGGAGGAGGAAGCACCTCAAGTGGCGACAACTTGTAAGTGCCATTGTCGTCGGCACTATATGTCCAACTCCACACCTCAGCCTGCAGTTGATCATGGTTTTCTTCAATGACTTCCCACAAAACATTGTACGCCTTCTTCACGGTCCCGTGTACATATTTTTCGCGGCTCCATCTGTGTTCCGAGGAAGGCTTGGTGACTGGTGCTCGTCAAGGCTGTCGCGAATCATGGCCATGACATGTTGACTGTAGGCCCATGTGGAGGATGACCCAAGGAATCCTACATCAAGTGAGACGATCAACTATGACAACGGAAAATTTACCCACGCCTTCGTCCTTGAAAGTCGGTAAGAAACCTAGATGGCGTGCTTGCCAAGGGGTTTCTGATATTTGGAAACACCTTATCGCCCATGACTGTGGAGTGGACTGAGTGCACCTGGTTGCTTCCATCACCAACAAGCCCGCTCAGGTTAGGATGCCCTGGGTCTGAAACTACAACAGCTTGTCGCTTCTGTGGGTGTTGTAAGGTGCTGGAGTCGATAGCTTCAACTTTACGTTTCAATTCGTTCAGATACCTTTGGCCAACATTAGCTGCCCGTAGTCGGGGCAATCTCGACGCCGTAGAAGTACCTCTCTGACACGAGTATCTTTTTCCCCTCTGGTTCAAAAACACAATCGGCGGAACGCCTTACGCAATTGGCGCAGGGACATCCGCCAGAACAGCGGACCTTGCGATCACGACATTTGACACATCTGCACGGCCGAGTCAGTAAATTGCGGGGCTTGGGGGTTAAGCCCGTTCCAGTGCTCACGCTGCATTGGTGCGCCTGGTGTTCGACGAGGCCTGGGCTGGCTCGGGATGGTCTTCCGCTAAACTCATACCTGGGTCCAAGGCACCTAATGTGCGGGTCGAGGCTTGGGCATGAGGGGCGTAGATACGCGACGAACTCGGGGAAGAGTATTTGGCGTTAGGGTTAGCCGAATGAAGAAGCTATTGCCGGCACTTAGGCCTAAGTGTAGTGTGGAGTGAGTGTGTACTCCTTATCAGGACAAGCCTTGACCAGGATTGGGCCAGGCATATGTATATGTATATGTATATGTATAAAGGCAGTCGTGCTATCTCAATATTCTGCTCTTCCTTTATTGACAATGATTTGTCTTTACTTGTCGACATTGAAGTGTGCAAATCCATGTCTGGCTAGGTGAACAGGTGCGCTGCCTCAAGTCAGCACACACCCAGCGCCCATAGTCCATCACATTATCGCATACATAAGTCTGATACCAATTCACAAGATTCCGTTATCTGTTTCATTTATTACAGGACACTTGCCGGGCAAATGGCTGGGTGATAGAACACATGCCATGCAATGAAACGAGCGCAGCCCACTGCGAGCCGTCGTCTTCAAATTCGGGGAGCCTGCCCGAGCAAAACGAGAACAATGAATAGTCAAGATTCACATTTTGTGCATTTTTGTACCAGTCAACAACAAGTTGCAGTCATTGCCAGCAAAATATGCAAGTCCCCAAGTCGTTTGGCAACAAAATCAAATACTTTGTCCCTGACAATACGTCCACTGACTAAGGTTCTTCAGTGGGCATTTTCCCCACTGCGGTAAAGAGTCAGTGGCGGGCGGCGAAGAAAAAAATCATTTAGCCAAAACCCCTCACCCCCAGTCAACCTTGCTAATCATTCCAGTGCTTGGCATCTGTCGATTTTCATCCTCTCAACATGCCGCCTCTTATGAGATCAAGATCGGGCTGCTGGACATGCCGGCAGGACGGCTACAAGTGTGACGAACAAAAGCCCTCCTGTGGCCGCTGTGTGCGACTCAAGAAGGCGTGTCAAGGATATGGCGTGCGCCTAAAATGGCAGAAGACGCATAATTCTAGAATTTCTATCCCAGATTCGAAAACAAATTCACAGCGTCACATTGGCCGGCAACCGCCAACTCAAGACCCCGGCTCTCTAACAAGGATTTCAGATGTCAAGTTTGGGGACGAAAGATTGGTGCATCATTGGAAAACCGTTCTGGCCGACATCGTTTCAATATCTTCCAGTCAGCGCAACCCGTTTTTATCACATCTTACACCATTGCTGGAACACTCAATGCCCCTGAGATCAGTGGTCACTTCAATGGCGGCCAACCACCTTGCAACCCTTCAACCAGAAAGCAACCTCGCCATCATTGCGATCCACCACCGGCTCCGAGCAATAGCACACCTCCGAGAGAATATATGCAATGCCCACCCCGAAGCCTCCCTAGCCACAGTAATATTACTCCAAATTTCGGAAAGAATATTCGCGACAGACGCCAAAGCCAATCACCTGGAAGGCGCCAAAGCACTAATTCGCCACCAGGGCGGTCAAACAGCTTGGTCCTCATCAACAGGGCAATTTCTCCTTGGCTTATGTTGGTATCACGACGTTTTGTCATCCGTGTCCAAGAGCCAACCTCCACTCCTCGGGCTGAAGGGCATCCCGGCGGAGGGCTTAAGCAGCCTCACATATTTGAGCGTCATCCTTCACCTCGTTGGCGAAATAAGCAAACTGAGATCAAATAATCACGGGCGAGACGAAGAGAAGGCCCAGGCCGTCCTGAGTCGACTAATATCACTCAAGCAACCATTCATACTAAATGATGACGCCCGCAATGTCGAGATTCATCGACAAGCAGCTTTTATTTACTTTTACAGATCAACCAGCGAATCAAAGGACATGGAAACCTATCTCCTCCTTCATGCAAAGCGTTGCCTTCAGCATCTCGCCAACATCCCGACCACCTCGCCTCTCATATCATCTCACATATGGCCGCTGTGGACCGCTGGCTGTGAGGCTGTGGACCAGTCACAAAGAGAATTTGTGCTACGGCGACTTGATGACATGTTTCAGGCTCGACAGCTTACATATCTACAACGAGTCAAGCAAGACGTATTGGGAGTCTGGTATATGAAAGATCTCAGAAGGAATTTCAGTGGCAAAGATGACATAGATTGTGTCAATGCCATCAGAAGCACCCATCATCGCGAAGCCGATATTGTCTAGCCACTGTGCCAATATTCAATCTTTGCTATATTCAAGCTTACTCTTCCATAATTTTTGGTATCAGATTAAATGCCAAATGGCTCAAAACCCCGATCCTCTCTTTAGGACAGAATGACATCACTTCCAGTCCTGGCACTCTCTCTAATCGCCTCAATCACTCTCAGTACGTCGCGAGCCTCATTGGCCTTTACTGGCACATCCTCTTCCTTTCCGCTCTCAACGGCCTGGCCAAATTTGTTGTAGAATGTTTGGTATGTCTCTGGAATCAGTCTAGGAACAGGCTCCTCCCGCATCTTGCCATCATCGCCAACGACGATGAGACTGAGGTCGTCGGGGTTGTCCAGACCGAAGCCCTCATCTGCCGGGGTGCCTCCGGCTACCAGCGTGGGTTCTTGTGTGTCAAGGCTATACTTGTGGAAACTGCCCTTGGAACCTCGGACCCAGTATCGGGGCTGTCGAATTTCTGCGCTCAAGACGCCGGCCCGAATCTGCACCAGCATGCCGTCAGGGTATACCAATTCGGCAGAAATGCTATCAGGGTTCACCTGGTCCATTTTACCATCTCTTTGGGACAGAAGACGACCGCGCACGGCCTGGGGGAGGCCAAATAGGGTATAAACTTGATCGATGAGGTGTGTTCCCAGGTCGTAGAGGACGCTACCGCCCTGGTCAATATCCAAGGTGGCCTTCCAGTTCTTGGGCCCATCAGCGCGGTAGCGGTCAAAGTGCGTGTTGAACTCGACAATACGACCAAGGGTGCCTTGGGAAAGGATGTGCTTCAAGGTGAGGAAATCCGAATCCCATCGTCGGTTCTGGTACACGCAAAGAATTCGCTGATGCTTCTTTGCAATCTCATGGAGCTCAGTGGCCTCCTTGGAAGTAGGCACAAACGGCTTTTCCGTCAAGACATGCTTTCCAGCCTCCAAGGCGGTCTTGGTCATGTCAAAGTGGCAGTTGGGTGTTGTAGTAACAACCACAACGTCAACTTCTGAATCAGCCACCAAGGCCTTGAAGTCGCGGTAGTGCTTGATGTCGGGGTAATCATTGGGAGCAGAATTGCCTTCCTGGGGGTTACGCTGAACGATGGCGTGGAGCTTGAATTGCGAGGTGCGCTTGATGAAGGGGATGTGAAAGACCTTGGCTGACAAGCTGCAGCAACCCGATGTTAGTCTGATAGGCGAAAACTACTGGGATTGACGGAATACTGACCCATAGCCCACAACGCCGACATTGAAAACTTTGCCCATGATGTGCGGTTTTTCTGTTGGTAGCTTTCCTTGAGAGTGCTTTAAACTGGAATGAAGAAGTGAAACTGGCTCCATCAAGCAACACAACAACGCCTCTTTTATATTCTCGGCGAAATGGGGCCGACACGGCGGACGAGTACGACACGGGGGTGCCGAGCACATCATACGGCGAAACGGCGGCGATGCCAACATCGGGCCTAGACGATATTTGGCAGTTCGGCTAGAAATCCTCCAATCGTCATGGAGTTGGGGGAGAAAAAGAGGAGATTCTGGTCTAACTCCTTTTGGCAACTTTAACAGTTTGGAAGAAACGCCGCATTTCTCCTCCTCTCCCCACTTTGGATCGTCGTTGGCGTTTTCAGTGTTCCGTCCAAGCCGACATTTTAAACAGCCTGCCCCGTTCTCCTTCTCGTTTCTCCCAAGACCATCTTGGTTCCTACGATTTTCCATCTGCTACGGACCTCCTCTTTATATGCATTAAATATTCTTTTGCAATTCTTGTCCACTCGATTCGAAATGACGCCAAAGGTGTTGACCCGCCAATCGCCCGTAGGCACAGGCCTACAGAAAGCGGCAATTGCTATTCAATCTCCAGAAGCTCTGCCGGCACCAATTCCCAGCCCACCTTCAGAGGCAAGTTTTGGTTGGTTTCTGTCTTGTCATGTGCTCATTTTTCTTGTTCTTCATTCAGCTGTCCGCTCTGCAAGAAGAAGGGCATTCTCTCACCTTCTCCTCATTTACCACTCAAGACGCTCTTGAGCTTGGCCACCTGCTCTTTGCTAGACTGGTTCCTCTAGCATCTGAGAAGCCCACAGTCATCAACATCTCACTTGCAAACAGTGGACAAATCCTTTTCCAAACTGTGACCGGCTCGGGCATGACACCCGACAATGAACATTGGGTCCGAAGAAAGAGAAACACCGTCCTCCGATTCGGCGCGAGCACCTGGTTCATGCACTGCAAATTCGAGGGAGACGAGGTCGCCTTTAGAGCCAAGTATGCCATCAGTGAAGATAAGAAGGGCGAATATGCTATCCACGGAGGTGCTGTCCCAATCTATGTCGATGGTGTAGAGGGCATCGTCGCCGTAGTTATTGTGAGCGGCCTGAAGCAACACGAAGATCATGGAGTCATTTTGGATGTCGTTAAGGAATATTGGAAATAGCTGTTTTCTGGGGTTTTTTTTTTCAATTTCGCCAAAGTACATGATAGATTAAATATTTGCATGCCATAAAAATTGACTGCCAAAGTCCTAGTCTGCGCAATTCGGAAAATCTACTGATTGTTTGGTCGGCTGTAGCATCGTGTTTTAGAAAATTTGTGACATTATGGGTTAGTCATCTGCAATCAAATACCCAAAGTTCTCACCAAAGTACTAATTAATCGAGAAATTGTGGCTTGGTTACGAACCTTCATTGGCTTCTGTGTTTGTCACTCTGTCACTGTCTCTATAAGCAGGCATTGCAGCCACTGCGCTTGGACACTTGATGACCCTACAGCATATCTCACATCGAGGCCACTATAAACTGATATGCGAGCATGGTTTGGATAGTCCTTCGCTAATTATTAGCAGAGTTCAACAAGACCCAACCTTGCCCCTCGCATCAGATCGACATGATCGTCTACCCTAAAGATAAATCGGATCAACCAAGTTTCCTATTCCATGGTTTGCGACGAGAATTTCGACCTCTTAGGTTTTTCAACTTACCGAAACCCTTGCATTATTACAGTTTAGGTTTAGAAATGTGGCTATTTTCAGCATTTTGTGTTCACATTACCCTCCAACAAAACCGATACAGCGTCGTTGTGAGCTACTTTGTTGAAGAATTCTAGGTGGATGATTGCTTGCATGCATAGATAGGTGATGTTTTTTGACGGACTTGGTCAATTTCAGAGTAGTATTGTACATTAATTCACAAAATTTGGAGTAATTACTACTCGCTGGAACGCTCGAAATGTCATACCAGAACCCCAACACCAACCAAACTCTGCACGGCACATTTAGTCAAGCCGCCAAATGCGACTGGGGAATAACCCCTGGTATACGCCAGCTTCAACCCACTCCAGTCTCGGATAGTGGTCATTGCGCATCTAATATTAGGTTACTCCGGTGATTCATGCAAGCTCGCTCCGAGAAGTCGCGCCGTAGAGCTCAGCAGGAGGAGCAGGTGCTGCGAGCTCTTGCTTAAGCTGTTCTGAGTCTTGCTTAAGCTGTTCCGAGACCGGCTCATCATGGGGGATGGGCGTCATTCTCTTTCGTCTTTTTAAGAAAAAGAATGCAGCTGCGCCGATCAAGGCGAGTCCTCCAAGTGCAGCACCGACACCGATTCCAGCCTGCGCACCTGTTGACAGACCCTCGCTTGATGATGAATTATCAGAGGAACCATTGGTGCTGGTCGCGGCAGCAACAGATCCGGATTCTGTGATTTCCGAGGACGATGATAGGTCGGTGGATTGGTGCATGAGTTGGAAAAGAGGTGCATAAATGGTCATTGATGCCAACACAGATTTTGTAGTCTTGCCTGACACTGTCTCGGTCACCGTTGCCGGCATAGAATGATAACTGAAGCCATTGCTCGTCCCAGATGAGCATTGAACTGTGGGATAGGATCCGTCCGATGCTATTCTGTAGCAAGTTTGCGCAATGTTGACTCCAGAATTATATAAGCATCGGAAACCCCTACGCGATGTTAGGTCGAGTTCATGATATGGTGTGGAAATACTTTGCTACTCACGTTGGGCAACATCCAACTGCTGTCTCTCCCTTTGTCAATGGGAATTGGAAATCAGCCCCCCCGTCCACGCTTGCAGTTGCGAGACATTTGGTCTCATATCCTTGAGGGCATGAAAGACCCGGAGAGTAGAAACCCCATCCATTTAGTGCCACACCGGTTGAGATGGACTCGCCATTGCTGTCGCGCGTTGGCCAGCAATCTGGATTGTCCTGGACTCCTTGGTTGTTGTGAGAGTTATCGCCGCATGCTTGAGCTTGCCAGCCTTCGGTACATGTCCTGCAACGAGGTACTACAACTTGGCAGCTGCTCGGATATTTGAATTCGGTTGTGAGCGGTCCGAGATTTGATCGTGTCGTGGTCATGATGGCGGCGCGGGGAAGCTTCGTGGCGCGACGGGGAGCCGTGGGAGAAGGCAGAGTCAAGGCTGGTGGTGGTGAATGGTGTCTGGCGGCAGTCCTGCCTGAAATACGGAGTATTAAGAGGAGAAATGCTGTCGACAAGGGACAACAAAAGTGGCCTGGCATCGACCGGACAAGGAAAGATTAGCTCCGCTGGGCATCTTGATTCTCAATTGGCCGCAGCAATCGACGCGAAGAACCATTTTAGGATCTTCCGCTTATGCCAAGGGGCAAAAAAGTGGAAATGATGAAATTATGTCGTGGTGAACCTGACCCTGGCAGGCTGGCACAGGACCAAGGGGAAACACGTTGCCCATCAATAGCATCTCGATCATTACACAAGGATTCGGTTACTCCTATTCCCCAAAATGGCGACACGGCCTAAACCTGTTTTTAAACCTGTTTTTAAACCTGTTTTCTGCTGCAACGAAGAATGAACATCTCAATCCTGGTGTGCCCTTGTGTTGATCCAACGGATGCTATTTTAGCGTTATTAGCGGCGCTGGCCAGTCGGACATGGGCGGCTACCAGCCCTTCCAGCCCTTCCAGCCCCTGCCGGAGTCAGCCCCCCTTGCCGTGGCGGAGTCGGCGCAATTTGTGCAGCATTGCGAACCAATCACACGACAGCTCAGCTGGCAGAGCTGAAAGAATCGGAGGACTAAGCCTTGCAGTGGAGCATAAATTGGGGGCTCAAGGTGGAAGGATTGAGCACTTGGCCGAGCTAAGAGGGCTGGGTAAGGTGTGCCCACTGTCCGTGGAGTGTCCAGGCACCATTGTTTCTTGTTGGCAGGTAAGAGATTGGGCAGTACGTAAAAGAAGAGGCTCGTGCAACTGAGTCCACGTGGGCGCAAATTTATTCGGGAAGGCTTCCATACATTGCGTTCAACAGGGGTAGACGTCAAGAAAGTAGTCCAATGATTCTTTATTGCTTCATTTTTGAACCCAAGCTGCTAATATCGTGTCGATGTTATGTATTTATTATTATCGATTCTGTCCAGACCTCTTTTTTGGATTTTTTTATTATTATGAAAATTCCAACGTGCACACTTTGCCTTTCCTTAACCCTTGCCATCCACACTATTGACAATGTGATTTTTTACCACAACAATAATAATGGTTTCCGCCATTAGCATGGATGAAAATTGAATTCGCCTCATTGTTCACTCATTGCATCCCAAACATACGCCATGACCTCATCCGCCATTCCAATCGATGCTTTCACATTGGTATTTATTATTTCAAACGTAACAAGACCAACCAGAATTGTTTTCAAGATTGATTGTATCTACGTGCGAGCCTCCCTTGTGGCCTATGCGCGCTCTTGGGAATCCACGATTGAGCTTACTAAAAATACATTTGTGCAAGTGAATAGATAATTAAACTTATTTTAATACCCGTATATTAAATTAGACGTGTTTCCCTAGCTAACAGACAATTGACAGGCTAGAGCTACATTACAAAGTATGATTTTCACTTGCCCCCCAATCATTCATTCAACGGATAACACCCCGATTATTGCCTTATTTTGACTATGTATTTACAGAGCTAGTTTGTCACTATGTAACACTACCCAATTGGTGCCTAACATATGCGCATATTTTACTTACTAGAGATTAATTCCAAGTTTTAAAGAAATCTTAGAAAATTTTGAAACGAGTATACAATGACCGATATTGATCCATCAAAAAGAAATTTGGTTTGTCAAACATGTTGGGATACAGTCTTCTCAACCAAAGCATGGCGGTTTATGCTGGCCGAAGGGACACCCTCTAATGATACTAGCGCAACAAAAGGTCACATATACACTACGACCTGGGAGGCAATCAAGAAGTCATCTGCAACATGTAATTGGTGTAGATTACTACCTCAGCGAACGGTTAATGGAGAGGCACAAGTGTCCATCAGATACTATAAGGATACCAGGTGCACTCCAAAAGGGGACAAATATCTCACCGTAGTGGCGAAAGATTTGAAAGATGGCAGTACTTTCTCAACAAAAGATCTCCTTATATATACAACAAAGGGTATGCTCCTCATTAAGTTATACAGTCGAATTATTAATGAACTTGGTCAATAGATAACCGAGCCGCGAAAGTGATCAAGGCTCGAGACCGCATCATAGACCTTTCCGCGGATAAAAGTTTCAGTTTGGCCAAGGCCTGCATCGAGACATGTTTCCGAGAACACAGGGAAAATTGTCCTCCGCTACAAAGCAGCTCTACTTTACCAGATCGGTTAATTGACTGCGCTAATACAAGCAACCCAAAAATTGTTCTGACTGGCAGGATGGCTCACGCCTCATATGTTACATTGAGCTACGTTTGGGGCGGACCTCAACCCATGTTGACGACCAAAAATGTCAACGAATATAGGACAAGGGGTTTGAAGATGGCAGAATTTCCTCCGACGATTCGCGATGCCGTTACTGTCACCAATATGATTGGACAGCGCTATTTGTGGATCGACGCACTCTGCATCCTTCAAGACTCAGTCGACGACAAGAATGTCCAGCTTGGAAAGATGCACGCTATTTATAAAAACTCGTATCTTACAATCAACGCCGCTAGCTCAAGCAGCACGTACAATGGCTTTTTGCATCAGTCGCGGCCACAGAGAGAACCTCTCACTACGATCCCATTTCCTTGCACGGATGGAACAGTCGGCACCGTGTTTGTTGCATATGAATTCTTTCCTAGTAGCGAAGGACCCCATCAATCGTACTGGGATGAGCTTGAGCCGATCACCAGTAGGGGATGGTGTTATCAAGAGAAAATTCTTCCAGCGAGAAGTTTGGTGTATGCATCCGATACGCTAAAATACTATTGCCAGACGGAGACAGTTAATATTGGTGGAGCATTGTGTGAAGAAAGCACAGGAATGCGTTTGCCATATGGCACATACCAACTTGCTGGAACGGAGTGTCAGCCTGATGCAGTTAAACTCCGCCAATCTTGGCTTGCAGCTCTGTTTCAATATACCATGCGCAGTCTCACAGTCTCCTCTGACAAACTGCCAGCCTTTGCCGCAGTAGCAGAGCAATTTAGTATTTTGAATAAGGATCAATACCTTGCTGGCTTGTGGCGAAATACGCTGCTTCTTGACCTACTATGGGTAGCAGAGGACAAGTCCAAGAGACCAGAAGCATATAGAGCACCGTCTTGGTCATGGGCATCGGTGGATGGATTGGTCAGTGGCGAGTGGCGATTGGATACATTAGCACATCCAGAGAACACAGACGATGCCAGAAATCTTAGGCGTGTGACTATCGTCGGTTGTCAAGTTAAAGTTCTGAGTGAACTGACGCCATTTGGAGAAGTCACTGGAGGGATTTTAACAATGGGGGGACTGCTGTTCACATTTCACTACAATGAGGCAACTTCTGACAGGAGGCTGACTATTAGCTCTGGTGGCGAGTTGAAAGAGATTGGATCTATTTTCGCGATATCTGATGCGGTTGAAGATTGGGGGGATAAGGTTTATGCCATTCCTATCTTGTGGAATGCTTGTGGCCAGTTTATGTTTGGCTTGGTTGTAGTGCCAGATGATAACAAGTCATTGGTATACCGGAGAGTAGCTAGATTTTGGAGAAACCAGTCCTCGGTCGATTTGAGATGGATGGATTCACTAGCGAGGCAGAAGATTCAGATTGTATGATCTGGTCCTGCGTACAGGATGATGGCAAGATAGTCAACACGGCATCGGAGCAATCATTGTGGCTATAATCCGGCCGCACATTAAGTTTTTTTTAAGACCTTTTTAAAGAGCTTTGCATGATAGAAATGCGATTAAACTTGAGCCATGGTTAAAAAATGACGCTTGTCGTCCAGTCCAGGCCATCAACTGAGAGCATACCAAGCTTATCAAGCCCTTTCATCTCCCATACAAATTCCATCATTGTAGATTAACATTGCTCTGCGTAAGAAAAGCCTCGGTGTAATTAACAATGGGCCCCGAGCCAAAGAACAAGTTAGGAAGGTAATGATCCATATCGCTATTGTATTAATCTCCGACTGTCATTAGTAGGCTAGAGGTGTGCGAAATTTGATCCCCTACCCCCTATAGCCGTTGAGATCCAACAAGTTTGGAGTTGATTATCGGAAAGGCGTCTTTTGATGCTCGCAACCCTCCCGAGTCAACCCCTAAGTAAACAGCTAATCTGAGTCCAATTTGCTCCGCTGTGTCTAGGTGAAACCTCCTAATACTCAACATTAAAAATGGGGAATTATTAAGGAAGCAAGTCTCGATTCAAATTCTCAGGGACATACCCTGGTCTGAATTTAAACATGAGCTGCAGGATCGGCAAAGACCATCAAGTCTTGGCCGAAACCATCGGGTACGAGCAACCGAAGCCGCTAACAGAACCATTAGGGCTAAAACGCCGTCATTACCACAAAATACCGCACAATAAACATCGAAAAACCTCGCACGCGTAATCAATATTGAGATGAGCGTGCACTGGTCAACGGTTTTGGCAGCACTCATTCGAGGACTCCCGAAAATAGACTCTTTTTGAGGCACTGTTGAGACCCTGCAAGGTGGCCCGAATCTGTCCAGTAGAACTATTGATACTGTACAGTTATGCCCTTGAACGCAGTAGTGCCACCGCCCCGCACACAATTCCTCCGTGTTTAGCCAACCCTTTTTTTGCCGATTTCATGTCGTTTTTGTGAGATCAGATCACTGACCCTAGTTCTACAGGATCCGAAGCATCGTAGTGCATATAAGTTCCCCCATAGCCTAATTCAATATTTTGAGCCCAGGAGCGCATCATGGCGTCTATTGATGGTGATCCTAGGGGCACAGGAAGATAAGATGCCATATGCGGTGCTGCATAATTCTCCAATGGCGCATCGATCGGTGCAAATCGTTCTGAGCCTGAAGAGAGTAGAGGATTCATCTGGGTGTCTAGGTAGGGATCAAAAGCCCACTGATCATGCGGTTGCGGTTCTGGGGCGAGTGTCATACTAGAAGTTCCATTGGGAATTGCTGCAAGTTCATAATTTGCTGACGGTTGTGGGTTATAAGGTTCCTCAGTCGTTTGAAGGAACCCATCTGCTGGGGGTCCTGCATCCTCATCTTCAGGCAAATTTCCTAGAGTTCCTGGGGACTGAGACCCGCCCGAACTGCAGGCCCAGTTGTCCCCAAAACCCGCTGGAAACTCTCCATAGACTTCATCCTTGACAGCCATAAGCTGAGCCATGGCCTCGGTGACGGGTTTGGGTTCAGTGGGCGACACTTCTGTCCCCCAAATCTGCGAGCGCAAGGCGTTGACCTCTGATGTCAGCCGACTGTTCTCTAACAGCAGCTCCTGCATGTCTTGTGCAGCGGATATGCACACATCGCGCTGCTGCTGGAAATGTTGAACGCTTGTAGTAAGGATGAGTACTTTGGAAAGGCGGCGCGCAGGAGCCAAGGCTGGAACCAAACGTGCCAAGTCCTTTAAGTATGCCACAGTGGTTAGCACTGAGGTAATTCGAGACGCAGGATTACAGGGTATAAGATGCCTACTAGAATGGTTTCATTGAGAGCTCCTCGGCGCTTCTTCTCAATGGCTAGATTGCGGGCTGTGACGTCGGGCGGCAAAGGGCGTTGGCGGAGCGCTCTCCGACCATTTCCATTGTTCGTGCTGGCCCTTTCAGACATTGTGTGAGACTCGAAGAACCGAAATGACGTCTCAGATGTTGTGAGAAGTCTGGCTCTCGCTGTAGGACACGTAAATGGTTGATAGGTAGAGAAAAATCCCCTCATGGCACCATAGTATCGAGCTCAGATGGACAAGCCTACCCCACACAGTAAGGTTCCAACCTGGCTATTCCCAATGCAGATTGGATGTTAAACAATGGACTGAACATGGCGCGGGTAACAAATGGAGATGTGCCTAGTGGCGTGTATTAGGTCAAAGACGCGACTAAGATAAGTTCCACAGGGTTTCGCAATCACGCGACCCAATGACTGCATCATGGGTGTTGTAGTCATCAATAAAGAAGTTAGCTCTGGTATACCGGGCTCGAAAACGTCATCCAAGACGCAACATGGGTAATTCACTTGTGTATAATTAAGCAGGATTGATTCACGCAAACCTCTCTTGGGGCATTGTCGCAAACGAGGCGGTGACATTCGAGCCAGAAGTGAAATCAATTCTATCAACTTCAATCCAAAAAGGATTCTGCACAAATTTAGTTCATTTGACTGTTCGTGGAGCACCAAAAGATTGTTATGCCGCCATCGACGAGAAAATCAGCCCCGGTGATATAGTTTCCCGCCTTGCTTACCAGAAGAATTATTGTTCCTGTCAGCTCCTCCGGCTGGCCCATTCGGCCGAAAGGAAGTCTATTTTCCAAATTTTGTCTTAACCCTTCAAGTCCGGGACCCTCGTTCAAAATAGTGTCCAAGTAGCCAGGGCTGATGCTGTTGACTTTGATGCCATACCTCGCCCACTCGGCTGCTATGAAACTTTTCATGGAGACAATGGCGGCTTTTGAGGCATTGTAATGAATTTGCGGCTGGGGAAAGTTTACCCAGTGCCCCGAAATGCTGGCCATGAGAATGATACTGCCACTTCTTCCACGTTTTTCCATGGGTTTCGCCGCAGCCTGAGATGCCAGCCAGGCCTCTGAGGTATTGACCTCGAACATCTTCTCCCATTCCTGCGGACTGATATCCAAGCCTTGTAGCCCGTGTTCAAGCAAGGCTCGGCAGGCGACTGAGCCGATGCCACCGGCACCCCCGGTGATGATGGCGTTGCCTGTGACGCCGAACCGGTTTTTGGCTCTTTCCTCCGACGAGACGCCAACAGAGGGTAACTTTGGTGGCGCCGTCATGGATGTGGCCGAGCCATCGCTCAGCTGCATCAAGGAAGGGAGGCGAGATGTAAGTTGATCTCGGGCGGTGGACTTGTCTGAAGGCTGGGCCGGCTCAAATGTGGCTGTGGCTGGATGAGATATGCGCAGCAAATGAGTAGAATTTAATCTTTAATCAAGAAACCTATTTATTGGTACGCGCCGCCAAGTAAGTAACAAACGTTGCCCACACCATCGACATGTGCCCGACGGCGATCGGCTGCACTTGGTTAGCGGCTTATTTGACTGTACAGTAAATTATCAACAGAGCGGAGAATATCTGCACGATTGAAACCACATGATGAAACAGCAGTTCCTGGAAGGTGGATCCAGAGTAAATGCTCTGAAAATTGACCGAGAGCAAGCGTGCGGTCTTGCGTTGCTTCGTTGTGCTGTTCCGATCGCCCTGCGTTTTACTTTATGCCCGCTCACGCCTACTTGCCACGCCAAGCCGACGAAGCAGGGCGCTAACTAATGCATAAACTGCGCAGTAACTTGAGCAGGCCCACACACTAACTACAGACTGGCGTGGTCAGCGCTGAAAGATTGGCTCACAAAGTCGCGGCCTAGAGACGGTGCGGACATGGCCCTTCGCTGCTCTATGGGGGCGGCGACAACATCATACAGCCTGTACAGTAACACGGGAAGATGTGCACAAATCGCAACCAATAAAACTGCGGAGCAATATCACATGCGATTCGAAGAAATAAGCGAGCACTGGAACATTGCATTCCGAGTCGCCAATCCACCGTAGAGTGCTATTCCACGCACCTGTATAATGCACAATAAAAATCTCCAACTCCGTTTTCTCAAACAGGTCAAATCAATTCATCACAACGTCCAAAATACTCACAGTGACAATAGGAAGCCTTGCTCATCCACTGACATGGTTCGACAAACTTCAATGGTGGCGTAAATCCACCAACAGCAGTCTATTCATAGGCCTACGATACCCAAAAGGCGGTTTGCTCAAGGCCTTGGCTACGTTCGTGAACTATAAAGGGTCGGAATCTCAAAGGATATCATTTGCATCAAGATTTCATGCACTGGCCCTGCACTAAACGCAAGTATAATCCTTCTGGAAGAGGGAATTCGCACCCTTGCGACGTCCTTGTTTTCTCTTGCCCAGGCTATAGTAGCTAGCCAGGCGAGATTCTTATCCATTAGTCCTTATTATAACTGTATGTTGATGCGGCTTTTACTACACAACTCGATTGTTTAATACCCCATACAGTGCCCTGGTATCATAGTGATGCAAGTCTATGGCCCGACGTTGAGGATCCGGTCCTTGAGCACCCCATGACATCAAGGATCATCCACATTCTTGTGACATATAGGCGTCTTTATAAGGAGATAGGAGAAGAGCACCCCATTCTTAAGCCTGCGAGGTATATCATTAATTAAATCTACCTGACAAATAGCCACATTACAGACTATTAACTTCATTAGTTTCAAATCTGCACGAGAGGTCATGGCAATGGGAGAGCTGGGCTATGAACACGCAACTATACCGGAAGATATTCACTAGCAGCTAGCCTTACTATATCCGCGCTCTAATGCACTGCCTGGAGATGATAATCCCAAGTCCAATGATATCCCACAGCGGCTTGCTCACCTAGCCAAGATCGGCCCAATATCTGGCGACAGCTAGGATGGAAAGTTGGCACCAACAAGCATTGACTACCTGACAACCAAGGTAAATCCATGGCAGACGCTATTCAAGCTGACACAAGTACAAAGAAAGGCCTCTTCGAAGCCCTTGAGGCAATCAAGGCTAATGAGCTACAGAGCAAAGTTGAGATAGAGGTGTTGAGCCAACTTTAAGCGGTTTCTATAACTAGATATTATTCCTGAAAAGGCAGGCAGTAGGCAATATTTCAAATTTGGCATGTTAAACCCATTAAATCACTTGAAATGCAAACCACAGTCATTTGTTTCAAGATGTTAATTCAGCTCTACTAAAAATCGCATTTCAATCAACTTCTATTGAATGAATGAGACCGGAATCTATTCTAAGCCATATTGTTCCTGTTTCACAAGCAGCATGATTAGTCGCAAAGCCAACGGCAGTTTATCTAAGTATGATACAAAAAGGTAAAAAAAAAAAAAAGCTGCAATTTCCCGTGCTTTGTGTTGTTCAAATAACAGTCTTGTCTCCCAATTATGCACTATTCTCACTTTTCCACTCCTTAAAGTCCCGAACGGGTAGTTCAAGCTTGAACATCTCGTCAATCTCTGCAACACTTTTTCCCTTCATCTCTGGTAATTGAAACCAGCAAAGCACAACTGCTATTAAGCAAAGGCCAACGTATACCCAACCGGTCTTGGCTCCAAGGTTGCCTGCATCTGGGTTGAATATGTAGGGAAGAACAAACCCAGTGACAACAGAAGTCCCTTGCTGGGCCACTCCTCCAATTGCCTGAGTCTTTGCTCGCAGTCTCAGAGAGCTAGTTTCGCCCATAATTGCGTAGCCTGCTGGCCAGCAACCCATTCCGCATACCATGATGATAGCAATCATGGCACCAGCCGTAAAATAAGCAACGCCAACCCCCTTCCAAAATCCAGAGATGCCGACTGCAGTCCACAAAACGGTGGAGATGACCAGGGAGACGAGAGTAGAGGGCCGTCTCCCGGCGCGCGACATGATCCAAATGCCAACACCATTGGCTGCAATGCCGGCAACGATGCCACCAATCAATATGATGAGACTTGTTCGGGATGCCATGCCAATTGTCTGCAGAAAGTAGCTAGACTTTGCGATGAGATCCAAGCCAAACATGGCTGGGAAAAGATTGGCCATGACAACAATCCATGTTCTCCTCCGGTTTGTGCCAACGAGGCAGGCCTTGAATGTTGCAGATGCCACAAGGGCTTTTTCCTCGGCAATGCTGTTACGAATCTTGGCCAATACCTCATGATGATTGGTTCGGGGTGCATAAAGCCTCTTGGAAGCCTTTATCGCCAGCCCACCTTGTCCCTTTTCTTCCAGATAGGCAGGGCTCTCGGGCATGATAATCGATAGGGCCAACGGAGCCAGGGCAAAGATGAATTGAGAACCAAACGCTCCGAGGTAGCCCGCATTTCCCTTGACGTCATTTACCAAGTAAACAACAATTGATCCGATGAGCTGTCCCACCAAGTTGCCGGTTGGGACCAATGCCATGATCGAACCTCTGAGGGCAACGGGCGCCGTCTCCGACATGTAGGTCATGGCTGTCATTTTAAGGATGCCGACCGAGAACCCCTGGATTGTCTTTCCGACAAAGAACATGGCTCGTCTCGATTCTATGGCGGGTGGTAGATAGGAGACAAAGATGATGACTACGCCAATGACAGATATGATGCTTCCGGCCAATAGAGTCATTCTGCGACCGGCGCGATCTTGGAACCAGCCGGCAAAGACAGACCCGAGAGCCATGCCTAACGGGGTGGCGGCAAGCCACAGCGACAGCCATTGTGAGGGGATAATCAGTTTGCCCTTGTACCGCTCGCCGTAGTCCTCCTGGAACGGCTCGACGCCATTGATGGAGCCGACAACAACGAGATCATAACCCCACCCCACCACCACGATTGTGAGGCCCAGACAATAGGCTACGACCTTGGGGTACTGGCGGATAGCCTGCCCCAGGGTGAGCGTGGTTTTGTCAGCTCCAGTCATGGGCGTGTTGCTATGCACGTCCTGTAGTGGTTCGGTAGAATTTGGTCTCGGTTCCATGGAAAAGATTGAGGAGCGCGTGTCTCCTAATTCAATGTATTCGAGGTTGGCCCGCTCGACAGTTGCCGTGCTATGATTGGAGAAGAAGCCCATGTTCGTTGAGAAAGACAGGGGTTGACTAATAATGGGAAATGACCCAAGGTAGTATCGGGCCGCAAGGATTTTCACTTTGTGATTAGCTCTAGAGAAAAGTCACGATTGAATCGTAATGGATAAACTTGGATTTCTTGAATTTCCATGATTGTAGAAGCATTGTGGTTAATATAAAGTCTAGAAATGAAAGAAACAGGCAACAACCGTCTCATTTGGGTTGTTTCCACGATAGTCGTCACCCACTATAAGCGTCGCAGCTGCAAGGGTTGGTGGCTGAGGCCTGCGGCTATGGCATGCTATTCTTGAACCTGCAGGGAAACGACCCAATAAGGGCGCAAAGCGCTTTTCGCACGAATAGCCGCTGCGGAAGGGCACCCGCAATCAATCTGGGCGGGGGTTGACATTGAGATGAGCCAATCAACTTGTAAATCGAAGTTCGGCTCAAAACGCGCTGGTTGACTGGCGTGATCCAAGCAGCTGAACTGCCGAGCCACAAATATTATGCATAAAAACATACCCATAGGTCCAGTTCTGCCGTCATTCGCGATGATATTAGTCGAGATTGTGGATGCTCGACGCATTTGTCAAGTCTTTTTTACAAGGCTGAATGGAAACTCAAACTCAAACGAGCCCCAGACGCCGATCATGAGGATTCCATCTTTGCGATTAGGAGAGTTGTCGAAAGAGCAATATTTTGTGCACTCTGCTTGACGGTAGCACCCTGGCTTGACCAGAATACAAATCGGGGCGCAGACTTGCCCTTGCTCGCTGAATTGTTTGGATCCAATTTCTGTCAATCCCACTGTGGTGCCAAAGCCGCTTTTCGGCTTTTCGAGCGAAATGCGGCCTTGGCCTGAGCTAGCTGAGACGCCACTGCCCTCGAATTCACAAAAACATCTCTTCCCAGGAAATCATCACGTCTTTGTCGGATCGGAGTTTTTCTAGCCACATACAGGGTCTTGACGCTTGGTTCCGCTCTCCACTCCAGCTAAGCACGTTGGATATAACTAACAACGGTCACAGAGCAGTTCCTCAACCCTCCACTACACCAAAGTACCAATCAGAAGCTTCTCTGTCAGCCCATTACTCGGCCTGCCTTGCAATTTTGCGACCAAATGGCTACCAACAAAATAAACGAAGAAGAACTTGTCTCGCGGCCACTCTGTCGCATTGTAACGCCCGTGGGTATGCTTGGGTATGGGTTTGACCAAGCTGTCACTGCGCAGGAACTCGCAAAACTTGTACCCACCGGCATTCCCACTGCAATCATCTTGGACTCGGGCTCAACCGACAGCGGCCCTGAAAAACTGGCTCTCGGGAATATGAGCTGTCCGCAATCGGCATATTCCAAAGACTTGTCCAAATTGCTAAGCCTTGTCCATACCTTTTGTGTTCCATTAATAGTCGGGTCCGCGGGCGGCGATGGAACTGACGAGCATGTGAAACTAATGGAAGAGATTATTGAGGAGATTGCATCCCAAGAGGACAATAAGTTCAACGCCATACGCACACCCACCACACCTTCGTATCTAACATAAACTCAGGGATTACAATATCAAGGCCGTGTCCATTTTTTCTGGCATCCCAAAGAATGTGGTTCTGGACAGGCTAAAAGCTGGTCGTGTCAGTGGCTGCGGGTCTTTTGTCCCGCCTTTGGAGCCGGCAGACCTAGAAGCATGCCCTCAAGTGGTTGCCCAAATGGGCCCGGAACCCTTCATTGATGCCATGGAATCATACCCTGATTTTAACGTCATCATCGGGGGCCGGGCAAATGACCCAGCGCCTTATGCGGCATACTGCTCATACCAGTTAAAGAAACAGCACCCAGAACTAAGTCTGGATGATGTGCGGGAGCGGTACGGAGGGTTTCTCCATATGGGCAAAATCATGGAATGCGGCGGTCTATGTTCGGAGCCCAAATCTCCTGGTGCGGTTGCTACTGTTTATGCAACTGGCGTCTTTGAGGTCCGTCCAACGGCACCAAGCTCTCGTTGCACAACATTCTCTGTCGCCGCCCATGCGCTGTACGAGAATGCTAGACCAGATATACTGAGCGGACCAGGAGGTGCCTTGCATCTTGGTGAGACCAAATATGAGCAGCTTGAAGATGGACGATCGGTCCGAGTCAGCGGGTCCAAATTTCGACCGTCCATAGCCCATGGGTTGCCGTATCAATTAAAATTGGAAGGCGCTCGCGTGGTTGGATATCGTTCAATGTTTATGGGAAGCGTCAGAGATTGTGAGACTATTCCATCCTTATTCTTGGCACATCCGGTGTACTGTAGCCCACGCTAACATTTCATTTAGACATTTTGATCGATCAAATCGACAACCTATTACCACGAGTAAAAGCATACGTAAAAGAACAGCACTCGGACGTCACCAGTGAATGGGAACTAGATTTTCACCTTTACGGGAAAGGGCAGAGCACGCCGGATGGTCCTGGAGAGCTATTCGTTATTTGCGAGGTCCTTGCTGCGACGCAGAATCTTGCAAAGGTGATGGCGTCCAAAGCCCGAGTTGCCATGATTGTGAGGATTTCCAACAATTAAATGCTACAAGTCTTCTAACATTATTTTCTTAGCACGGGCTGTATCCAGGCATGAAGGCCACCGCCGGAAACTTTGCCTTTGGTATCGGCGGGCTGATGGAGGTTGAGCTGGGACCCTGTGCCAAATTCGTGGTGTACCATCTCATGGAGCTTGAGCCTGGAGAAGAGCGGCTTGCACTAGAAAGCAGTATCTCAGGTGGCGGGTTGATCCGGTCCAGTGTCTCTACCTTTGGAAAAGCGCAGCCCGTCACATCCACTGAAGGGTTTAGGTCAGGCATCGCCCTTCTACAGGAAACACTTCCGAAACCCAATCTAAAAGGAGCTATATACGTTGCGCAAGGTCAGGGTCGGGATACTCCCAACGGTGCACCTAAGACACTTTCAGACCTGGCCCATGTTCTCCGATCGAAAAACGCCGGTCCATTCGACATCAGCATCGACATCATCTTTTCATCAAAGACGGTATATTCAGCTGTTCAAAATTCCGGTATCCTCTCTCCCGAGCATGTCGCAAAAGCTTTGGGGGTTTCACAGGAAGACATTGTGTGGTCAGGTTTCTTCGAACCCGCCCTTGCTTTCAAGGTCACGATCCCCAGAGTTAGAGCTGGCAAGAAGACATCAGCTGGAGGTTTCATGGAGAATGACGTCCACGGCTCACAACAACACATTGGCCTCGCAACGCTTAAGATTCCAGAAGCATTGGCTCGCGAGCTGGCAGTGACACCATAGGCCCATGTTGATAATTTGATGATTATTGCCGCCGCCTGTGGGACCATCATCGAGTCATTCAACCACCCGGGTGAAGAATTTTCTCGGGCTTTACATCGTAGAACCTTTGGTCATCAAAGCGTAAGTAGTTGGTATTATATTATGCTAATACAATAATCACGACTCAGTTCCCAAAATATGTACCTATGCCAGCTGTTCCCTGTCTCCTTGAATAGCTGTTTGTTTCTTATCACGTTGGTCGTTCGCTAATTGAGGCAGAAACGCGCCGGTGCACTAAAGATTCTATCAAAGAGACAGTTCTTGGGTAGAATACATTGAATCGAGATCCAGCATATTCATAATTGGATCCTCCCAAAACTCTTTAAGGAAACCAAAGTAAGAATGTGTGTAGTCAAATGCAGACAGGGTATCTTGTTGCGGTCCCTGGTCCTGAGCCTGGATCGATTGTAGTTGATCTTCGGGGGTCCGATTTTCTACAAGCTCAGTTGGCCTACCGCGAGCCTCGTCGGCAATTCTTAATGCGTTCACCATGATGGACACGCCCATTCTATGTGTCAAGCGCAACTTTGCGGGGTCGGAGCTACCCGGTGGCAGTCGTGCAAGAATTTCGAACATTTTTGCTGCCCTTGCGTATTCATCAAGAGGATCTAACGAACAGGCCCTAAAAATGTCTTGGGATAACGAAATATGAGTCACGGCTGATTGCCGTTCGTCTTGAGACGCCTCCGCGTTGAGATGGGAAAAGGTAATGAGGAATATCGTCGCAAACGCAAGGCCACGGTAGTAGTTTTTCGGCATAGATCTTTGTCTCCGAGCAGATATACGGGTCTCCCCGGTATCCGAAGTGCCTCCGCTTTTTGGAATGGCTGCGATGTGTATCAGCCTCAACGCCGCCGCAAGACCATTCTGTAACAGCACCTCTCGGGACGAGCTGGTGGGAGACAACTTGGTAATTGCAAGGGCGTAAAAGTGAAGTTTTGCCACCAAGATGCTAAACTCAATCCTTCTAGAGCCGTGACCGTTGTCTTCAAAACCTGACTTTAAGGGATCAAATTCATTATTTATGAGTCGAATCAAAGAGGTAGTCATGGTGTCAGTACTGCTTTGGAGCAAGATGTTGGTGAACTTTGCCACGATGAGGTGAATTCTGACTTGGGTTGCAATTTGAAATGGTACTGTCTTTTTACTAAGAAAGCTGTTTATAGTTGCAAAGTCGGGGTCCGAGATGATTGGCGGTTGGAGACCCAGATGAAGGCTTATACTGTTGAAAATCAGTTGGGCCGCACCAATTCCGGCGCTTGAGAGGATACACACGATGTGCTCACATAGAAACAGCCAAGCCAAGTGTTTATTCTGGCCCGACCTGCCCCCGGCAGCACACCGACGGTGCGGGAGGTTGGAAGCGGCTGTTCCCGGTCCAATCCCATGTACCGCGCTGCTTGAATTGCGATCCCACAGTACATCCAACTGCTATCTTTAACCTGGCTGTCAACTGGAAGTGGCCATGCACATAGTAGGACCAACGCCTGGATTTTGTGCAGAGGCAACGGAGCATTCATTGCCTCTTCTTTGAGAAGTCTTGTGTAGGGGCCATACAGGCGGGGATATAGCTCGATATATGGGTCTTCGGGTAAATGAGACGACACTATGATGAGAATTGTCCAGAACAAAACGGGCTGGGATCGATAGATGTGGTGTAGTACAATTGGCTCTACAAGTGGGAGTTGATGGTGAAATAACTCGATAAAACTGGCCATCATGAGCGGTCAGGAACGGCGCCGAGGGGGGCAAAGCGTACTTTTCAAAAGCATCAACAACCAGAGAAGTCTCCACTATTAAGTCATCTAACGAGATCATCTCATCGCCCAACTCGAGGTTATTCTCGGGCAGGGCTTCTGGGACATGCTCAGTTGCATAGCTGACGTCAGTCTCTGGTTGAGATGAGGAGCCGACAGTGTCTCCTTCTCGCATGTTGCGCAATTCTTGAATCTCCCTGCTCATGGCCTCGAGGCGCCTACGATACGCGTCAGTAGAGTTTGCTGGAAATGGGTGCGGCGACGCTACTTTCTAGCGGGCGTTCTTTGAAACGCCGCGTCTATTGTACAGAAGAGCTGCCGAGCTTTGCATCTTGAGCAAGGGTTGGGGAAGTTGTCTTTCGAATCGCAACGAAGCTATAGTTGAAAAGTTGGCAATCGGTTCTTGGGCAGCAATTCGCAGCTGATCGAAATACCTTGGCCTGCTTACACTCGGTGCATGTCCTTACGGACCGCGACTTGGAAGCGGGAGTTCGAGGCTCCTTGGACATGGCGCTAGACTTGCTAACGACACCGGAGCTATACGGAATTACAACATTGGCATAATTAGTCCCGCAGCATGCATTCACCCCGCATGTCCAGCTCAGGCAGATTACGTCTGACGCGCTATTCACGACATGGCTCAGCTCACTGCCTGCCGCTCGGGTTCGGCGACACTTTTATACGGCCTGACCACAAGCCGGGTTTAGCTAAGTATGCAGTCTGTTTTCTGATTGGTCGCGTGGGGTTCTATTTACCCAATGAATTTATGCCGACTCGGGACCGAGGACGGTTATAATGCTTAAGCCCGACTTAAAGTCTTGTACAGAGAAATATAAATTGAGAGCGTTGGCTTTTAGACGAGCAGGACGTGAATAATTCATTGCCAAGAAAAACCAAAACTAGGCCACCATTCAAAAGACAAAAACATATGCTCGTCCTTGTGTTACCTCAGAAAACAATATACCATGTCTACTCTCGCGGAAATCTTCAATGCTGCCGACCAATCAACACCTGGCTATTATAAGCCTGAACAAACATCACTTCTCCTTTTGGATTTCCACTCTGTCTTTGTTGAAAAGGTGGGAGGTCCAAATGCTCCAGCAGCTCTCAGAGTTGCGGCAGAGATGAGAACCTGGGCCAAATCCCAGGGCATTGCCGTCATCCACGGCCTCATTAATATGGACGCCACCCCATTTCCAACCTGCAAAGATTCTGGAAGATTAACAGAGATTCTATCCGCCATGAAACTCGGTGGTGGAGAAGAATCCCCTGTGTTAGCAGAGGGAGGGGCTGATGATGAGGCTACGTTTACGAGGGTGCCTGGACATATATCCGCTCTCAAGTCCCCCGGCCTTTTGGAATATTTGCAAGAAAAGGGCATCAAATCACTAATTCTCACCGGCTTGAGCACCTCTGGTTGTGTGTTAAGGACTTGCATCACGGCAACTGATGCTGAATTTGTCGTCTCTGTCATTACTGACGGATGCGCTGATCGGGACCAGGAGGTCCATGATACCATCATTGGTAAGCTGCTTCCTAGCAGAGGCTATGTCACTACTGGAACAGAGTTTCGAGAGGAATATGATAAGCTGGCGGGGGCTAGGAATTAGGGGCGAATAGGGATGTAAATTCTTCTGACAGACGCAGGTGTAGGGTAGCAATTGGTACGAAAGGCTACAGTGCTCTTGCACAGAAGAACACCTTGCTTGCTTGATGTATTGTGGTTGACAGAAGGAAACAGGTAAATAAATTTTAGACAAGAAGAATTTTTATGTTGTATGCAAGGCATTGCTAACCGAGAAGATAAGTGCATTGTAGCATAATCAAAGATGGTTGAGTCAACAACTGCTCATTCATCACCTCAGTCAGGACAGGCAGGAATGTGATGACTGGGCTTGAGTGATCATGCCGAAGTCTAAAAGTAGTGCGTCTGTATGTATATCTATATATGTCATTTATACCACGCATGCAATGGATGAATGGCCTATCATTTTCTGTTTAAAAAATGTAGAGAGAAAATGGGGTCTGCCAGGTTTGATTGTTAGCCTGGGGGGGCTTATAATTACTGCGCAGAGAGTAAGTAGTACTACTTTTGGAGGAAATTTAAGGCAAAAAGGTGATTTGTCTATCACTGACGTCATCAATGTCTCATTTGAGCAAGGCGCGGGCACAAAAAATGTGATTGATGAACAAAAAGATGGTGCCCCCGGCCAGGATCGAACTGGCGACCTTGGCATGTCATCAAGTTATTTCTTAATACATAAGTACCAAGCGGTAACCACTCCGCCACGGGGGCGCTGGCAAAATCTTGAATTAGGTGCATATATGATGGTTAGGTCCCGGCCGCAGGGAATCGCAGGCTGTTTGGGATGTGCACCTGAAAGTGACCAGTGAAAGCGCTTTTGGGGGAGTGCGTACACTTTAATACGCCAAAATTCTCCGTAATGGGCACTATTAATTTCGGCCTTAGTGATGGATATAGCGCGCTACTGGGGAGCTCACAGTGGAACCTCAGTCTAATTTAGTGAGTAACCTTGATCCCGGCGTGTCCGGCAAACACGAGACTTCGCGTATTTGTGGAGTACTTAGGGCGCCTTGAGTGTACTTCTGGTTAGATGCGATCAAATTTGAGTCTACATGTATGAAGTTTGTGTAAATTCATCGTCTAGCGCTGAAATCATTGCCGCTATCTCACTGACGTCTTTGCAGGATGGTGGCTTTCTAACGGGCTACGACAATACATCAGTGCTAAAGGAAAGAAATGAATGCATGATATTGACACATTTGGTCTATGGAATGTGTAAAAAGATATAGCAACTTGGGACCTCACATTACAACTTGATCATATGGGTCCCATACGGATGGTGAGCATTGAAGTTCACACTTCGTAGATGATATGTCGAATTTTCCCTAAAAGTAAATCCCCAAGAAAACCAACCTAACCAGTTTGGTGATGTTTATGTTTGATAGTGTTAATTGATTCTCTCTCAAAGAGACGATGTCGCTGATTTTGGCGCCGTTGGTGAATTTCTGGCCTCAAGTCTCACTGAGCAGTGTCCTACGATTTGGAAATCTTACTCTGCTGCTAAGTAGAGCTAACTGTAACACAAATCTCCCCGAGTTACAGAAATCTCTATGTCTCTTGACATTTGAGAAAAAAGGCACAGGCCACATAGACCAATAGAACACAGCAACCTAAGCCCTTCTTTAGAAGCAGGATCTGAGAAGGGAGGAAAGCAAGGTCAAACTTTTGCTCTATATTGTCCCTACCTTACCACTCTACCATATCGTGTTGCCTTACTTACACTAACTTATGAGCTTCCCAGATCTAAGGCTTCTCATACTATGGGTTCGCCCCGTTATTATGCTGATGACATCCAGCAGAAGGATTCTGATAGAAGGCCCACTCCTAAGATTTGACGCCCCTCCCTAGGATTCATCGCCGTATTTCTGCCACTAATAGCGTATGTTGCTGAAAAAAAAGAATCCTGTCCGGTTTATTAGATTTGCATTCCACCCTTTGATTATGGGTATATAAGACGATCAGAAACTCGTCAATAGCTCCTACGCGACCGAATTTTCCATCGCCTTCATCAAACCCAAACACACCCACAATGCGGGGCTACTTTTTTGCGCCCATGGCTCTTTTTGCCATGGCCAGCGGTGTCAAGGCTATCGACTGGTCTGCTCCCGCTGATCTCCTTGAAAACCCGCTGTACGGAGCCCCGGCGAATAATTTCGACTGTCGCAGCGAGGCGTACCCCAACCCGGTTATCCTTCTACATGGTCTTTCTGCAAACCGCGAAATCGATCTGAACCAACTGGCTTGGAACCTGACTGAGGCCGGTTACTGCGTTTATGGAAAGACATACGGGGCCCATGCCATTCCCAGCTGGATTGGTGGCCTTAGGTCCATGCGAGACAGTGCCAAGGAGATTGCTGACTTCATCAAGGAGGTCAAGGAAAAGACGGAGGCGAATAAGGTAGACCTTGTTGGTCACAGTGAGGGCGGTGTTATGGCTCTTTATGTTCCCATGACCCAGGAAGGGATTCCTGAGATCGTTGATCACAATGTGGCCCTGGGACCTGCTGTCCATGGTGCCAAGTACTTTGGATTCACGGACCTCTGGTACCTTGGCGGTTCCGCTACCCGCACACTTGCCTCGATGGCTCTCAACGTTTTGGGATGCCCTGCATGCGATGACATGGCCACCGATGGAGACATTTACATCGATTTTAAAAATTCCGACCGGATTGTCCAGCCTGGAAATAAAGCGAGCATCATCATGTCCAATTTGGATACGCTGGTAGAGCCTAAAGTCAGCAGAGTGGATGAAGATGGTGTCAGGAATATTATTGTGCAGGACATTTGCCCCGAAGACCCCGTCGGTCATGCCGGTCTGGCATGGGATCATACTGTTTGGGGATTGATCATTAATGAGTTGACCGAGGATTACAACCGACCAATTACTTGCGCCAAGGGCCTTATTATTTAGATCCGAACAGGGCTTTCAGAAAGCTGGCAACTAAACTGGTGTGATTTAGATAGAAGAGATGGGACGAATTATCTTCCAGCTAATTCTCGGATTAAACCTGACTATTGTGTCCTAATGTTGAAATTATGGAATCAATTTGAGGCCTTGGATAATGGCGCCATCGGTTGAATAATATGGATGGGCCATTGCACAATTGTATTTCGTGACAGGCGAAACTACAAAAATTAAACATTAAAAAGTGCAGTTCACATCATCCGAGTCCGGCAATCCGGGACCAATCAGCACGCACAACATCTTGTCAGCTGGTTTCCCAAACTGCGAAGAATTGTGCAATAACCGTGCCTGGTCGTGGCTCCTTACTCCTTGCCCACCAATCTGGTGCAATCGCATCTTGGAATGGATGGCACGGGGCCAGCCCGTTCTTCTGGCGAGGCGCGTATCCCTTTGCCCCCTCGCGTCGAGCCCTGCATTTCCCCAGCCGATGAGGCGTCACCAAAGAACAAACCAAAGATCCACGGGACACGAACGGGATGTCGCACTTGCAATGCAGGTGGGTGAGTTGTGATGCTGTGATTGGGTGGAGAGATAACACACCATTGGGCTGCCATAGGTGAACAGTGACGAGACAAAGCCCGTCTGCTCTTAATGTCGCCGGGGGAAGCGGTCCTGTGAATGGCCTGGGCCTGACGTGACGACAAGAGAGCAAGAGTCTTGCGAAGACCTGACGCGACAGCTTGCGACGCCTGCAAGGATAAAAGGCTCAAATGGAAAGGGCTAATTCTTGGAACAATCTCTTCTGCTAGCCCAGCATTACGACCAGAACCGTGGAAACGTTACCTCTGCATGGCTGTTGGGCGCTGGCTGCACAAGGCGAGTGTTCTAAATGGCGTGATCGATTTGCTCTCCTCTCCTCTATTATATTCTTTCCCGCTTGTGTTTTTGGTGGGCGGGTACTAAAAGCTGGTCGGTATGGCTTCCACACAGTCGATGAGAAGGCGTATCATACCCAGCTTTCTTGTGACCAGGCCACATTTCTAAGCAATGAAGCCGTTGTGACCGAGCACCTCTACCCCAACCGTACAAACCCTGACAACTCCACCGTTGCCAGCTTTGACCGTGCGCCTCTTGATATGTCGGCAAATCTCATTCGGATCGCTGCCGCTCGTCGTCATGCGTTTCACTTTGCCTTTCGCGCCTCACATTTGGAGGAGACGCCTGAGGCGTTGGCAACAGAGCTAACAACCCTCGAGGCTGACATGGAAGAAGAGGTCATTGCGAACCTGCCAAAGAGATTTCACTTCAACGCAGACAACGTGTTTCTTCACAGTGACCGACTAACCATATTCATTCTACTGCACGTTTTGCGCCACAGCCTATTCATCATTATTGGTCGAGCTGCCCTCTTGGTTTTTCTGCGCGACCCAGCCAAGGTTGATCTCATTCATCAGGTGCGACAGAAAAGAATTTCGCATGCCCTGCCGATTGCTGATCTCTTCTCAGAAGGACTAAAAGCTGGCCTGAACTTCGATCCACATCTTAAAGTGCAAGCCTATGTTGCTCTAGGAAGTACGACTCCCGTTTAATCTTCTTATTTGACTTCGGAGCAACACTGATCATGGCAGTTCTTTTTTCTGGACCACGCATACTAGCATATACTGACCCGTCTATTGATCCCAAAGCTCCCGAGTTAATGGCGGTCATCCCTCTCCTTCTTGCAGCTATTCGGAATATTGTAGAGCGGTCCAAGATTGCCAGGCAGATGGTGAGTATCCTGCATTATGCAAGTAAGTATTTATTAAAAGTGGATAGCATATCGAGACAGTCCATCGACTTCTGCGATACGATTGCGCAGACCTGCTAGTGCAGTCTGACTTCTCATCTTTTCTCAGGCCATCTATTTTCTTTCTGGGTCTGGGCCCTGGTGTTAACCGATCTGCTCAATAGCGAATACCAATTGATTGGCCAGGATCCCGGCGAGTACGATTTCCACGACTTTCTATGGGCCAAGCTTGAAAGAGTATGTAGGGGAGCCTCATCTTCAGCAAACGTTGGGCATGACGGGGCATTGCTCGAGTACCAAGTTGGCGGGGAAACGGCAGCTCCGTCGGCTGCGCCTTAGCCACGGTTGGACGCGATGGACATCCTTGTGCGATCAGTTGCGGCCGAATCTCCTTCTAATCAACCCTACGAGGCTCTTGATTTACCAGGAACTCAGAATGTGGATGGGTCTGGCTTAGCATACCCTGGGCAGCCGTGGTGGGGATTCGCCGAGCCTGGGAATGCCAATGCACATGAAAATTATCCAGTAGATTGGTCCTGGTGGACCTGACTTTTGGGCGAGTCTGGAAACCCAGTAGATCAAACTGGCGACCCCACGACCTTTTGGAGACAGTTATAGGTCTTAGTTCTATTCACTACATAAAAAAAGATCCAAATGATGATTTGAAAATTACTGAGACGCTGGCGTTTGTACGTTATGGTGGTTCGAGTTAACATGATATGCCACAAGTCTTGCGATACCTCGTAACGTGTCGTCTAGATATAATAATCTAATGTCTAATTCATTGTAATGGATTACATAAGTAAATAAAATGAAATACTATCTAAGCTTATGCTTATTGTGTAACTTTATTACTAGAAGTTTAAGGATTATTTATTGCTTTATTTTGTGGTGCTATTTAGATCCGTATAGCAAGATCACTGATTGGTGAGGTGCTCATTATCAGTGCAGCAATTGAGGTTAGAACGTAATGCACAAATACCATGTCGTTTATAATTTACTAGGAGAAGGGTTCAGAATTGATTCTGATTAGTTCATACATTGGAACCATTTGCGTTGCCAGCATGATCATGGTCGTCCGATTTAGGCTCTTTGTCCTCATTTTCATTGACCTCGCGCTCAGCGCTCAAACTGGAAATCTCGGTTGGAAGAAAGGGGTTAAATGGGACTTCAAATAATTCTCCAATTTCTCCAAGGGCCAAGCCCTATGCCAACAGTCAATATTTGTTTGATGCATCGTCACATTGGATCTCACCTTGGTTTCTGGGAGGAAGAAGAAATTAACGGCAAAAGCCACAGCGGAAACACCGCCAAAGACATATCCAACCTTGAAGTGGATATCTTTAAGCATGTATGGGATTGGATAGTTGGCAACAAATTCCCATATCATGTCCGAAGAGGCGCCCAGTGATTGTTTTTTCTCTCAAACAATAGCATTAGGAAGCTCGGTACCAAGAAGGTAAGGGATAGAGGCACCGCCCATCTGATTATCATCGCATCAGTGAGTCGCGTCATAAATATCAGCGCAAGAAAAATTTGAGCCTTACATTGTAATGCAATTAAAACAGTATAAAAGCAGCTACAATCGTAGCACTCCCCGTGGATTTCTTGTTTGCCTTTGAACCGAGACCAGCCAACAGTTGCATCCAAAACAGCTTGGAAGAAGAAGAAGGCATATGATTTATTCGGCGGCTATTGTGGAATTAGTAAGGGGGTTGTAATCGAAAGAAGCGATTGAGCCCGACTTACCCAAGTTTTTCAACCAAGTACATGGCTGGTATGACAACGAGGAATCCTAAGCACCTGCTCATCACGGAATAAGTAAACACCTAATCAGCACAGCCATTGGCATTGTAATAGACTGTCTGGTAAGTAGAGACAAAGGCTAGGTCAGTAGCCTTGAATTAATGGTTAGCGTATTCTCTCTCAAATAGCGCAAGCACCATCCTGTTGGAAAAAGTAGTAAGCAATGACTAGAATTGTACGGCGAAGGTTGGTTCCCCGGAGAAGATCTAGCCATGGAGCCTTGTGTACTTATTCCTGATATCGCAGATTTCAACTTCGCCACCGCCCTCATCCGTGTAAGCCTTCGGTCGGCGTTGGCAGTGTGAATCCAGGGCATCGTCCGCACGGCCTTTGGACAAGAGCTAACGGGGGAAGAGCTGACTCCAAAGGAGAAAAGGCTCCCAAGCCGAGCAATGGAGGCATATGAAGCAAGCATGGTAGACTCCATCGATGTCAGTTTCGGTAAGATGGTCGACTATTTGAAGAAGACAAGCAAATACGACAATACAGTTATCGTGTTTATGAGTGACAACGGAGCAGAGGGCAAGGCGTAAGTCAAAGTTTGCCCCTCAATCAATTTAGATATTGCGCTAACGCACAAATGACAGGTTGTAAACTGTCCGTAAGTAAACTCTTTGACGCATGGGGTGCATTCAAGCTGACCAACGGCTTAGCTGTCATGGGGGACAACATCAAACGTTCTACCCACAAGTACTATGACAACTCATACGAAAACATCTGCTCTTGGATCTCTTACACTTGGTATGTATTTGTGGACTTGCAGTTATGAGTTTGGGCTTACCAGTGCACCACTAGGCTCGGGCCACTTTGGGCCCAAGCATCGACAGCTCCATCGAGGGTTGGTTGTATGGGGAGACTCAGCATCGGCTCCGGGACTTGGAATGGATGTGGCACCGCAGTTATGGGATGATGAAGAAGAGCTGCAAAAGGTATGGATGGGTCCCAAAGGAGGAGAGTGTCCAATCAAGGTGAAAGGCTGGACAGTTCATGCAATACATGTAGAGCAGAATAAACACCCAAAACAGAAACGAAGGAGATGCAAATAGTCAACAAAAACCACAGGAAAAAATTAAATCAAGACCAAAAAATTGAGGGACAAGAGATTTGAACTCTTAACCTTCAGGACATTCCGGTTCTGGAATCTGACGCGCTACCGTTGCGCCAGCCCCCCAATTGATGGTATTGTACTGCGTTATTCATCATTATAAGCCTCAAGCCCAGCATTCGAGTCTCCCCGTTGCAAAGTGCCCATCCGTGTATAGTGATCCATCATTTTTCCAAAGACGATGATGAATGAACTAAGTAACGTAAAATAAAATGATAACCAAGCCCATGCTTATTGCCTAACTTTATTACGAAAATACATGGTGTCATTTATTGTTTTATTTTTCTGTTGCTGCCACACTTTTGCCATGGCATTTTAGTCTCGGCCAACTGCGCCACTGTCTTCAGAATTACAGTCCCCAAATCCAGCCTTTATCAATGAAAGAGCGCGCCCGGCATACTTGGTTCATAAGGGCCATGTAAACCACAAAAGTGCCGATGTATGGTTGCCTCCCTACCAGCGGCAGACCACGTTGCCCAATGGCCCCATTCACTGTATGCGCCAATTGCGCTGTTCAGGTTAGCACTCGGTGCATTCTTTCGCAATTCTAATTCACTGCATTTTCTTCACTCGCAGTGCCTAAAATAAAACTCACCATCGCCTGTTCGTATGGCCTGAAAATGCGCGTTTCAGCATCTGTTGTTCCTCTGATGTCTGGCCTGGCGTTTCTGCTATTGCCAAATGCCGGAGTGCAATGCCGACGGGAAACGTTAACACGCTCATTACAAAACAGCCTTCTTTTGGAGTATGGATAAAATGAATGGCTTCTGCAATCTCTCGATAGTAGCTCCTTGAGTGGGTATCCCTTTCCGCAACGTCCGTCAAGGCATTGGTTGAAGTTGGTTGTAGAACTCTATATAGGAGGACACAAGTGGTCCAGTATAGAATTGCCAGATAAATTATTGCTAATTAATTGCTAGAGAGAGAATTACTTTCTATGTCGAAGAAAGACAGCTTTGTGGTTGTCGTGGCCATAGTAAGCTGACCTATTCCGGTCGACCAGGCATACGGCTCCTCATGAAGTGACCAGCATTGCCGCACTATTTGATTTTGTCGTATAATGCGCTCCCCAGAGCCACTTCATTCATCAATGGCTTTTATTTGGGCTAGAACTCCAGGAATATCAACCAATATATTGAGCAAAGCATCCTTGGGGCTCTTTTCATTCTCAAGCCAGGGAATGCTTTTCCATTTTGGATGGCTCAGAAAGGACGACTGACCTCGCTGAATATTTTATAAAATTGAGAATAATTGTTAGTAGTGTGCAGAACCTTATTTATGCCATGAATCATCTCACTTGGTGCAATCTCCCATCGACAAATAAACGGTGAGCATGGACATACGGCTCTCTTGACGACACGATGGCCATGTCACCATTGTTGTATACAGACCACTTCTGTGACACTAATTTCTCACCGGTTTCATTGGTTCCAGAGCACAACTGAATAAAAGGCAGAGAATTTTAGTGCCCAAACACTCCCAAAGCGATTTGCTTCGCGCTCCCCTCAAACAAGCTCAACAGTCTTGCCGCCGTCACTAGCTCATCACTCTTTGTATTCTTTGAGTCCCCAACCAATCATGCCACCGTAATTAGTGCTTTGCCATATAGTCTCTGTCCCTCTACAACCATCCAATGTTGGTTATTCCTACGACCAATAAACCACATGCTATTGGCCATCAAGGCTAGTCGCACTGTATCCTTAAAGTAATGTAGCTCCTGCACAACACTAGTCCAGCCCGCCGTTGAATACCTCTTTGTCTCTGTAGAGAGAGAACACCTCTTGGGGAGATACATACTTCAATAGAGACCTACAAGTTGACTTTCGAACGCGCTTTGTGTCAATGAGATTGGGACAAGCACTTCAACAATAAAACCATGAATGTAAGACGGGGTACTCTGCCGAGCTCGACTTGGAGAGGCAGTAGACGAATATCTATGGCCAATAGAATAAGTTTTGGCCTAGAGCTTTTCCCTTCCCCCTTAGATACTTGTGGGGTACTTTTTAGGAAGACACCTTGCGTCGAATAGCCATCGCATTCAATTGCCGCTCGTCGACATTGACCACGTACTGGGCGCTGCAGGTCGCACTACTGGCTCATTAGCGATGGTGGCCCGGATTTACCACTTGAGATGTAGACTCATGGGCTTTGCAGAGAATTGATTCGCTCAACATCTACTTGTGGGAGACCAACCCCTTTCTGGCGCCTCTTGCAGGTGATGCAGACCTGAGACCCCAGCCATTGGATAATAAACGATAGATGTTTCCGGGTAGGATGGATCAATTTCAGGCCAGGCCCAACCGTTGTGATATGTGCCGAGTGGTTGCGATCATGCACATACCCAGGATTCGTAGATGTCAGCTAAGGGAACTGAAGATGTGAACCAAACTGACGCGCGATGGCCAAAATGCTTTGCGTAGGTTCTCTCGCAACTAAACAACATAATCATTTTTCATAAACAACTTCTAATCTTAATAATGTGAGTAAATTGATGCCTCGCTTGACTTTGTTTTCCTGCTGTTTGTTTTCTTACACTGACCGCACCTTTCCGTATGATCTCCATATTTTTAATCGCAAGGATGGCAAAGTCAGGGTAAGCAAGACTGCCAGCTAGTAGGAATGCAGGGTACCAGACAGTCTTTCTAAATTCATTGGGTAAATCCGAGCCACAAACCATGTCTCTGGGGTAGATGATTAATAGTGGATAACGGCATTATGGCGGGATTGGAGCGTTTTTGGGTAGCACTACTGGGGACACATATCTTGACTCCCACACAAGGCGTGAATTGACTCCCAAATAGGTCTTGTATCTCTGGACCCCGCTGGCTAATTTCGGACATATCGATGCTCTGTAGGTGAGAGTCCACTAACCCCAGTGATGGACAATAACAGCGGCAAACCATCCGATCAAAGCACGATGGGATTCTAGCGCGCGAAATGCTTCCCAAAATAGTTTACGGATAACACTGGTTCAGCGGTGTTTCCGCCGCCAAAAATTAAGACAGCGAAAACAAATCAGTTGCCCATTAATATAAATACTACTGGTATCGTTCTGCCAGATGTAAAACTGTTCCCTTCATCTATACCCTCACCAAGCAATTCGCTCAATCCTACTTCTCCAAAAATCTCTTCCTCATAATATTCAACTCTTGTACTTGTTGATTTCTCTAGCCAGGCAAGATGTTTCTTCTCAACTCTGACTAATCACTCCACTTTGAGCTCCTCCGGATCCTCGCTGCGGACGTTTACCTGCATGGAAGCCCATCTGACCCAAAAATAAATAACCTGTGGGATAAGCAGGGCGCTGCATTTGACAAGGCCATTGCATTGATGAGCATCCCGGGCGAGAGAATCACTCTGCAGGGAAGCGAATTCGACATACCTGCAATTTATTACGTCGCTGCGGACGACCCTTCGGTTCAAAAGCCTACTCTGCTTGCTGGTAGTGGCTATGATGGTGGACAAGGGGAACTCCTGCACGTCATTGGGTTTGCCGCGCTTGAGAGGGGCTACAACTTCATTTCCTACGAGGGCCTCGGCCCACCGCTGGTCCGACGTCAGCAAAATCTTGGTTTCATTTCCGAGTAAGAAAAGGTGGTGACCCCTGTGCTGGACCATCTGGTCACGCTCCCAGGTGTCGATGCGTCAAAGATTGTGCTGTTCGGACTTAGCATGGGTGGCTATCTCGCCGTACATGCCGCTGCATTCGAACATCGTCTTGCTGCCACCATCTCCAATGATGGTGTATACCACATTTACGAAGCATACAGAAATGCAATGCTGCCCTCAATGCAGAAGCTGTTGGATTCGGAGACGAAACAGGAGCTTGATGCCCAAATAAGAGAGGTGCTCAAGAGGAATGACATTCCCGTATCGATGCGCTGAGGAATCGAGCAATGCCTCCGGAGCTTCAGTGTCGGCTCGGCATGGTGATGCGAAAAGGAGGCTCTTTGAGATGTAGGACAAGCCCCATGACTTGTCACCTGACCTAGACTAGGATTTCTTGTATAACAAAGGGCTCACAGAGCCCTACTAGCTAGAGACAAGCATCCACAATACATCAATTTGATCCCCACCTTCGGGCAGGCTGCTTCAACGTATACGACTAGGCCTGCTAGAGCCCTTGTTCCTAGGCTAGGCGGCCCATTATCATGTTGGAGCCCAAGTTTTGTTTAACCAGATGGTTTTTGATTGGATAGACGACATCTTCCCCAAGTAGTCAAATATATCGCTTGGTATTAATGTTAGGGTCTTGCCAATCAGCATCCAAGTTATGGTGGTTAGTATTCCTGTAGATATCTTAACTATTTAAACTAAACTCTTTGGTTAAGGAAAATAGAAACAAAACAATTATCTTAACAAAATGAATATGAAAATCAAATAAGTTATGTATTAATATTCTAAATTTTGCCTAATGTTTGAATATTTTCAAAGTTTATAAAGTATACTACTATTACAATACTTAATAAGAATAGTCTTTGTTTTACTTCAACCAGAAAAGGGAGGATGTTGATTAGCCAAAGGAAGATGCTGAATTGCAAGTTCCTCGGCATCTTTGTAAGGGTAGTTATAGGTCATACATTTTCGGTTAAAATTGAACAAGCAAAGTCCATGCAAATATGTTCGGACCCGGTTCTATACTCTTCTTGATAGAATGGCCTACTCTGAAGAGTTTCTTTCCATTCAATTATCTGCCATCTTGATTCTGTAGTTCATTCTCAGAGCCAAACTTTTCATGCTCCATTTGCTTGAAGAGCCGGTCTCCAGCACCACCAACAAAGAACAAAGGTTGCAACAAAAGCGCCGTAGACAAGGGCTTTCCCGGCAACAGGATTCTTCTGGCGGAATTGGCCTAGTTGAAGCCGAGCATCAGTAGCGAGAACTTGCATCTTCTCGGCACCAAGCTTGTAATAGACCAATCCACCGAGAGCAATGGAGTAACCGAAGAATTGTTGACCAGTAACTGGGTCACCAAAAATGGCCATGGATGAAAAGACTAGTATAATATCCTTCAGCACACCGGACATGGTCAAGACGACGGCTGATGTCTTGCCGATCTAGGAAAAAGTTAGGTATGTAAAAACAATCAGATGGGGGACATACCAAGAGCACAACGGAAACGTTTAGCAGAAAAGCAACGAATGCGTTTGCCACCAGAGTAAAGAAACCTAGAGAGTAAATGTCGCCCATGCTCATCCTGGGAACCTCGATGAACAAGGTGAAGATTCCGTTTATAACAGCACAGGCGGGAGCATAATAGTACAGGGAAACTAGAGGATCCATCTTGAACTCGGCCGAGCTCAGCAGACGCTGCACCATGACAAGACGCAATGCCTCGAAGACGATGCCGCTGACTTGGTCTGCACATAATTGTTAGCCTATGGTGGCCAATTTATGAGTGAGTGGATGCATACAGATGAAACCAACAAGGTCAAACTTGATTTCGCCAAAAGATGCAATAATGACACCGATAACGATCAGCGACACATTCCCCAGCACTCGAAAGTTGGGTGGGGTGATGCCAAATGCCCATGTTGCCAGAAGGGTTGCAACAGCATTGGTAGCCTTGATTCAGTCAGATGGTGTAATTCGTCTGATTGAGTATGGATTATGCCACGCACCTTGAGCATTTGAATGAATGACACACTGAGGTACAGGTATGCAACATTGCCACAGATCAAACTAAAGCTGAACATGACACCAATTGGGACAATGGCCTTTCTATATGCATTGCGATTTGTTAGAATATATGCTTAATTTTGAGTTTCAGACATGATCTGGAGAGGAAAAAAAAAAGGCACTCACACATATGTAGTGGGATTCATGGGAACCTTTTGTCGCGAGTCGAGCACAGTGGTGAATTTGGTCATCAACTGGGTAACCGCAGTCGCGAAAACCATGTGCCATGTTGTCAGAAATAGGGCTACACTGTGGTTAGTAAGGGGTGCAGATAGATATCAGCCCTAGAGGGACCTACGGAAATCTGTCATGAACCGCGTCAGCAATCAGGTCAGCACATTATCTAGTCAGATAAGGAACTCACTGAACTTGGCCGACGCGAGAACCCATTTATTGAAAAGAATGACGCTTGAACTGAGGAAAATCCATAGACTACTCGGTTTGTGAGAATGGCTTCAGCTCATTGGCCAGGGGGGGGGGGAGGGGGGTGTGTCAAGGCGTACGCAATGAAAACGGCCGGGTGCAGGCGGCTTTCCGGCTTGCTCGGAACGGATGCGGTGCCGCTCTCCAGCTTCCGGTCAGTATCGGCGGATTGTCGTCTGGCAGACATGTTGAACGAGTGTGATTGCGAACCAAGGCCCTACGAATTCCAGAGTCATCCGCAGATTGTGAATGGTGAGAAGGGAAGAAACGGCGGCCAAGACAGGGTCTGCAGACGGTACATATCAGCCGAATGTCGTCAAGCCATGACGACGCGCCAACCAACAGGGCTGATAAATATAGCAGCAGCCATCAGTAGTGAGTGACCATTCAAGTCCAAGAACTGATACAGGCCCACAATTCATCGCCCAAAGACAATTTGCCATTTGGCTGCACGCCTCAGGGGCTGTCTCGCAAGCTTAAATCCGACATGACGCCGGGGCTGCGATTCCCACAACTCGTCTGGGTTCTGGTCGGGTTTACGACAAGCATGTGGCAGTGCAACGTAAATCCGCTGTGGCGTCGTCATCGGGCCACGGAGGAAATAAAAGGAGACGAAGATCGGGTTCCCGAGAGCGTACTTGAAACAGGATTTGCAAGTGCCCATGCCCTGGAACTGGAACCACGGAGATCTTTCCGTCCTTTCCCCCTTTAGAATCAATCAATCCCATTTGTAGGGAAACCAAGGGCCCAAAGAATATTTTGGCACTATCCAATTATAATATCAATTGGGTTTGCCAAGGAGTAGGGGAGATAATACGATCGCCATTATACCCTGTTGTCCACCAAAACCTCTGACGTGCTCCATCTTTCCGTCTATCATTGAACGGATGGAAATCGATTTCCTCATCAAACTCGCATATTTTATGAATAAATACCCAACCTTTTTTGCAAATCCTTTCGTTAAAGATCAATTAAAATCACACTAGGTTTCCCAGGACTTGTTATATTCATCGCCTGTTCCCGGTGGATAAGTTAAAATCAGTGCCAAATAGTGCCCACTAATAGAAATGCTGAACTACTTGGATGATCATGCATCGCATTATGACGATACCGGCCCGCAAATGAGTTATTTTTCGCTCCCTTGAATCTTTAATTTGAATACACCAAAAACATTCATAGGCCTGTGATAATTTGTAGCAAGCGAGATAAAAAACCTCATTTGGCAGCCCCTCCCATCCAAATCGACTTGTTCCTGTACAGTCTCAATCTTGTACTTCAAATCCTAATCTGACACAACTTTCTTAGACCAAGTATCATAATAAAAATATTATCACTGGCTACATAATAATCGTCACTGGCTAGCCAGGCCCCCGAAAATTGCACATGTAGCGACCCTACAGGGATGATATTCAAGTTTCTGAATTTTGATAGATCTTCGGAATCAGCCCTCGATCTAATATTTTAATACCATGTTAGGGTCTCTGACACCTCAGTTATCTGTTATGCAAGATACTCATCCTAAGACGAAAACCATTGTCGGAAAATAAGGTCGGCGCTTCAACTCCAAGAAGAAGAAACGTATATCCAGCTAAGTTATGTACACTTGCGGATTGATATCCTTATTTACTTAATCAGTATCCCTATACATGTTATAAGAAATTATAATATTACTTTTTTTTTCAAGTAAAATAAAAGTACATTAACTATATTTTGAAGTCATTATAATTGAAAAGATTAACATGTCCGAGATGGTCAAGCGCTGATGTGGCATATACTTACACTTGCCGAAATTAAAACGTCAATTCAGACAAGACAACATGGCTTTACGACATGTTCTTTTTCCCCAGTCTGCTGAGTAATTAGTCGCCGTAACAGATCTTCTCATTACGGGATGGAACCAGGAACTACCAGATTAAAGAGAGAACAAATCTTCGCTAAGATTGGGAGATAATCCGGGGCCGCTGTAAACTTGTTTCTTTCTTTCTGAGAATATGACTTATATCAGGAATTTGGTAGTTGGGATTGCTCCAACCCCATAGTCGTCTGCCAGGATCTCTTTCATACCATATTTTACCACGAGAATCAAGCTTTTCTCCTTCTTGATTGGCTTGACTTTTACTATGCAGCTTGTAACCTTGTGCCTCAAAGCTATTTATGTTTGGTTAAAATACAAGCAGGAGGCTCGACTAGGCATTTCCGGGAGCAGATACAATTAGCATTTAAACAACTATGATTGTTGGTCTCTTTTCGCCCTGACTAACAAAACAATCAACTTTGTCTCAAAGCTATTAACAGTACCTAGATATCCTTGCTAATTCATTGATTCTCAGAAAAAGCCCTTATCACGTCTGTTCCTCGGTGTTTCCTCCCGCCTTTTGTGGTATTTGTCTGGGAATTGATGCCGCATGAGTATTGGAGCAGCAAATGTTGGGATAATATCCAGCAGACTCCGGATCAAGTTTTTCTTGGCAGTCAACCATTTTCTTCTTCTTTAATCTGGATCCCCCAAAGGAGTAGCGACAGAGTAGCCAGCCACCCATAAAACCAAGCAACAACAGTAACGGACTGGCCCTAATACAACTGCAGTTAGGCGTTGAATGTTATTATTCATACTCTCAAAGGAAAAGTATTCCTTATCCAGCCTCTTCCTAAGTCTCATTTTTATACCCTTTTTACTAGTTCTCACTAAGCTTCTATTCTGCCTTACCCTCGTCACCGCTATTTTTCTTAGGCAAGAGCTAGAGCCCGAGCCCTTTACAGCAACATACTTCCAACTACACTTCTCTGGTATCCCTTATTCTCAAACCAAGAACATTCTTTCTAAGCAACGTGGACAATATAAGTGTTGAATCTTTGGCTACAAGGTCCTAAGGGGTGCTGTCATGATTGGTATCAGGTACGGGTGGCCGGTTGTGCCGGACAGGCATTTTCAGTTGTTGAACGGTTGCGTAAAAGCAGAGAACGGGCGATGAAAATGGGCTGCTACAAACTTTCCAGCAGCCGCGGTTGGACCCTGCATTCCGAACATAAAGAGCGAAAATTTAAATTTAAAAAAAGGAAAAAAAAAAGGTTTCGACTGTATAAAAAAAGACTTGGTTCGGTGTCTTCTTATGAATCACGGATGCCGCCACTGTCTGGGTTTTATTAATTGCGACCGACGATGCTCAGCTCGCCAGTCACTGCATATTGCTGTCTATGCTTTTTGCCGTATTAAGTTATCATCTAGATATTGGTGATAGGAAGCATTAAGCCCTTCGGAAAGATGAGGGTTGGTACCTTAGTCTTCAATGCCGGCAATTAATTACACGTTTTCGTCCCGCCCCTAGCGATTTTGTGGCATGGCGGGGTAAATTGACCCTATGCCACTCATGATCCGCGACACCAAATTCCAGGGATGGATTTTCATATACATTAATATACTTGCCCGATCTTTTTTCTTTTCCCCACAATCTATTCTTTGTTCCTCCATTGTATCTATTTATTCTCTTATGGAGGATCGGGCCATTTGTGCTTGGTTCTTGATTACGCCCGTCGCACACCCTGGAGCTGGCTCGTAGTCGTAACCCTCGCAATGATTTAGTCTTCAAGGGAGCCACGAACCGGGTTTAGCTGCGGGGAAAGGTGGAAAAAAAGGTGCCAAACCTGCAAGTGTTTTCTGGCCCGAACGAGGTTTAATTCCCGGACCCAGGCGTTGTTTCCGGTGAGCGTGTTATCACTATTGGCTGGCATCATCTGCTAAACAACATTGCACCTTGCGCCCGGGAAATGTCGCACCAATAGGCTAACACACACCTATCCCGGTATTTTGACAGGGTGGGCCAGTGTAGCATGGCTCTCCACTGCGCCGGTTCCCTCGAGTTCGACTTCTAGAAGACCTTGGATGGCACCTTTTTTGGTCTAGAAACAGCACCGGCGGAATGGTAGCCTCCCTGCCTGTGAGTTTTGACGTCATGCTTACTTTTTCTTGGTTATGCCATCCTTCTTTTCGCATGAATTAGGCTGAGAATGACTGTTTAGGCTTTCAGCTGACTAGGGTAATGCCTGGTCTCTAAGATTGCGTCTAGAACACAGGCTCCTTAGTGGCTCCAGCCCCTGGCATTAGTGTCAGATTTCCCCGGTTGGGCACATTTGGGTTCCAATATTATTGACCGTGGCAAATAAGATATTGTGGTATATAGTTGAAGAATTTTTTTCGCCGTTGTTGATGCTTTTCTCCTCGACTATCCAAAGGCTTTCCTAATACTTAATACAAGGGAGTGACTGATTGTACGATCAGGCTCTAGCTGAGCGACCTCTGCGACCACCTGATCCAGCCAACCCAAGTCGAGATCAACAGAGAGTCATGGCGTCACCAAGCTTCGCCCAGCTGGAGAAGGCGGCTTCCCACATTGTCCAGCTCATTAGCAGCACGCGTGGCTTGGAAAATACGCGACTGGCCATCATTGGCGACCTGGCCGTCCGCAAGTATCTGCCCAAATATGACCACATCTCGGTACGTCCCACGAGGATATTTTCTTCCATAGCACAGGTAGCCTAACAGTAAGAAATTTAGAGCATCGACCTCGTCGTCAGCAAATCCTCGTCACCCGGACGGGTGCGAAAGGAGATTGTCGGCCACCCCATGAGCCCTCTGGCGGAGAGATCGGGGGAGATATTCTACCGACACACAGGCGGCTGGGAAATCAAGGTCAAGCTCATTCCTGACTGGCTTTGCCCTTATCTCCCCGACGCCGCTCGACCAGCGCGAGACGACCCCGAAACTCTTCCCTACGTGTCATTGGAGGATTTGCTCGTCTTCAAGCTAGACGAATGCGGCCTTCACGAGAAGCCGGCGAGCAAGAAGCGCGAGGCATATGTTGCCGCGGCTCTTCTCGAGATCGGCGCCAAACACTCGCCCCTGATTTTGGCAGAGGACAAGATGGACAGGGTCGAGCAGGCTCTCCCTGATGTCGTCGAGTACTGCCAGCCCGAGCACGACAAAAGCTGGTGGCAGCGATCTCTGGGCAAGATGCCCGACAAGCGCAGGACCCCCAAGGAGACCTTGTCCGAGCTTGCCGATCACGCTTTTGCGCCCACGTCGCCCGTTTCATCGACACCCAGCTCCACCATTTCGCGATCCTCGTCTTTTTTCAGCTCCGCCTCTCTGCACTCGACCTCGTCCTCCATCTCGTCTGTTTCGACACACGACAAGAAGTCGCCCGATGAGCACTCGCGACCGCGCAAGATGAGCGTCGCCAGCAAGCACAAGCGACACACCTCTACGGGCGGCCCGGTCACGAAGTCTGGGTTGGAGGAGGTCATGAAGCGCCTGGAACTTGAGCGGCCCGCCTCACCCGGGGTTACTCTGACAAACCGCATCTGATTTTTTTTTTTCTACATTCCATTTCTTCCTTCCCTTTTATTCTTCTTTGTTTTTATAAACCAAATTCTTGAACTACATTCTTGGCTGGTCAATGGTTAGTTATTGGTTGGTCGGTCATTGGTCATTGGTTGTTGGGTGTCGGTTGTTTATTCTTGGCTATGATTCCCTTTGTATCTTTAGTAGACGGATAGATAGATACCCATGGGATTAATAGGTAGTTGGCGCAATGTTTAGCAGGACTGGGAGCTTTGTATTGTACCAAAAATTAGTCGTGGAAGCGCATTCTCAATTCAATATTTTGTCGGCATTTTTCTGCTTTTGACGTTACGTTGCCTGCGTGGCAAATAATTGTGTTGTTTTGGTATTCCTAGTTTGAGAAACTATTCCGCGGAATCCTGATGCCCTGGCAACGAATGCTGTATTATTCATGCTATTTGTTGACCTTCGGAGACGTCGGAATGTGGCACATTTCTTGCCTCACTAGGGCGCATCAATTCCGAAGCTCCCGAGACATTGAAGAGGCCTGAAGAGCTGTATGTCTTACCAACTCGGATGTTCCATTTCAGTCTCTTTACACCATTGTCGCTACTCCAAGAATAATTGAAATAAATTTATTCTTCCTTGAGCTGCATGTTCACTGTTTGCAATCAGTTGCGCTAGCTGGGCATAAGCTGTTTCCATCCACATCATTACGAGGCTTAGTCGATCATTCATTCATGCGCCAAGGTTGAGCCTTGAAACAAGGACTTGGAAAGTATGGGCTAAATTGTTGAGAGGAAAATGTGGGGATGGTTTTTGGTTGGTGGTCTCGTATAGGCTGCAAGTTGATGTTAGGTTCATTTCGGGATTAATCTTGATAGCTGATCGAGCGAGTTCAGTCATTCTGAATGTGACATATCAACGTGTATACTATCTCTTTGGACGTCTCAGTAGATGCATGATATAAGAAAAATCAACAATGACTCTAGAAACAGAATATTATTCTCCTTTTAAAGACACCAGGCTCAGATCGCTTGCAAAAGGGAGGCTACGGGTTGGGTAGTACATTGACTGATGGGACTGGCGACGACCAGGATTTTGTTTTATTGTTTCTTTTTGGCTTGCTAATGCGATATACAAATCATTGCTCAGTTTGGATGAGCGTAGAGAAAGAGAGGTATTCATGGTAGTAGTGCAGGTGTGGGATGTCAGGCGAGGTTCCTTGGAAGTTGTCCCAAATAATGTAGCAATATAATTCAGGCTGTTCAACTTGTTACCGAGGCTAGGCTGCCGTCATTTCCGGTTCCATTCACGAGCCTTGGCGCTCACATCTGAAGGCACTTTGAATCAACTGACTATCGCGTTCGCCCCCAAACCGGCATGTCCGATCATTCGTCGGCTGATGGGGTGCGCGACCTGGTGGGAGGCCACACACGCTGTTTGGCGTTGTTTCGCTCTGGACACTACTGCATTGCAAATATGTTGAACAAGGATCGATACCAATCAGAAAGGCTATGTGGGATGATGTACTTTGTGTTGAAAATTGCACAGTAGTTAAAACATCCTTGCCTCCCGATGCGCGAAGAATGACTCCGCATCTAAGGCATTAAACGCGGATAGCGACCGGCATCATAGGTTACAAGCCGGAGGTAAGCTGTCCACGATCGATCCTACATCAGACAGTTGGCCTGCGACACGGCCCAACATTGTCTTCGTATTTACAGATGACCATGGCCTTCACCTCAATTCGCTGGACTACATGCCAAGTATAAAGAGTAAGCTTATACGGAAGGAACCGCCTTTACGAATCATTTTGCTACAGTCTCAAATTGTTGTCCGAGCCGTGCCTCGCTCTTTCGGGGCCAGCACGGACACAACACCAACATAACTCATGTCCTTAATCCAGGGTATATGATGCCAATAAATACAGGTTCCGGTTATTTAAATTTTCATCATTAACTCTTGAATCTAAAGAGGAAATTATCAAAAATGGCGGCTCTCAGGTGAAGATAACAACCTTCTCCCAATATGGCTTGGAAATGCTGGTTACTACACGGAATATAAGTCTGCCCCAACTTTATCCCAGACTGGAAGCTAATAGCTTTATGGTTTCAAACCAGACATTGGAAAATTCCAAAACGGCTATAATAGAGCGATTTACCAAACCCATCCTATAGGGTGGGATTCAATCAAGATGACTGCATGCTCAATTTTTACGTTGGTGAAGAAGTATGTTTCAAGTGTTGACGAAAATGAATTAAAGTTTTTCTCTCGTCAGATAACTGATATCACTTGGGCCAACACCGTGTCACTGCCGGGAAAACACTGCGGATAGTATCTGTTCCAAAACCTGGGTGCTCCTGGTTTCGCTGAAGGTTCCAGTATTTTGTTTGGCACCGTGTTTGCCACTCAAGCATATCGAGTTGAGCAACAGTCCGATGAAACAACCAAGGCTGAGATTATCGCTGTGCTGCAGTCTATATTTCCCAACAAGACCATCCCGGAGCCTATTGACTTCATGTACCCTCGATGGAGCACTGAAGAGTAAAGTAAGTTAAGGCATTGGAATTTCTACAAACAAGGCCAATATACATCTTCTAGGTGGGCGTTTGGATCTTACAGCAACTAGCCCGCTGGAATGACTCTAGAGAAGCACCAAAATATTCGAGCCAATGTTGACCGTCTGTGGTTCGCTGGAGAGGCCAACTCAGCCGAATTTTTTTGGCTTTTTACAGAGGGCTAGGTTGAAAGGACAAGAATTGGGAGAGCGCATCTCAAGCATAATTTCCGGCAATGTGACAGAAAAGGACGGCCAAATGAAGAGAAACGAGGTACTTCATGGCACCACGACCGTAGATGAGTAAGTACACTGATGTGAATGGGTGGATCGAAAAGGAGTAGATATTCCAAGGCTTTACTGTTTCGAGTACATAGTTTAAAATTTCCAATAACAAACAGTCGTACAGGCAACGAAAACAATGATAAGGGGAAAGCTTAAATTTAAATATACCCTGCGGGGAGAGCATCCGCCCGTCGGAGCATGGGCCTGCCATGATGAGGTTAGCGAACGCGAGAGCGATGATTCAAGTACCAAGCTTTGTCGTGTTTCATGACATTGTCAATTGCCTAGGTGTAGTTGATGAGCGTGCATGAACCTGGGTATCTTCCGTATTTACCAACAATCAACTTTACTCAGTCCATCTTGGCCTGTGGCGAGTTGAGTTGAAGGTCAAGATCTCACACTCTACCCCGCCGTGACGGCTAGCGTCCACAATTTGAAGGGGGGAATTGTTGTTCTGATCCCTGTCTGGCGGAACTTTTGCTCGCCCGTGTCGAGCCAGCCTGCCATGTGGTCCAAACAGTGACAAGCGGTTCTTCAGTCGTGCATTTGCTGGAACCGGCATTTCCAGTCACCAGAGTCCCTGGAGATTATTCTTCATCAAAGAGCAATCAGCAGTGTCGCGAGGTTTTGTCTTCTTTTGGCCAGCATGGTTCTAGCTTGCTAATAAGAAGGTACGATAAGAGCTATTCGTGGTTCTCCAAAATTGCCTCGGTAAGGGTCGATGATTGTGTCTTAGTTATCTTGCTGATCTGGTCCCACTCCACTATCGACCCCCGGTATAGCCTTACTGTTGAAATGCTGACTGAACTAATCAAACAATCCTTTGTCGCCCCGTTACCCTGCACATCATCAATCAAGCTTTGAGAAGATCACCCCTGGCTCTTCGCTCCGACTTGGCTGTAAATTGCTTCCTAAATAAGAGCTACATTCGCTCGCTTCGATAACTAACTTTAGTATCAAGTAATGATACATCCCTGAGCTGTAACTGTAAACTATGTCATCACTAACCCTTTAGCGAACCTCTTGGCTGCTATATGACTCCTCGGACTACAGGATTGTCCATGTCTAACCACGGCAATTAGCTGCCTTATCATCCATTTAAATCTAATAATAAAAGAGTGTTCTATAAAAAGAAGAATATTAGCAGACATTCTTTCTGGGGTAATTTCAGCTCTATGTCATCATAAAAAAAAGTAGAAAAGATTTCATGTCTGTCCGTTTGAAGCCTCAAATAAACGGTCACATACCCGTTTAGAAATAGATGGAAACGATAAATTCCCCACGTGGTACAAACTTTTTCGCCCTAGTGCTAACCAGGGTCGCATCTTCATCGACATGGTAGAGATGAGCGCCAGAAACTGGCATGCGGAAATCACTACATCAACAAGACACTGTGTAAATGGATATGAATTGTTCCCTGCTAAGACTCTACATTCCTAATTTAGAGACTTGAAACTAGCTAAGACGAATTTGTCCAATATTCCAAGAATTCCACATCCTCCTCTCCTTGTCTAGTATCAGCTCAATTACCAACGGCAAATGGTCCTTATAGTACCATGACCAATTCTCTCTGTGTTCTAGATACTTTAATATTGTATTTTTCAAGAGTATATAACGGACATAATTGAAGCTCAGCGGCGATAAGTGATGAACCGTTTGAACTTTCGTTGAACTACTGCTGAAATACCTGCCATACAATAGAAAAAAGCTACATAATGAGCTGCAACCAATGAAAAATCCGGCTTTGCAAATATCTAATCCAATATTCCCACCTCTGCCCTCGCTCAATCATGTATTCAATAGGACCAAGCCTTTTTAGTCGCCGCGAGCAGTTTCCAATGATTCTTCAATCTTCTTGTATGTAATCTGAAACCAATTGTTCACCTTGTCTTTAACCTCCATGCTCAAATCACCATTCACCATTCCCCTCTCGAGTAATGTATTATACGCGTCATCGAGGCACTGGTTCGGTTAGCAGTCTTGGCCAAAAATAAAAGACCAAAAAAAAGGAGAAAAGTTCTACTCACAGCTACTTTGTACTTGCTATCTTCCAAAGTCTCAATAAAGTTGACCTCAGTAGAGTTCCATACGAGGAAACTACTAAATCCTTCTCGTACACCTGGGCGAGTAAACATGTCCCGGACTGCCCCGATCAACACCCAATAGTCGTCCATCCACTGGACTAGTTGGTCAGTTTACAAGACATGATAATGGGTGCCTCCATCCCAATGGCATATTTCAGACACTTTACCTTTTCTGTTGCTGCAATGATTGCTTTCCATGGAATGGAATAGAGATCCTCGTCTGTCAGCATCCTGTCCTCGATGGCTGCCATATTGGCACTCTGGCCCGTCAATCCAAGCCAAACTTCCTAAATTACCAGTCAAAAGGGTCATTTCCAGTACAGCGAGCCGACTTACATATGGTTTCTTCTCTGCAACACTTTCACCCGTCACATTTCTGGCACAATTGATTGCCGAATCGAGATCGCGTGTCATCATTTCGAATTGCGCAAGAACCTGGTTTTTGAACAAGCCTTCCCTGGAGAGTTCGTCCCGAATTTCTCTCAACTTCTCGTTCAGCCAAGCAGAAAAATCTGGCCATCGGTTTCGTATCCTCTCCGAGGTCATGTTATCGCCTTTTCTTAGTATATCGACAGCCTTTGCAACCCATGCATCAGTACCCCCGCCAACCAGCTGGGACACAAATGATGCTTCGGCTTCCCACTCCATGCTCTGGTCCTGGAACCAATTCATTCCCTCGGTTCTTTCGGCATGCCGTCGTAAATGCTCCAAGAAGCGCTCGATAAACTCAGCAGGATCGTCTCCCTTCAGCTCTACCTTCATTTCTTCTTCGTGGATCCGGTCCAGCAATACTTCAATATCGAGCGCGAGGGCTGTCAGAAATTCTTCTTCTTGCTCATTCCTCTCGGTCTCGGCAAAGTCCAAAAGCTTTTTGCGGTTTTCCTCAACTTGATTGGCAACCCACTGCACAAATGCCCTCGCCGCCTTTTCTGTTGTCATTTCTGAGCGAAGTTTGGTGTCATTTTTCAAGGGCTCAAATGTTGTGACCACCCATTCTCTGAGGGTGTGGGGGTTTGCAATGGCAGCCATTTTTATGCCCGCAAAGTCTGGCGCTTCTTTTCGCGGTTGGTATGGGTCAGGGTAAATTCGGGGAGAAAATATTCAGTTACAATTTTGGCAGATTATGGAATGGGGGAGACTTGGGTTTTATGCGCAACGTGTGATGTGTCCTGTTGTCAACAATGCACTATCGCGGCATGCGCCACGAACTACACCCTTTGCGGGAATCTTGGCCACCAAAATGCCATTATTGAAAGCCTAAACCAGGCTTTTAAAGCTTCATACTGTGTCGTAGCACATCCTGTCGTCGTCCATTCGTCAACGATCGCAGGACAGGCTCGGCTGGCACAGTAGCAGGCTTTTTAGTGAAAGTCTGTATCACAACTTTGCCTTTAGCGCAACAAAGACCATTCTAAAAGCTTGGTGGACCGGTTTGAGACGGAAAAGTAATGCCACCCGTGCCAAATTTGCAAATTGAGGCTTGACAGGTCCCACAACCAGCATTCCAGATGTCGATGACCCAGGCTGTACCCAACCACCCGACCGGTTTGGCAGTTTCCAAATGCAAATTCAACATAAAAGCAGAGTGCTTTAAATCGGCTCATTACTTGATTGGGCGAGTGGACATCTCATCACGAGGCTGGGCAGGCTAGTATTAGGTATTAGGTTGTTCCCCGCGAGTGTGGAGGGTTAAACCTGAAGCCTAAAGTGGGTTTTCACGGGCCTTTCCAAACCCGTAGCTTGGAGCTCTCAAAGGGGAACCCGAGGTGTAGGTTGTCATAGGGACGCATTCGGAATGCATGGTCTTTTTTTCGGTATCAGGTAGTTGATCGTGATCACTTATGCAACCTCAACCTTGAGATTTTCCTCTGGATAATGACGGGGAAATCACGTTCGACCTACCAAAAATTCAAATGGGTATTAAGACACTCCGACGCATAAATTATTGCCTGGTGTAAAACTTGTAATCAATAGGCATCGTCACAGTCAGGCGCTTCATGGGTGTGTTTTGTTAGGCCAGGCTGGAAACTGAACAGGACCAGACGACTGCTCGTTTTTGGTGATTGGGTCAACTCAAAAGCAAAAAAGCCGACCAGCTGATTTGGGGAAGTTGAGTGGATTGATTACATTGCCCGATAAAACGCCTTCCTTTTTTCCTTTTGAGTTGACCAATTTGAATGGTCATTAGCGCTGGGTGAGCGCCTAAAATGTACGCGTCGCGATCGAGGGATTCTCTACTCGATGACATGACCAACTACCTACAACTGCTAATAATGACAACCAAGCGGGTAAGAATTGATGCCCTTGGCCTTGTGTTTGTTTCTATGTAGATTAGACTGACTCTCGACAAAGACAGTCGACTCGTCAAGCTCCTTTGGCAGCATATTTCAAGAACAGTGATATTGCTGGCAAATCTCGAAATAAAGAATAGACTTGCCAACGGGAGTCGGGGGGTTGTCTACGTTTGGGAGCCTTTCCATCCCGCAACCCTCCCACAGGCTGCAATCGAATATTATCAACACCTTCCGCGACATCGGCGCATCAAGGAAAATTATAAAGAGATTGGGAGAAGCGGATACTAAATATCATGTAAAGACAACAAGCAAATCGGCAGGTGGCAAATATCTGGCCCAGAGTACATTTCAATAATGACGCAAGACAGGTTATTTACCCTTGCTGCTGAGTTAGGCCATTTGGATATACTGAACCATATAATCTATTTCATCATAAACAAATCTCTCTTGCGGCCGACTGGGCCATCACTGTTCGCAAAAGCCATGACATGACTCTGGACAGAGTTATGGTCGACTTACCCGGGCCCTTTGAATATGGCCAGGTATACGTCGCTTTATCTCGAGTGAAGAGCTCTTGGGGACTTTGGATCACAGGCCCTGGGCTTGGATTGTCCAGATCTTGTACTAACCCTGATTTGCTATACTTTTTGCGATGCAGATTTGGTGACAAGCCTTGGGAATGGATGGTCGAATCCATCCTCAATGGATGGGGAAGAATAGGCCCCATATTACAACGGGGAAAAAGTAGACGGAAAGGCCGTCGTTTATCGACTTGATGGCTGAGATAATTAACCTGACAGTTGGAAGCGGGGGCAAATGACCGTAGCGGCGATGTTAAAATAATAGAGGCAGTTAGGACAATAAGTGTTGAATCATAACTTTTACCGAGTACCAACTTTTGAATACAAGTTTCCCTTCAGCAGAATACAAAAATCCAGCTCCTAGTGGTCGGATAATGCGAAATTCTCCATTATAATATATTTATAATGACGAATCCTGCATTGGTGTGCACGGGAAATACTGAAACTCTGTACCCTCCAGGGTTATCGCCAAGCATTCAACCTGACCATCCATTGGCGGGGTCTATGGCCCTAGTGTTGCACAATCACTTGTGGCGGGGCTTTCTGCCCGTATATCAGCAACACAAGAGGAAGAGGGCTGTTGGTTGTTCTCGGCTAGAGCAGTACATGCAGCAACTGACTCCACCATGCCTAGGGTTCGCAGCAATCCTTGCAGCTTTGCAGCAAAAAGAACACATCTTGACACAAATTCAAGGAAATAAAGCTGTTAAGGGCTAGGGAATGCGCTGACAGTCCCAACGTTTCCCCTTCACGGTTGTCCGCGAGTCAGTTAATAATATTGTATCCTTGGCCACTCCCCAGAACCAGACTCGGGTTTCCGGTCTCCTCACCTCGCCTATGCATCATCATGCCACCATTCCATGGATTCGTTAAGTGATCTGTCGTCCTACTTTGCCTGGCCAGTTACAACTCCACATGCAACGAAAAATCTTGCATTTTGAAAACTTGCTAGGGTTTTGCGGTATATTATGCAACCACATGTTGGCTGTGTTACACAGCCAACACATTTCGCGTCATTGTGAACACGTACAAGCAAGGATTAGCATCCACCCTCGGTTAAGTCAAATTCAAGTGAAAATCACTCTCCTTTCCAACAATGTCCTTCTCATCATCTACTTCTACCAAGTATTCACCCGGTTAGTGAGTATTCAACGCGACAATATGTGTGGCCCCGAAGCAACCCGAGCTCCAGTGGCCGTTAATGATGCTGGAACTATCGAAGTTGTACGTCTACCCCTCAAACTATTTGCAACCCACTCGTGGTCATCTGCATCAAATTTACTCGCCATCGGCTCACTTCCAACAGGATGACGACAACGACTCTACCTACTCGGGATTGTAAGGCAATGTTTTATTGGCTACGATGAAAATTGAATTAATATACGCAAACAGGAGTCAAGTTACCGATACTGAATCTCTCAGAAGTTCTATCCTCAATTACAAATGGGAAAATGGGCGGCGATACCACGCATATCAGGATGGCGCGTACTGGTGAGTACCTGAAAGCAAATAGTGTGCTACTGTTCTAATGAATCTATTCTTAAGGGGACCAAATGATAATCGCCAGCAGGAAGCCGAAGACCTAATGTAAGCCATATGTGGCGTTTCTTGGATTATGATGAGCAGCTATTAACTGACTATTCAGGCACGAGATGTATCGTGTTGTCCTAGATGGAAAACTGCACTCTACTCCTATTATAGAGGCTCCACAGGTACAACTTCCTCATGCAAGGTTGATCAAATCAAGCTCACCAAAATCTGCAGAACGTATTGGACGTGGGTTGCGGAACAGGGATTTGGGCCATGCAAGTCTTGAATACGCAACACACACTTGTATCAGATTTCTAACAGCCAAGGCAGCGAGTTTGCAGACGAAAACCCATCTGCAAATGTCATTGGGGTTGACCTTTCACCTATTCAGCCAAGCTTTGTTCCGCCGAACTGCAAGTTCGAAGTCGATGACATTAACAAGTCCTGGACCTACCCCGAAAATCATTTCGACTTCATTCACACTCGTGCCATGACAGGCTGCATACCGGACTGGACTGAGTTCCATAAAAAGTCACTTAAGTGAGCCAGAGATCCTCCAGTTGCATAACAAAAACTAATGGTGGACCAGACATCTTAAGCCCGGTGGCTGGATGGAACACGTTGAGATGTGGGGTATCGTAAAATCCGATGATAACACCCTCAGACCTGATTCCCCGTACAAAAATTGGGTGGAGATTTTTGAACAGATTGGAAAGATGATGGGTAAGGGCTTCTTTAATGGCCACAGAGCATCTGAGGTTGTTAAAGAAGCCGGCTTCACCCATGTTACGGAGCGTCGGGTCAAGATTCCTCTCGGTACTTGGCCAAAGGACAAGACACTCAAGCAATGGGGTCTATGGAACCGCCAATTTCTGTTACAAGGAGCAGAAGGATTCTCTATTCGTGGTCTAACCGAAATGCTCAATGCAAGTTCCGTTTTATACCATACCTCACACCAGATTGTAGGCTAACATGTCATGTTTATTATTAGTGGAACTACGAGGACGCTCAATTGTTTCTGGCTGAGGTTCGCAAGGAGCTTATGGACCCAAAAGTTCATTGTTATGTTGACTTGTACGGCGGATGCCCGAATCCTTAATCCAATCGCACTATCCGAATAGAGACTGACTGTGTGCCCATACAGAACTATTGTCCATGGCCAGAAGAAGACTGAAGAAGAAAAGGAAGAAAAAGATTCTTAGTTTATCCCAGATTATTCAACCCCGTTGGTTCAGAAATCCTTGGTGGTTCAAAGAAGATTGGATATTCCTGGGCGGCTCCGCACATGGCGGGATTCCCATCGTTGTCAGTTGTGGCTCGCTCAGGAATATCTGAATATCAACACTTTCTTACTTTTATGAAACTAACAGTCTACCAAATCTATGTAGGCTCTGCGGTTGCAATATTGTAAAAAAAGTACATCTTTAGATTCAGTCTCCGGTTTGTGCTTAGTCAAGCAGTGATGCTGCGGGGAAACGCGTTGGGACATGAGCATGTGATCGCTGGCTATTCCTAAATCACGTCAGATTGAAGCCTGGCCCTACGAAATCATATTCTTCTTTCAACTACACGTCGATAGTAAATGACATGGATCCTACTCAGTTGCAGCCCCTCGAGCTCCCGTCTGGCATCATCTCCCGATATGTGGATACATCTTCTGGTGGGCTCAGGTTCCACATACTGGAAAGCATCCCACCGAAACTGCCGATCGCTCGGCCACCACTGATATTGCTGGTACATGGCTTCCCGAACTTGGCATATGATTGGCGTCATGTTATGTTGAAGCTTGCTCTGGCAGGTTATTATGTTGTTGCTTTTGATCAGAGAGGATTTGGTCGAACGCACAATGCCGACTTGAGCCTGTTGACTGAAGCTGACTTCCGACCGCTTGTCTTGGTCCGAGATGTCGTCGCTTTAGTGCATGCACTTGGGTACACGTCAATCCATACTCTAGTTGGGCATGATCTCGGGGCTGTCACTTCTGCATTTTGTGCCTTGAGCCGCAGCGACATGATAAAAAGCCTTGTGCTGATGTCTCATCCTTTCAAAGGACCTCCAAACCTCCCACTGGGGACTGCTTTGTCAGAAGCGTTGCCTTCAACATCGCCGCCCCCAGTCAGGGAACTTGAGACTCTCAGAGACCCAGATATACATACATCTCTACTCGAGCTTTCTCCTCCCCGAAAACATTATAAGTGGTACAATATTTCCCCCTGTGCTTCATCAGAGTGGAGCTTTCCCGAAGGAGAGCCTCTACACCGGTTCCTGAGAGGCTATTTTCACGTTAAGTCTGGCGACTGCCAACGAAATAACCCGCACCCTCTAAGCTCATGGACTGCGAAAGAGCTAGCCAGTATGCCCTACTACTACATTATGCGAGCTGATCTCTCAATGCGTGGCAACGTTGAATTGGAAATGTCCCAAGAACCCGAGGAGGTAGTTGGTGCCCTTGAAGATTGCTCTTGGCTTCCTGCGTCGGACCTAGCCTTTTATACGCAAGAATGGTCTCGCACAACTTTTTCGGACGCTTTGAAGTGGTACAAGGTCTTGGCAGATCCTGTGATGGCTGCTGATCTTGATCTCTTTGCTTCTTCGAAAATTCAAATACCGACAAAGTATGTCGTTGGAAAACTTGATTGGGGAGCTTACCAAGAGCCTGGCGCACTAGAGGCTATGTAATATGGTCGCAGCGTGGAAGCGGGTTTCTACAAAGGAACCATAATTGTTGAAGGAGCAGGACATTGGATAAACATGGAGAAACCCGATGAATGTGTGAGGGAAGTTTTAGATCTGGCGAACTCGCTTAACACAGCGCAAGATTGACATCCATAGTAGTTCGTCATCTCATGCAAGGTTGAATGAAACCCGTTCTGAAGAATTTAGTTTTTAGGCGGACCATGTTCAAGTTAAGCACCATAACTCCAACATTGTTTTCACCGATAGTAACTTCTGCGAGATCGATATGTCTAGGTTGCAATTTTAATATTCACTTTCATTCAGCCCCTTTAATATACCATTCGACAAAATTAATCTCAAACCACCAACGCTCTATTGGAGTCAGGTTGGCTTATTTGTACCATTGATCCTTTTATTTAGCACTTGCCTCAATCCACTCTTCCAGCTCAGTGAGGTTTTCCAGGAGCGGGTCCGTCATGGCAACGCTTACGCCAGAAGATGAGCCGGGGGTGTCCAGGGTCAAAGTATCTGTGCCCAATGCGGTAGGGAAACTGGTGATACATTCTATGCGAGTCAGCCTCCTTCATTCATTGAACTGAATAAGTATTCATTGCATGGCGAGTACCTTGGTAAGTGTCCCAGGTGATCTGGTCAACCGAGATGGAGGTATTCTGGGGCAGTACCACATTACTGGTTGTTTTCGGTACAAACTGCGCGTCTTCACGCTCACTGCGCAGCCCCAAAATAATACTCAGATGTTCGACAGCTTTTCTTGCATCGTGGGACATGGTACTTGACCGAACCCATAGAGGGTAGGTATTTCTCAGGAGACCATAGATTCTAGCACTCATGTCCTCATTTAGTGGTACATCTGGCGTTGTTTTTGCCAGCTGTATATAATAGCATAGGACACTCATGCCGAGCAAGAAGTTGAACTGCAATAATGACGACTGCATCCATCGAACAGAATACAGTTGCCCACCAGGCTGTATCTCCTCGTCAATCAACTGCTGGAATTGGAGAATCTTTATTGCGGCTTGTACACAGGCATCTCTTGAGTAGGCGTAACGATCTTGGGCGTAAGATGGTGTAAGATACTTTCGATGAAGGCATATAATCAGTCTCTGGGTGCCCAATTGGAGCCATACTCGGTGCATGACAATCTGAGGCGAAACCATAAAGGACTGGCTAAGAGGCTTCCATTTAAATATAGGAGGTAGATCTCCCTCTGCTGCCTTTAGTATCCCGTCTAGATCCATAATTTCCGAGTATAGCTTCTCTCTTGTTTGTGCTAGCAGGTCGTTAATAAGCCCTCCGACAGTATCAATTCTGTTCTTAGCTAGGCGGTATAGCACTGGCGTGACCTCCGTCTCCGGCCGTGGAAGGGGCAACTCAGCCATGGCCATCCCCTCGTCAAAATCAGAATCCAGTAGGTTGAGAGGTTCGGCCGTATCACAGTGTTGGGTCTTGATGAGACGTGGCAGTCCCATCTGGACAGACACACGCGAGTCCATCTGCACAACAGATGCCCAAACACGGCGTCGCATTTCGCCCTCAAATAATGAGATATTAGGGAAGTTCTTGGGGTCTCTGTGATATCCCTGGCTCAAAGCGAGCTGCACGATAATGCCCATTAAGAGCCAGAGTCCGATTTCAGCGTCCTTGCACAGAAATACCTCACTACAAATATGATTGATTAGGGTCTCGAGCACATGCATGCCACCTCTAGTGAAGTGGCCCAGGACGAGACAGTGAACGGTCCGCTCACGAAACATGTGCACGCGTACTAAGCTCTCAGCATCTGCTGGACCCTCTGTCAACTGCAGTAATTGTGCGGAGAGACACATGATACTAAACAAGAGGCCCAGCCAAGCAAAGGTTGCTTCGGTTGGATCCCTCCAGAAGATTTCGTACTTGAGTAGAAATGTCAGCCGGAGGAAAGCTTCAATTGGAATGAATAGTATTACCTCCCGAAGGAATTGGTGACTATGAAGAATTACTGCCCAAACGTTAGTTATTTGCGCCAAGTAGTTGGTGTTGACATAATCATACCTGGCACAATGCCTTGAGCATTAAAGTATCGCGCAATCATGCGATCTACCTGGGGTCGTGTCGGGATCGATGCCAAAATTTCTGCTTTGGTGGCGTGGACAGGTTCATACAGTAGCCGAGGGCTACAGTTGTAGGGTGGTACGTAGGTATCAACATCAGTTATCGATCTCTCCTCTACCTCTACCTCATACACATGCTTGAGCTCAGATATGCTGTCGAGGACGGCAGCCCAATGAAAACTACTGACGTAAGTGGCACCATGTGAATGGATTCTCATGCTCCCCTGCTCTGAAGGTGCAGGAGATGGTGCAGGATCCACAGTCATGTTCGACGAAGATGGTACGGTTTCCTCCTCGACAAGTCCCTGAGGATCTGAAGGTATACTTCTAAGTGATCCATTAAGTGTTGGGGATTCCACGACTATCTTCTCTGTGTGTTTCTTATGCATTAGGGAGCGTACTAGGGCTTCTAGCTGCTTAATGCGCTCGCTGACACTGTCTGCGCTCTGCCGCTGTGTACCTGGCGTGTAAGTACACGAAATGGCAATCCCCTTTCCCACACAAGTCTTGCATGGAAGCTGGCGGTCGCATCGCATTCTATGTACATCACATTGGTGAGTATAGCTCAATGTGTAAAGGGAACAAGAGTAGTATATACTTGCGACGCCTGCAAAATGTACATGAGAGCTGTGGCTTTTCGCGCCGACGGTCGCGTTGATGGGCTGATTCGACTGGGGGGGTTGGTGAATCTCCGAAGAGTTGATCCATGGCCTAAAATCTTGGCTCGACTGTGCCTTGTCATTTATATATTTCACGTTGTGAGTGCAACTTGCGAATAGATGATTGCGGCATTACCCGTACCTGTCGACGGATGAGCGGACGGAGCAATCGACGGACATAATTAACATCCCCCACGTGTCCACAAGCCAAGTGGGTGCGGGCCATCCACAACCCAGAACCGTGAACTGAGCCGGGGGTGTAGGCGGACGTAACCCGGATCGAAGTTGCCGAACTATGCCACAATTCATCCTCATAATCCGTTGGATTGTCCGGTGTCCAACACACAATGGGCGGCGCGTGACAATAAAACCCCAGCGCGCTCGTGGACGACTCGTCATACGAGATTATGGTTGTTATCATGAGCAATAATAATCGACCATGGCGACAAGTGCGACTAATAGCGATACCGTGCCAGTCGATGACCATGGCCACAACCAAGAGGATAAACATGACTCCTCACTCAAGCACAATAGCCCTATCAGCGATAAAGATTCTACTGGCGACAAGATACCTCCCGCTGAGGATGACTCCATCGCCAGTGACGTTAACCTCATTGACTGGAATGGCCCCGGTGACCCTGAGAACCCACGCAACTGGTCCAATACACAAAAGGTGTTGAATATCGGGCTGGTTAGCTGCTCAGTGCTCTACTCGTACGTGGACGCCATCAAGATGTTTAGTTATTAGGCAAAATTATACGCTAACGCAAATGTCCCTCAACGCAGCAACATTGCCACAACCATGTTCGCCCCGGGCGCATCAGCGCTTGTTTCCGAGTTCCACATCACCAACAACATGGTCACGACACTGGCCGTCACGATCCCCTCTCTGGGTGCTTCCATGGGGCCGTTGCTCTTTGCGCCGCTCTCTGAGATATCAGGCCGCGTTCCCATGTACTGGGCCAGTAGCACGCTATTCCTTGGCTGCACCATCGGCTGTGCTCGCAGCACCAATGCCGCCATGTTTCTCATCTTTCGTTTCCTCTGCGGTGCTTGCGCCGCTTCCTTCATGACCTGTGGCGGCGGTACCATTACCGACTTGCTACCCAAGGAAAAGCGCGGTGCTGCCACGGCCATGTTCAGCGCCGGCCCTGTACTTGGCCCTGTCATTGGTCCCGTCGTGGGCGGCTTTACTACGCAAGCGTTGGGCTGGCGCTGGACATTTTATTTGGTGCTCATGTTTGTAAGTGCTGAATTGTTCCTCTCCCTTTCTTCTACGACCGCATATTGAGCAAGTCTATAAGGCCGGCACTGTCGCCGCAATTGCTATGGCCACGATGCGCGAGACCAACGGCAACATCATCCTCGCCAACAAAGCTGCTCGGCTCCGTATGCAGACCGGAAATGCTGAGCTACGGCCCGCACGAAAACAGCAGATTCCGACGCGCAAGATTTTCGAGCGCGCCATGGTCCGGCCCCTGCGTATTCTGTTATTCTCGCCCATTGTCCTTCTCGTCGGGCTATACATGGCGCTCGTCTTTGGTATGCTCTACCTTCTCTTCGCTACCTTCCCGTCTGTATTCCAGAGCACGTACGGCTGGGATATCGGTGTTTCTGGTCTCGCATACTTGGGCCTCGGTCTTGGCTGCTTGATAGGTCTCAGGGTTTCCGCCACGTTAAGTGACAGGCTCCTGCGTGAAGCTTCAGGCCCGGAGCGTCGTCTTTTGCTGATGATCTGGGCCGGCCCCGCCATGCCCATTGGCATCTTTTGGTACGGCTGGACAGCCCATTACGCCGTCCAGTGGATTGTCCCCATCATTGGAACCATCTTCATTGGCATCGGTGCCATGGTCATTAATTCTTCAGCGCAGCTCTACATGATGGATATGTTCGGCCCAGAGGGTGCAGCCTCAGCGTTGGCAGCTACCACCTTGGTGCGTAACGCCTCTGGTGCGTTCCTGGCTTTGGCCGCAGATCCGCTCTATAAAAGCATCGGCCTGGGTTGGGGAAACAGTATTTTAGGATTCATTGCGCTTGCTTTTACACCCATTCCCATAATCTTTTATGCGTATGGGGCGCAGTTGCGGGCAAGATTTCCTGTAACACTTTGACTACTTTATCGAGCATCATCGCAGGTCAGTATCATTGAATTGTTCGGATATATTTTCATCAGAGAACGAAAGAAAGCAATAATTGTTCATTATCTGATCCAATAGATTACTGGTTACCTAAAATATAACGGAGATCTTGATTCAATACAAATATGAAACAATTCGCCATGTATGATCATCTAACAGTCTCAGAACGCAGCGCTCAGGTCATACATACCACACCTATATACAAATAATACCCATCAGCAAAAGTCACCATAACATCTTTCAGCGATCAAAACAACGTGTTTTGATTGCAAAACCTCGTCAAAATTCTTGCAGAGTTCCACCACAAAAAGGAAGCAATCTCAACCCAACAGCCTGTTGGCCAAAATTCCTCGCTGGCTCAGGTCCAGCTTAGCCCACATCAACGCCGCAAAAGCTAGAAGTGAAGCTGCAGTGACGGCTCCCGTACTCACAAGAGGCAAAGCCGGCGCCTTGGCTCCCTCTTCATCATAGTAAGGCCACTGGTGGACGACGGCTGCGGGGTTGAAATTCTTCAAGCTCACGCCGCCTCTGATCATGTTGCTGTGGAAGTCGGTAAACTTGGCGAGCGGAATCAGCGGTGCTAGATATCTTAGAGACAGCTCAGAGCGCCATGTCTCCCAGGCCAGGGAACGCATAGCAGCCTGGCATTGATCGACCATGTCGGTGACGCGATCGACACGCTTCTTCTCGAGAAAAACAAAGGCTTCATGCAGAGTATCAACCGACCAACTAGTCTTGGCAGCCGGTTCAGTGCCCAAGTATTCTTGGAGCGAGTTCACCAGCGCAGCACACGACTCCATACAACTGTTGCCTCCCTGTCCAACAAGAGGGTTAAACTTGTGGGCAGCATCGCCAATAACAACAATGCGGCCGTAATGCCAGCGGTGAAGGACGAAGTTTGGTAGGGCTGTGACACCGCTGAATTGAAAGTTTTTGGACAGGTCGCACATGCGAAGCCCATTGTCACTGAGGATTGTGCTTGCTGCGCGGGAAAGCTCACGCTGCTTGTCATCCTCAGTGAAGCGAGGGATTTTGTCCATGGGGACTGAACGCATCGACTGGGGCAGCGTCCAAAACCAGAAGAAGAAGACCTCTCGACGAGGACCACCCATAACACCGGCCGAGGTACCATGGCCAGCCATGCCAACCACTTGGCCGGGGTTTACTCCAGCAGTTGGGTTGGCTGTTCCAAAGATGCACGCATGCTCACAAGGGATGTTTTGTCGATCATGTGCCGGAATGGCTTCGGGCTCCTTTTCATCGGCATTCCTCCACATTTCTTTTCTCATGTTGCTGTGTACGCCGTCTGCACCAACGGCGAGCTGGCCCTCAAATACAGATCCGTCTTCGGCGTAAACAAGGGCACTGTTCTCCCCTGTCTCCACACGTGTGACCTTTTTGTTGACCAAGATCCGGCTTTTGTCCTGGATTCCATCGTATAAAACACGTAGCAACTCGTAGCGCTCCATAAACATGTTTGAATACCCGTGTCGCTCCTTCAGGAGGGGCGCAGCGCAGCGGGTCATGATACGTTTCCCAGACTTTCCATCTCTATAGATGGTCTCCCTAACTGGCTGCGCCTTCGCGTATACTTTGTCAAATAATCCCAGTTGGTCTAGAATTCGCAATCCATTGGGGAAGAGGCCGATGCTGGCACCCATGTTTGGGGTCACGCTGCCGTACGCTTCAAGGAGCACATAGTCAATCTTGAGATGCTGTAGCATCAAGGCTAGAGTCAGTCCTGTAATGCCACCGCCCACAATGACGACCTGATGTTTTGCGACTTCGTGTGCCATCATGCTGATGTGCCTGTAGTTGAATGTCGTAAGTAATGATGAGTTGAGCGATCGTCGTAGTGAATGGTCCTGTAGCGGCAGCTGCACAGCAAGAAAGCGTACCTTGATATACAATTCGATTTCTCCAAGTGTTTCTGGTGGGGTTCCTATTTTGCTAACGTAGATGCTCTGATTATTGGAAGCGGAAAGTCGGTTTCAGTTAGGTCGACACCCATGCACCGCCCGAGCGTAAGATCGACTGTGTCCAATCAATCGGAACGGACTTTTCTTGGACTCCGTTAATGGTTGAAGCAATCAGTGAAGACTTGGGTCATGTATTCAAGTTATCACGGTGCAAAACTGACTCGGCATAACATACTTTGGGGATATCAAAGGTTGACGAAGCTGCTTGGGTCCGGACGCGTCGAGGGGAGCATTAGGGGCCACGAGATGGGCCCAGATTATCAGGCCCAGTGAAGACCATGCCAAGCCTGCTTCTAGGATAAAACCAGAAGCGCCGATCCTCGAATCTGGAATGGTTGAGAGACCCTCTTCATTGGCAACTAAGCCTGCGGTTATATCCAGGCCACCCCTGCAACGGTGGGCAACCGACACCTCAGCTCATTTAGCCCCAGTCTCAAACAAGCGGTAGCTGAGCTGAATACTGCTTGTCTCTCCTACTTCACAACCAAAAAAAAAAATTTGAGTCACAATATGCCGACATTAGAGAGTACCGCATGTCAATATCAAGGGAAGTCTTATCGTCAATGCCTCCGCACGACGGTTTGTGCCAAGAATTAATCGTCAGGGTGACTGCAACAGGCGGTCATCCGTGGACAGAAGATCCCGACCCATTCTTTCGGTCCAATTAAGGGTGCATTTGGTTCATCGTAATTCGCGACTCGCCAAGTCCTAGCGCCGCATTTGCCCATTTGCAGAGACTCGGCCCAAATTTTGCGCCCATGTGCAAATGCTGACAGCACGTACGATTTGCTACATGGCATTTTCGCAGATCTTTTATCGCTTCATTCCAAGGGTCTCGGACCGTACCGCCTTCAAATGTTCCGAGGTTGCTGCAACTCGGCATCTATTTCGCCGTACCGCCGTTTCTCCGCCCATTTTCTCGTCTGCGGCATGCTTTCAATGCCCTTGGCTTTGTCAGATTCCCGTACATGTTCCGTCCCGTAGTCTCCAACAGATAGGACAAGAGCAATGTAGGCCTTAGGACTCCTTTCATATAACATCTTGAGCATCTTCCCGCCGTGTCGAATATACCTGACTCGAATCTACTAGAGATACAGAGTTTTGGCCAAATCTGCGATTGGATTACCCCTGCAGTAGTTGAGCCTATCGACGGATACCCGGCCTTCCAAGGTTAAAGTTTGGAGCGACCATCATTGGACACGAGATCCACCATGATGATGCTGGCCTATGTGAGTTTTGTTTGCAGCTCGAGCATCACGAATCGGATATAAGCAGTTCGATCAGGTCCTATGGTCTAGTGGTATGACGCAACCTTCACAGGCAGTAAAAACGCCCAGTACGGTTTAGGTCCCGGGTTCGAACCCCGGTGGGACCTCTTCTTTTGCTTCGCTTCTGTTCAATTCATTTTTTTATATGGCATGTGTACATACACACATACATACGTAATAGGATTAGATTAACCCTCTTTTTGTTTCTTTCCAATTCTATTCTAGCTTTACTTGAATAGAAACCTGAGCGTGTCAAAGCTACTGAAGACCAATTGGATTCATGCTGCCACCAGTTGACTGGAAACAGATTAGCTAGCAATACCAACGAATCCAGGCAAAGACATGTCAGGCCTATCATTCTAAGCGCTGTAGCGAATAGCTCAAAACCATGTTTCGGTCGGTAGAATGATATTCGCGGCGTTTATAATTATTAGGAACCCAACCCCTCAAAGGTTTCATGGTGGATGCTGCCATCCACTCGGGTAGTGTCCAACCTATCGCAGCTCCCACTTCCGACTCTGAGTAGGAACTTGGAAGAAGTTGAAAAGACCCACTGATAACTGCATATAGTCTCAACGTCTTACTTGGAATCCCGGTGTGGTGCGAACATGGGTTTACACAGTAACATTACATGGGCAGGGTCATCCAAGTCTGTAATCAATTTCGACAGCAGTCTCACAGGAATAATAAATGGGCCAAAGATCAAATAATGCTCGTTCAATATAGAATCCTCTACTATCCTTCTCCTATTATCTCGCTTTATACCTCTATCCAAAATGAAAATCATGGTTCTTATATAAGAGTCTTGTGGCAGGTATCCTAGGTTACATGTCATGCACGAGATAATACATTTGTGGCTGTGAATGTGACTTTATATTTGAAATATCAACATCATTGAATTACATGCACATCACTCTTGGGGATACCAAGGTCGGGCGCGAAACAAGGCATAATGCGTTTTCCATGACTTCTCAAACACGGTTCTTGCGGAGCGGTGGGAATATGATTGATATTGTGTAAGAGTGGTTGGACCAGTGATATGGAAGCGGAGCTATATTAGCGGCCAAGGCAGAAGTGCGGAGTCCGCAACCATGGTGGCTTGCTCTGGCGGCTCATGCGGCTCATTCCAATCTCCGCTAGTCTTAGAAGTGGTGAATGACGGCGATGCCATGTCCCTCGGCCGACTCGGCCGACAGCACCAACCCACCACGTCGTCGCATTATATTTAACTCTGATTACATTCCACGTCGGATTCCCACTCCTAATCAACCTTTAACAATCACTTTCTTTCACCTTGTAGCCATTCTTGCTCTCGTTTATCCATTGGGCCATTCAATCGCCATGAAAGTCCTCATCGTCGGTGCCAGCGGAATGATTGGAGGAGAAGCCCTCATCCAATGTCTCGCTCATCCAAGAATCTCCAATGTTGTTGCCTTTGTGCGCCGAGACCTGCCCGTCGACATATCTAGCCATCCAAAGCTTGAATGTGTCATAGTCAAGGACTTTTCTGCGTGGCCCGAAGATGTATTGCATGCACACGCAGATGCCTCTGCTATGATTTGGTAAGCATGATGATAAAATATTCATATTCCAAGTAGGTCCGAGCAATTTTACTAATCGGGTGTCTGAAGGGCCATGGGCTCGTACAACGGCAGCGAGACTGCAGACTATGAGTATCCGCTCGCCTTTATAGAAAGCATGGGGCTAGTACTGGAATCAAGATCCACCAAAGCCCCATTTAGATACGTCCATTTGAGTGGTAAATTTGTGCGTCAGAACCAAGAAGAGAGTCTATGGTTTCTACCTAAACCTCGCAAGCTTAAGGTATGGCTCTATCCATATGTTGCTGTTCTTTCCAGTCTAATATTTCCAGGGGCTGCTTGAGACAAAGGCTCTTGCTTTCGCAGAGAATCGCCCCGCAACATGGCAGACTTTTGTCATCAAGCCAGGCGGAGTTGTGCCCAAGACAATGCTATCTGGTGGCGCGACTGGAGTAGTTACTGGGCTTGCTGCAGTGTTTGGCGAGAACTGGTCCGTTCGAATCCAAGAGCTGGGCGCGTTCATGACTTACCTTGCCATCAGTGGCGAAGGGGAGGACCCTCTTATTGAGAATGCGCGTATTGTTAGGAAAGGAAGGGAAGTATTGGAATCACAAAAAGATGGCTCTGAGTCCTAGGAAAGGTGGATGAGAGACCATAACGACCATAGGGGTGGTGCAGGTTCAATGTTTTCGTACGAATGTTTTAATCGTAGATTGTGCAAGTATAAGATGGATAAATGAGGACGATTATTATGTAAAATAAATTTCATTGTAGTATGGTTGGGTCTATAAAGTCATCAATAGTAATCCCTGCTTGGCACTTTGATGACATTTGGCTGTGATTAGATGCACCCCGCGCCAGCCTTTCTGCTGTAAAGTACTGATTAATTAGGCGTGAGGCTGAGCTTCCTGCATCCATCGCTGACTGGATAGAAGACACAAGAATATCCTCCATCCTAGTCTTTTTCATATCCAACGCCACCCCGAGATTGGCATCCGAATCTAAAGATATTCCATGTGTCAAAGTAGTCTCAAGACCAGTGTTGGTTGTCTGGAAGACGGGGTCAGTGGAGTCCAACGCAGCAAGTCCTAGCATGGTAGTGAGAATCTCGGAGATCTGTCTTGCTACATGCTCCCTGGTGCATATTTTTCCAACGATATCAAATGAATCAATTACTTGTTCAAGCAGGACTCGGTCCGAATCATGCCTTGATTTTGTGTTCGTACGTCGCAGCTGTACCTTGGCAAGGAGAAGAACTGCCGCAGCCACGAATACTGTCTGGTCAACGCTTCTACAGCGAGATAGCTGGTCTTTTGCGTGCTGCAACCCAAGAGATTGATGAAGTATGATCCTTGATGCCTCAATACAATTCTCAAGGCTATTCAATGATTCACTTCTAGTTTTCCCAAATGCAATTGGCATATGTGCAAATATTCGTGCCTCATAAAACCACATTTGACAAATCAGGCGGTTGGGCTCTTTAGCTGAATCCAGAAGTCTATCTCGGCTGAGAGGTGGGACCCTCCACCAAGAGGATGGCAATGAGTCCTGCAATTTGTTCAATTCCCCGTCAATCTGTCTGTGGGCTTGAATATCTTGGCCAAGTCCAATCGCATTTCTTTGTGCGATTCGTGCCACAACCAGACCAATATGGCGCTGGACATTTGCATCATCATCATCAGCAAGTGAGTCATTCCAGGTCTCGTCTTCGGGGCCAAACGGTGCAACTCCAACCCCAGGCTCAAGCCCAAGTAAAAAGCTGCAATAACAGTCGCCACAGACTGCCGATTGCCACAGGCGTCGTCGAAGAGCCATGTCACTGCAATGAGAGTTGCGTGCTAGGAGTGAGAAGCTGTTGTGAAGACCCTCAAGTCTACAGACGTCGAGAATCCTCCTAAAGGTCATCCAAGCCTTTCTCAGTTCTCCATCATTCAGCTGAATCAAGCTTATTAACGTCAGGCATTCTATCCCATCCAACGAACAAGCCTCGTCTTCGTGGGACGCAATGTATAATTTGACTCTATCAACAATCAACGCAATGGCCTTTTCAATGCTTTGGGATTCTAGATACTGCACGTCAAAGCGCGCTGGCAGTTGCTGCATGTATAACGCAAACAGCAGCAATGATTTCGCTATATCCATTGCACTGCCTTGTGAAATGTCGGCGATTTCGAGGAGCTGAGTCGTGTCGCTAGCATTCAGAACACTTCCAGATGGGGTTTCAGCTCCCCAGAGCCAAGCTGTAGTGTTGGTAACTATAGTAACTGCGTCTTGTGCAGAAGGTAAAAGGGCCACAAGTGATTGCTTGGCTTCCGAGGCCTCTCGCAGCTCAAGTATGGCAGGGCCACGATCACTTGTTACCGGAAGAGATGGATCAGTTGTGGAATGAAGCAGCTGATGTCTTCTCAATTTCAAGCCGTTATAATTCAGAGTTTACGCAACATTACTTACAAATTCATTCCAGAGAGAATCAGGGACGGCGGGCTCGGATTCGGCCGAATTCGCAATTGGCTGGGTTCGCTCTTGAGCTTCAACCAGCTTTATCAAAAGAGATTCAATACGCTCCAGCCTTGATTCGTGCTCTTGCCTATCCCCGTGAGCAGGAGAGTTTTCGCCGCTGGCTTCTGTCTCGGGCGGTTGAAGGGTACACCGCGTCCCGCTCTTGACGCATTCAGCGCAGGTTTCAACATTTTCATCAGTGAGCTGGCATTTGACTTTGCGCTTTCTGCCTGGCAACAGCTGTTAGTCCAGTCAAGGCACGACTGAAGCCAGCCAATCCTACATTGATAACAGCTTCGAGTGCTACGCCGCAAGCGTTTACGGGAGGGACCTGCGTCCATTTTCAGGTGCTCATCTGATGGTGCGAAAGCGAGCGTCAGTCGCCACGCCAGCTCCATGTCAGCGTCTCTGCTGACTCAGCGAGACCATTTCTTCAAAGCGGAGCCACCTTTATTTAGTGCACCTCAAGCAACGTCTGTTGAGTAGCATTCAGACATCTGTGGGATCGGATTGTTGGACTCCCTCATCAATGATCAATGCCCCAACATAAATCCGAGCCCTTTGACGATTCGCCCAAATTTTCCCTTTAATTTTTAAAGAAATATCTGCATCGGGGCAGATGAGTCGTCTCACTTTCGATGCCTCTCTAGCTACCCTCTCGCTGGGTTCTTCCAATCCTTATCCAGCCAAACCTCACAAGACGATCGTCATTTCATAATCCAATTATTTTTCATCTCGGCTCTTGGTAAGGGAACTTGCATCCCGACTCCATGAGAATACATTGCTTGACACCCATGGCGAAGCAAACAATCCAACCAGACAATCTTGGAAGAACTCGGCCCGGGACGAATGTCGAATCCGTCGTTTCAGATAGAAACCGAGCGTTCTCGAAAAAAAAGAAAGAAAAAAGAGAGAAAAAATAGATTGCCCCTCTTAGTCGAGTGAGGTCTTTTGAGACATTGTGCAGGTTGCACAGTCTTCTCAGGAATAGCAAGACTTGAGAGCGGATTTTTCAGAGGGCGCCGCCATGCCTCCAAGGCTGAGGAAAAATGGCCGGGAAACAAGGTTTAAAAAGACACGTCCGAGTCACATAACTACACGGTACACAGAACAGTTTTTTCTTCTTGTTTTTTTCTTCTTGTTTTTTTCTTCTTGTTTTTTTCTTCTTTTTTTTTTTCTTTTCCTTCTTTCCGTGGTCCGGGACGTCATCCATCTTAAGCCCCAAATTATGGGCGGATTCGTTCCCCTTTATCCCAGCTCCTTGCTCGATTGAAAATGGGCCGATACCACGGTATTAATAAACAGAGTTCTCCCATCAATGACCGGCCTAGCGCGTAGAAGAAGAAAAAATTCTTTCCCTCTCGTAGCGGGCATTCGACGGGGCCTCTTGCGGAGCCAGGGCGACTCCACTTGGACGGCATTACCACGGGGTTGAGCGGAGCCCGCCGTCGGATTGCGGTCGAGCTTCTAGAAATCTATTACGAAAACCTGATCCACCCTCGACACACCGGCCAGGTCAGAATTTGGCCCAGGGGCCCGTCCGGTGACGTTTCCTCCCGGGATTGTCGCCAATGAGCGAGTTTCGACGACGTAAAAGTTGACAAACCGCCACCGGCCCTTCTACGAGAGAAGGCTAGCAGAGTCGCGCGTTATTTACACCCTGCGACTCCGAGTTGGACCCTCGCCTTCAGACATCACGAGCACCGCCCGGCGCATTACATAAATCTTCGGTCCACGCCCCGTCTGGCCCGTCTGCCATTGGCAGGTTTGCCTCCTGGCCCCGGCCCCGGCCCACCGTGCGGCTCACGGACATGCCGCGAGGCTTTGTACCGCAGCATCGCGACATGTACCGTCTCGCAGCTTCAACCTCGACGACGCTTCTCCCTCGGCCTGCCTGCGCTTCTCCAGCAAGGGGACATAAACCCCATTATTCAAGCGTTGCGGAGGGACCCTTGCCTGCCATGTCCCACCTCCGAGTTTTGCCTCGCATCGTGTGGGGTTGACCCGGTGTGTGGGCGTAGATGGACGAACGAGCAGTCACCTGGATCGTCTCGATTGCCACATCCCCCAAGACATGTGGGCTCCAATCTCGTAGATAGTGCGCCTTTCATTGACAAGCAACAATTGTCGCATGTAATTCAAACTGGGGCGTCCTTATCTCCCTGTCCCCTTCTTAAAGAGAAGCTCCGGGGCACATCTCGTGCCCTGCTGCAAACCCGTTTCCTCCCCCGCACACAACCCATCCTCTCCCCAACACTCGAGTCCGGGGAATCGCCCAAGGAAAGCAGAGAGGAAACAGGCGTGTGTGTCATCAACCTTGGTTACAGGCTCGGCCACTACGACAATATGAGTGCCGAGATCACAACCCCCGCGGCCAATTGGACCGGCAAGCACACAGACGACCACAAGGACGCACAGGTGACCCGCCAGGCGTCTTCCGACAACAACGACCATGCCATCTTTGGCGAGACAAACGAGGTCGACGATGATCGGCTCAAGCGCATTGCGGCAGAAGGAAACGCCCACTTCCACCGGCTTGGCTGGAAGCGCCTCTCGGTCGTCCTGGTTGTCGAGGCCATCGCCCTGGGATCCCTCAGTCTCCCCAGCGCCTTCCACAAGCTGGGCATGATTCTCGGCGTGATTCTGACTATCTTTCTGGGACTGGTAGCTGTCTTCACCAGCTACATCATCGGCCGCGTCAAGCTGGCCCACCCTGACATTTCGCATTACGCCGACGCTGGCCGCAAGCTGTTTGGCCGTGTTGGCTACGAGATCTTCGGTGTCGCCTTCGTCCTCGAGCTGCTCTTGACTGTCGGATCCCACGCCCTGACTGGAAGCATTGCCCTTGTCGACATTAACGGCGGCCATGTCTGTTCCATTGCCTTCTCCGCCGTGTCGGCCATCATCCTGTTGATCCTGGCCATCCCACCATCCTTTGCCGAGGTGGCGATCCTGGGCTACGTCGACTTTGTCTCCATCGTTGCCGCCATTGGCATCACCATGATTGCGACCGGCATCAAGGCCGGCGACTCGCCGGGAGGTCTCTCCGGCGTGGACTGGTCTGCCTACCCCAAGGATGATCTGAGCTTCTCCGAGGCCTTTGTTGCTGTGAGCAACATCGTCTTCGCCTACAGCTTTGCCATTGGTCAGTTCTCCTTCATGGATGAGATGCACACCCCTACGGATTACATGAAGTCGATCTGGGCCAACGGCATTACCCAGATCCTCATCTACACCCTGACCGGTGCCATCTGTTATTCGTTCATCGGATCCACTGTCCAGTCGCCTGCGCTCCTCTCCGCCGGCAACCTCATCTCCAAGGTTGCCTTTGGAGTTGCCCTGCCCGTTATTTTCATTTCCGGTTCCATCAACACGACCGTGGCGCTGCGATACGTCCACGGCCGCATGTTCAAAAACTCCATCCTCCGTTACATCAACACACCCAAGGGATGGGCAAGCTGGATCATCATTGTCTCCATCTTTACCATTATTGCCTGGGTAATTGCCGAGGCTATCCCCATCTTCTCCGATTTGCTGTCCCTTGCCTCGGCTCTGTTCGTATCTGGCTTTTCCTTCTATATCCCCGGTCTCATGTGGTTCCTTCTCCTCTGTGAGGGCAAGTGGTACTCTCGAAAGAACTTGTGGATGAGCATCGGAAGCGCTATTTCCTTCGTTATCGGAATTGTTGTTCTAGTTGCAGGAACATACTCCACAATTAAGGATATTGTAAGTCCTCCAGCTCAGCAGTTATATCGTCACACCTTGCTAATACCTCCCAGATTGACCAGGTTTCGAATGGTTCTGACCACGCACCATTTACTTGCAAGTCAACTTAAGTAATTAAAAAGTCACAAAAGGTCCAAATTAATACAATAGAATATAATAATATTGCTCCAATCGAAACAGGCGAAACTACTCATAATTGATATCTGAGTTTGGGAATCATCGTAACAAAACCATCCAATGCATGAAATGAAGTGTAAATTTCCAAACCCCAGCCCAGTGGCATCAGTCAATGTATAGTATAATCAGATCCCACTAAATGAAAAAAAAAAAAAAATTTGAAACTTGTCTATCTATGCAAGTGATGCGCAGAGGTATGTATTGGCCTGGCCCCATTTTGAGAGTATTCAGTCTCCATCGTGGAAGCTGTGGTTGAAAACGATGATAAAGGCAAGAGAAGCAAATGAAATATAAACCAAACGCGTACGATGTCGCTGTTATGAAAGGCAATTTAAGCATGCCAAACCTCGAAAATAAACAAGGAAACTTCTATAAGACCATTTATGGTCTCTGTACCCTCCACAGGTCACTGGGGTATCTCATGGTGTTGAGTTCATGCTCGCGCAAAAATCAAGCCTGGTATGGGTTCTAATCCTCGATGTCGTTTTCAGCCTCTGGCTGAACTCGCTCCTCTGATAATCGTGGGTTTCTCAAAGCAAGTGCAAAAGCAATCATCGGAACGCAAAGACACATTCCCGCAATGCAAAGCAGTCTCTGCACCTGACTGTAGCTGGCAATAATATCATCTCGAATCTTCGTTCCAACGGGATACTGAGGTACAACGTCAAATGGCGAGTCATAAATTGATTTTGCCAGCGTCGCGTTGCCCAAGTTAGAATTCAGAGTGCTGTAAAGAGTCTGGGACCAGATTGTACCGGCCAAGCACGTTCCAAAGGCGGCTCCGACATTGTAAAATGAGAGATAGAGTCCAGTGAGGATGGCTACATGTTCTCTCGAAGCAGAGGCCTGGATAGAAGCCTGGGTTGGGTATGCAAAGAATCCGCTGGCAACTCCAAGCAGAACCTGGGCAGCAATTATGCCGGCCTGTGATGCATGAGAGGCACCACCAGGGTGCATAATGAGAACCACAAACGCAACCATGAAAAGCACCGTGCCCCCGACGATGATGTATTTGAGGCGGCGGACCTTGTAAATTATTAGGCCACTCAGCATGCCACTGAGCACGCCGAAGAAGGAGAAGAATGACAAAATTCGAGTCGAGCTCTCGATGGAAAAGTCAAAGGCAACCACAAGTACTGTGTACAGGTAGTTGCCTTGGGTGGACCAGGCAAAGTTGAGCAAGCTGCGGACGGCCAGCGCAGACCAGACGCCGCGATCTTTGAGCAGATGGAACGGAACCAGGGGGTTCCTTGCTCCGCGCTTCTCCCAGAGAATAAAGACGGGCACTAGGAAGAGGCCGAGGACTAGTGGAGCCATGACCCGCACGTCCCGCAAGTGCTCAGTAGTTCCACCAGCAACAGTCAGGGGGGCAAGGATTAGCGAAAAGGTTATAATGATGGTGAATAGGCCAACGACGTCGATTTGGTCCAAGACCTTGGAGGCGCTGCCCTTGTCTGTGAAGACCTGGGACCATCGGTGGCCGGAGCCCGTCGCCTTGCGATGCTCGACCGAGTACAGGAACGTAAGCAGGGGCAGCGAGGCGATCGGGTAGATGATGCTCCACATGCCTAGTCCCCAGCGCCATGTGGTAGCACGTAGGACGGCGGAGGTGATGTTGCCGCTGATCCAGGTATTGATGAGAAAAGGAATGGCCGGGATATAACTGAAGAAGACGCGGGCGCGCATCGACGAAAAGTCGGCGATGAGCACCTCCATCAGCAGCACGATGGCGGTATAGCCAGCCTGGTAGATGATGGAACCCGTGCAGAAGACCTCGACCGACTGCGCTGTAGACTCGATGGCAATTCCGACCGTGTAGAGTACAGTCGACAGAGCGATAATCTCGAAGCGGCCCACCACGTCGGCGATCTTGGCGGCCGTGGGCTGGACGGCGACGGCGATGACATTGCGCAACACGTTGATGGTGGACGTGTACGAGTGCAGCGAGAAGCTGGATGTCGCATACGGCTGGTATGTAGAGCGCACTTGGCTCTCGAGGCCGTAGGCGTAGCCCACGATGAAGATGCTGATGAAAAGCCAGACGCGGTCGGTCTGAGAAAGGTTTCCGGAGGCGATGTCTATCCTTGCGACACCGGACGACTCCCCCGGAGGCTTCAGGCTGTTGTTCTGGATGCCCGAGCTGGATCGCGAGCCGTGAGGTAATTGTTCGGACGTGGCCGCATCGTCCCGAGCATGCGCCGAGGAGTGCTGGAGCAGCGGCGCCGTCTCATGCGACGAGTCCATGATGGGCAGCAACAACGCTTCTCGCTCAACAAACAGACCAGTACAAGACGCGCGCCTGTGGTTTTCCTGATGTATGCAACGTCAAAGTATGGTTGCAGCCTGGTTGCAGCGCGGTTACAGCGTTACCACCTGACCTGAGTGAATCAGCACCAGGCAGCGGCCTCGTGAGGATCTGATAAGATTATGCCCAATCGTTGCGGATCTAGCCGCCAAAATTGTGGGTCCGTCCTGCTAGCTGACGTGATCGCGACTGGCTTGCGTCTGCTCTCCCGCTGCGTTACGCTGCGGGCCGATGTCCGATGTTCGGGGCGGGAAACCAGATGGAGGTGCGGAAGCGGCGAGGCTATTCCAGAGTCGAATCAGGGCGCGTGGCTGCTGGTGCTCAGCGTTGCACCCTCGTCCGTGTCGTGTCTGTCGGCGTCCTCGGCTCTGGTTGGCTCTCTCGACGAGGCGCCTCGGTACTGTTCGATTTAAACAGTCTTCTTACCTAGGCCAGCTGCGTGCAAAAAACGGCTCAGTGTGGCTTCCAGGAATGATGGTGGGGACGACAGCGAGGGAAAGGCTCATATAGGCTCGCCGGCTGATTAATGGCGCCAACGGGATTCGCAGAGGGCGTGACTCTTTCAGACAGCGGTGTCTCAGATACCATCCCATCATTCGCCAGGCGAGCCATTTATTGCTTTTTGTCTTGCGCCTAGCCCGTCACATTTCACCTGCGGGAACACCAACATGACGGATCGACCACTTACCATGAGCAAAATCCTATGCCATTCGGGCATGAAGACACAGACGACGCTACCTCTGCTTAGTGCCCATTTGTGCGCTAGCCAGAGATCATTTGACATCCGTCCGGCCTGATCCGTCCACCTCGTCCACGACTGACTAGCCAAGACATCTTAAAACCCGCGAGATTCCATCTTCAAACATCCCTAAACCTATAGGGCCAACTCTAATACGTCGGCCTTGCTACTACAAATTTCCACCAAGGCCGTCACTGTTTCCACAGCGTTGTCGCATCGCAACTCGTGCCTTGAGAAGTCTTGAAGATCTCGGGCATAATCCTCCAACAATCAAGGTGACGCAGGCGTGGCGTCTTCCTCCCCTAGCTGCAGCAACCGGCTCATTCTACGCTCCCAGCCCAACCCCCACGCTACACTCTCCCGGGGTGTCATGATAATTTCCGTCGCCAACCTCGGCTCATTCCATCAATATTTTTTTATTGCAGTCATGCAGCAAATTTCAACCATCGCACCAACACTCACCTTTCACATCCGTTCTACAACTCTCAATGTTCATTCTCCATACCCCTAACCCAGCTCTTGGCACGGACAATTTATCGTTGTCCCGTGCATCAGTAGAGAGCTCGGAACACGGCGAGCTGGCGGGCCGAGAAGGAAATTTGATCAAAAACTCAAACTGTGCCCCTTCGGTGGATAAGACTTCTCGGGCCCTGACATGACCCCCACGGATCCACATGGATTTGCCTGATCAACATGATGAACTTGCCCCCTATTAACTTCAGCTCACGAAGCTGTCATGATTGATAATGTTGCTTCTTGTTCGAGCTCACCTTATTCAAAGATAGCACCAGCTGCACAAATCATGCCTTGACTCAAGCCGTTCGAGATTTTTGGTATAAATATCTTGTCACTGCAAAATGAATACACGCAAGAAATCTCATATGTTCATTCATCATGGCCTTTCTATTGACAGCGTCATAGTTTTCTATAGCCAGCTAGTCTTCATCGTCCAAGAAAGCCAAGCCATCGTCATCCAACTACTAAACGGATGTATCATGACATGCAACAACCAGTTTATATACCGTAAAACTTATTGCAAACATATCACAAACACCAAGATACCCGTATTCGTTTGACAAAGTGACCAGAAGCGACCGTACGTAGAAATGGTTGGAAAAGATAGAGCAGGCTGCAGGGTAGGGGATTGCTGGACCAGGGTGTTGCAAAGTGATTAAAGCATAGGCGGAGGTAGGAGACCTCAGTAAGGTTGGCTCGGAACTTCCACTTTGAAAGAAACGCCCTTGAACTTATAAATGATTCTATTTGTAAATCAAGTCACGGCTTGTGCAAATACGGGGCTGAGTCGACATTTTTTTTTGGTGGTTAGTCTGATAGAGTACGATTGATTGATTCGACATCCTGTCGTGCTGATTCATGACCTATTTTCTGTCCCAAACATTTACATTATACTGATATTCACGATACCAACAACAAAGGGCTAACCATGCAGAATAGAGAGAATACCCAGCTAAAATATAGGACTAGATGATACTACTCAGAGTTCTTTGACAAAATCCCGAACTTACCGAAGCGGCCAAATATCTCAGTCACGATCGGGTCCGTGCACGACAGCGGGAGGCCTATGAGACAGGACAGGATGAAGACCGACTTACATCTATGCAATGGCTCGACCATCATGGTGCTGTGTGATGAACGAGATGATTTAAAGCCTACTTACCTTGTGTCTCGATTCTAGAGACGATGCCATCACAAAATTTCGTAAAAATAACCATGAGGTGAAATGGGCAAATGGTCATTGGCTGCTTGATACTGGAATCGCTCAGGTTGGCGACGATCCTGACAATTTGGGAACATGCCACGCAATTCACGATGTAATGCTCTCGAACCGATTCGCTTACAGGAAAAGCTCAATGCATACTTGGCATAGCCATGAGGCACCAATTCTGCCGTGCACCTGACGTAGACTCTCCCCGGGATTAGCGGCACGGCTTAGGTCTTACACATACAAACTGTAACCCATCTGCAACAATAGCGTAGCACTGAGAGCCGGGACATTAGGCACGGGCTGTTTAAGACGATAGAACCGCTCAACCAGGCCGGGGCTTCCCCAGCTTTAATGCAATGCCAAGATTTCTGGTGGCCAGATATGACGTTTCGATTCGGTTGGGTTTTTGTGGGTGAAGTCAATCGGTGAAGGAGGGTGCGTGCGGCATGTGGCTGATCGGGATCGGGCGAGGGGAACAGTCGTTCCTGTTGCGGGGTTGCATAATGTTAGAATGACCGCTACGACATTCAATAAAAAGTGGGATCCCCGTTAATATTGCATCAACAATATCCAGCTATAATCTAACATATTCATGGTATATGCACGAAGCATTGGTTTTGTGGTTCTGGGGCATAAATGGGGTAGGATAGTAGTAAGAAAAAAAAAGGCTGAATGTGGCCTTTGTGCACGGCATAGTGTCTAGTCTACGGTCGGTTGTGATGGCGGCACGATGATGGACCGATGTGATTGAGACAACGAGTGCATTCCTCAGCCGAAAAGCATATGCAGAGACAGAGAAACTGGACCTCATCATTATTACTCAAAGCGACTACAGCCAGCCAGCAGGTTGCTGTGAGCGACTCAGCCCCACCTGAGCGAGTGCGCATAAAATGATTCCAAAGGATGATTCTAGCTTTATTTCCTTTTTCGATTGTGCATGTACATGTGCATGTACTCTGTACCTACATATGAAATGGGGTCATTTTGACTGGAGAAGGCCGGAGAGGGCCGGGGGTGACGCAGTGTGGGTGTTTGGCCAACCAGTTGCGATTGATTAGAATGGGTTGCAGTGTCAACGGAAGCGAAGCCGTGCGTCGGCGTGACGAGGGGATCGGAACCGTTCCGACCCGGGGATTGACCCGCTGAGAGAGAGAAAAGAGAGACAGAGAGCGAAGAGGGATTGATGGGGTTATTGTTATTCGATGGTTGAATTGGTAGCAAGATAACGGTGTGAGGTGCATTGCGTAGTTGTGATGCTGACAATCCACATTAGTGACATTGGCACAATGACCGGAGAGGTTGAAAGTTTTTTTTTTCCTCCTCTGATGTGGAATCTTGCGATTGTTATCGCCAACTACCGCCATCTCTATCTGAGCTCCGCCGGGTACATGCCGAGCCAGCGGCATGTGGCCTCGGATCAGGTGACCGGGATTGGCAAGTTAACGCGAGGACGGGGCCGAGGGCTACCTCGTGAGGTCACGTGGCGTGGTGAAAACTCGGGTTTCGTCAACCGATTTGGAATCAAAGCGCCAGTACGGCGGCGCTACACCATGGTTGGCTCGCTCTGGATTGCATCACAGGCGCTGACACGGCTCTTTGAGCTCTGGCATCCCTGACGCTCCCTGACGCATGTCCCACTTTACCCCGCTCTGGTCGGCCAAGCCCCACGCTCCGCGTGAGATGCCGGCATCTGAGCTTGGCCTAGAAGGGCAATAAAGATGCAAAGTAGTGGTTGAGCTGGGTAACGGTCGGAAAAGATAGACGATGCAGACACGCAAACACGCAGACACCAGGAACCTTCCCTCGTCTCCATCATCCAACAGACTTGCACTAATTTGTCATTGCGTTTGCGGGGTTTGGTCGATATCGAGGACCCGGCCGGTGCCATAAAAAGGGCACGACGCCAGCCCGCTTTTCTTGTCCTGATTGACGCAGCTCTTCCGTATCTGCAGCATCTGGCCAGTCCCGACAGTAGTGTGCAGCAGCGAGGTTCCTCAAAAGGTTCCTTTGTATTCCTCTCCATACTCCCATTCCGTGAATTTTATCCCCAATTGATACCCCAATCCCATCCATCTGCCCATCATGGCCGAGGAGAAGTGCCCCCATCGCCGCCTCATGAACGTCGCCGGCGGCGGCACCCGCAACCGCGACTGGTGGCCCAACGCGCTCACCCTCAACATCCTCCGCCAGCACACGCCGGCCACCAACCCGCTCGGCGACAACTTTGACTATGCCGCCGCCTTCAAGGGCCTCGACTACAACGCCCTCAAGCGCGACCTCCACGCCCTCATGACCGACTCGCAGGACTGGTGGCCCGCCGACTTTGGCCACTACGGCGGTCTCTTCGTCCGCATGGCCTGGCACAGCGCCGGTACCTACCGAGTCTTTGACGGTCGCGGAGGTGGTGGTGAGGGCCAGCAGCGCTTCGCTCCCCTCAACTCCTGGCCCGACAACGTCTCACTCGACAAGGCCCGCCGCCTGCTGTGGCCCATCAAGCAAAAGTACGGCAACAAGATCTCGTGGGCCGACCTGCTGATCCTCTCCGGCAACGTCGCCCTAGAGTCCATGGGCTTCAAGACCTTTGGCTTCGCCGGTGGCCGCCCCGACACCTGGGAGGCCGACGAGTCCACCTACTGGGGTGGTGAGACGACGTGGCTGGGCAACGAGGAGCGTTACTCTGCCGTCCCCGACGGCGTCTCCGAGCACGGCGGCCTGACCAACGACGAGAAGAAGATCAAGGACTACAAGACTCGCGACCTCGAGTCGCCCCTCGGCGCCGTCCACATGGGTCTCATCTACGTCAACCCCGAGGGCCCCGACGGCAACCCTGACCCCGTCGCTGCCGCCCGCGACATTCGCACCACCTTTGCCCGCATGGCCATGAACGATGAGGAGACCGTCGCCCTGATTGCCGGTGGCCACACCTTTGGCAAGACCCACGGCGCTGGCCCCGCCGACAACGTCGGAGAGGAGCCCGAGGCGGCTGGCCTCGAGACCCAAGGCCTCGGCTGGAACAGCAAGTTCCGCTCCGGCAAGGGCGCCGACGCCATCACCAGCGGTTTGGAGGTGACATGGACCAAGACCCCTGCCAAGTGGAGCCACAACTTCCTCGAGTACCTGTACAAGTTCGAGTGGGAGCTCGAGAAGAGCCCTGCCGGCGCCAACCAGTGGGTGGCCAAGAACGCCGACGCCATCATCCCCGACGCCTTCGACCCCAGCAAGAAGCAGCTCCCCAAGATGCTGACCACCGATCTGTCGCTCCGCTTCGATCCCGCCTATGACAAGATCTCCCGCCGATTCCTCGAGAACCCCGACCAGTTTGCTGACGCCTTCGCGCGCGCCTGGTTCAAGCTTACCCACCGTGACATGGGCCCCCGCGCCCGATACCTCGGCCCCGAGATCCCTGCCGAGGACCTCATCTGGCAAGACCCTCTCCCCGCCGTCAACCATGTCCTGGTCGACGAGCGCGATGTTGATACCCTCAAGAAGGAGATCCTCTCCTCCGGCGTGAGCCTCAACAAGCTCATCTCCGCCGCCTGGGCCTCTGCCTCGACCTTCCGTGGCAGCGACAAGCGTGGTGGTGCCAACGGTGCCCGCGTCCGCCTCGAGCCCCAGAGCAGCTGGGAGGTCAACAGCCCCGCCCAGCTCGCCGAGGTCATCAAGCTTCTCGAGGACGTGCAGCGCCGCTTCAACAGCTCCCAGAACGGCTCCAAGCGCGTCTCCCTCGCCGATCTGATTGTCCTTGCCGGTTCCGCCGCCGTTGAGCGCGCTGCTCGCGAGGCTGGCTACTTTGCCGTCGTGCCTTTCACTCCCGGCCGTACTGATGCTACCCAGGAGCAGACCGATGTCGAGTCGTTCAACCACCTGAAGCCGTTCGCCGATGGTTTCCGAAACTACGGCCGATCCACTTCCCGAGTTAAGGCCGAACAGTTCCTGGTTGACCGTGCCAACCTGCTCACCCTCACGGCTCCCGAGCTCACCGTGCTCGTGGGTGGTCTGCGTGTGCTCAACACCAACTGGGACAACTCGTCCCACGGTGTCTTCACCAACCGCCCTGGCCTGCTGTCCAATGACTTTTTCGTTAACCTGCTCGATATGAACACCGAGTGGAAGCCCCTCAACGGCGGCACCGACTTCTACGAGGGTGTCGACCGCAAGACCGGCGCCCGCAAGTGGACCGGTTCCCGCTACGATCTCGTCTTTGGCTCGCACGCTGAGCTGCGCGCCGTCGGCGAGGTCTACGGCAGCGCCGACGGAGCCCAGAAGTTCGTCAAGGACTTCGTCTCCGCCTGGACCAAGGTCATGAACCTGGACCGCTTCGACGTGCAGACCCCCGTCGTGCCCAGCGGCATCCGAACCCCCGCCCGCCTCTAAGCTGATCGCCAGAGACGCGGGATGAAGATTTTTCATGTGCCATCTTATTATTATTTGGGTATTTTATGTTTAACTATTGCGACACAAAGGGTGTTTTATGTCTTGGGCTTAATTACGTTCATTTAAGTTCGAAACCGCCGCAGCTGTTTTATTCAGGGCCAAAAGGTTCGAAAAAGAAAAACCACCACCTGTATCTGTAGTATCAGTTGATGTCAACGATGAATTATGACAGCTATTGCCGTTTAAAATGTGTTGCATCTGGTGAATTGTAGTGAGTAATGTCTACTGCAGTCGAAGAATAGTGTGCCACCTGTGACCCCGCTTGTTGTGAGCGATGCCATTTAGCCATGTTCAAGTCTTGAGATGGGCAGGGCTGGCCACGTTTTATATCCATTAAATCCTCAGTTCACGTCTAATAATAATAATACCCGGGGATGGCGTTGATTTTCGATAAGCATCACCAATCTGTGGGTTGTTGACCGACAATGGACGAGAGCGATAGCGAGACCGAGACCGACATATCATATCTCCTTTCAAAGAGTTAGTTATGGCCAGCCTAAAACCATTACAGGACCCGCCCTCGCATGACACCTGCCCAATCATAATCAGATTCAAGATGCTCTGTTTCAAGGAGACGATGATCCCGCGTCACCCTCTTGTGGCTGGGGTATCACCCCACGATGCATCGGCCTTGACACGACCGGAGTGACTGCTTCTTGTAACACCCGACCCCGTCGCCTAATTGCCGATGGTATCTTCAAGGGACCTGACAGTTGAGTTGATCTGCAAGAGCCAAGCAATACGAAAGTGCGATTGCAACCATGCGCCGACGAATCATGGCCCTATATTTACTAAGAGCGAATACGATACCGAGACCGATGTATTTTAGGCGCGGTTATGCTGTAGAACAATCTAGTGTCCAAAGTCTAGAAGATTACTCTATACAGAGAAAGAGTTGAATAAATAATTTCGCCTTTTCCCGGAATTCGATGAAACTTGGACAGCAGCCACCATTTCATCATTATCACCACATCTAACTTGCCAAGCATCGAAAAATTCGCAACCATGACAGCCCTAGAGCCGTTTGTCGCCCTTGTTTCCGACCGTTTACCGTTGCTTTCAGCCGTTCTAGTTGTCCTCGCAGCCGCCTTTTTGGGCCCCAAGATCATCAACCTTGTCCACCTCTGGAAGATCCCCTTTGTCGGAGAGGAGCTGGGCAACCCAGAGAAGAGAAGGCAGGCCTACCTCGCCAGCGCAAGAAAGCTTTACAATGACGGCTACAAAAAAGTACAGTCGAGCCACGGAGACTATTTTGAATGTCGTGTCTAACAGGATTGCAACAGTTCAAGGATGGCGCTTTCCGAATTACAACTTCCCGAAGTATGTGACACCAACTCGATGAATTGTGGAATATATCTAACATAATCCCCAGAGGGCGAGATCTTGGTCCTATCGCCTAACCTCCTTCCAGAACTCAAGAAGCTCCCCGATAACATTGTCAGCATGGAGGCTGCTGTTGATGATGTATGCTTGTTACGCATTCTAATTCACAACCTAGTTTACTGACCATTTGACATAGAGCATGGAATCCAAGTACACCAAGATTGACACCTATGTGCCAATTGTCCCACACACTGTCAAGACTCGCCTAACCCCAGCTCTCCGTGTGTATCCCGAGGCGTAATGATATGATCTCTCAACTAACCTTCATCAGCCAAACTCAACCCCATGCTCGACCAAGAGGTCCGACAGTGCCTGCCTTTGGAGTTTCCCCTTACAAAGTCGTGGAAGGAGGTCAACCTCAATGATGCTCTTGTCCGAATTGTCGCCATGGTTTCTGGACGACTCTTCATCGGCCCCGAGCTCTCCCGCTCCGAGGAGTACCTCGACTCCTCCATCAACTACACCATGGATGTCATGGCTGCCCAGAGGGCGGTCCAGCAGATGCGCCCCTGGCTCCGAACTTTCCTCGCCCACAACCTGCCTCAGGTCAAGAGGCTTGACCAGCGAATCAAGGAGGCCGAGGCCTTCTTGAAGCCCCTAATCAAGTCCCGAATGGAAAGTGCAAAGGACGAGAACATTGAGAAGCCCGTTGACATGCTCCAGTGGATTCTGGATGAGCAGCCCCAGTTTACCGACAAGAATAGCACCAACATTGCAAAGGTCCAGCTCGGAATCTCTTTCGCCGCTATCCACACTACGACTCTTACTGCCACCAATGCGTTAGTTGTATATCTTGGCGTATGCCTGTTGTTTCTATTATCTAACAGGATACTAGATTCTACGATCTTGCCGCTATGCCTAAACTTGCCGCCGAACTCCGAGAGGAAGCCCGACAGGCCCTGAACGAGAACAGCGGTGTCTTCACTTCCAACGCCTTGCAGTCAATGAAGAAGATGGATAGCTTCCTCAAGGAAACCGCTCGACTCCACCCTCCGACCATGGGTAAGTAAGGTCATTGGGCAGTATGAGACACCTGAACTAACTCTATGAACAATAGCTTCCTTCCAGCGCAAGGTGCTCCAGACATTCACTCTCTCCAACGGCCAGGTCATCCCTGCCGGTGTCACCATCGAGATTCCCGCCGTCGCTGTCAATTCTGATCCTGAAGTCTTCCCCAACCCTCTGGATATGGACGCTTTGCGCTTCCAGAGGCTGCGACAGGATGCCAAGGAGCGCGGCTCCGTCGAGGGTGCCGCTCTTAACCAGTTTGTCAGCGTCAGCCAGAGCAGTCTTACCTTTGGATTCGGCCGCCATGCCTGCCCCGGGCGCTTCTTTGCAGCCAACGAGATCAAGATGATCCTGGCCAACACACTTCTGATGTACGAGTTCAAGAACAGCGATGGAACCACGAAACGCTACCCCAACATTGAGTTTGCTCACATGGTACGAATTTTCCCCGTGTAACCTATCTTGGAGGGATATGGAGCTAACTATGTTTGCAGTCTATTCCAGACCACTCCAAGGGTCTTCTGTTTAGAGAGCTCCAGGAGTAAAGAGGAGAGAGTGTTGAGAACATTGTCTGGGCACAACTTGACCTCCATTTAGCGGTTGCATGCAATTTTAATAAGAAGAAGAATAAACCCTAGAATAAGAAAACTATTAGGTCTCATGATTGGAAGACGGAGGATTTTGGCGATTCTTTTTGTAAGAGTAGACTTTAGTTGTGCGATATATAGACTGAAACGATTTCCTCTGTCCTAAGCAACGTCTACATTTGGAACTTTGTGCACACCCACCAATATTGTGTGAATGGCCGTCATTGAACTGAGCTAGCCGGATCTAGTACCAGTTGCTAAATTTTCTATCAATCTTGATCTATTTCCTTAAAAGACAATGGCACCGCCGTCAACCAGAATATCGGACCCGTTCATGTATGTTCCCGCTGTGCTGGCCAGCAACACAATGGCCCCGGTCAGCTCAGAGGGGCTGCCCATTCTCCCGCTGGGGTTGCGCGCGGCCCAAATCTTGCGGTGCTCGGCGATTCCGTCGCCCTCGTTCAGGATGGTGTCCATATATCCCGGGCTGACGCTGTTGGTGCGGATGCCGTATCGCGCCCACTCGGCGGCGAGACAGTTCTTGAGTGTAAGTAGCGCCGCCTTGCTCACGTTGTATGCCGCCTGCGGCTGAGGGTAGTTGACGCGGTGGGCGGAGATGGACGCCGTAAATGTGATGGACCCGCCGGTTCCCTGCTTGACCATCTGGCGGGCGGCGGCCTGGGCGCAGATGAAGGACCCGGTCGTGTTGATGTCGATAATCTTGCGCCACTGGGCCACCGGCATCTCAAGCGTCTCCACACAACCGACGACGCCGACGAAGCACACAAGTCCATCCACGGAGCCGAGGGTCCGGGATGTTTTCTCAACGGCCTCGGTGACGTCTTCGTCGTTTGTGACGTCGACCTTGAGGGCGTCAATCTTGGCCTTGGGGAACTTGACCTTCAAGGCCTCAATCTCCCTTTGCGACTGTGCCGGGTTTACATCGAAAATCATGAGCCCCCCAAGTCCATGCTCTAGCAGGGCATCGCAGGATGCGAGGCCCAGGGTGCCGGCACCGCCAGTCACAATCATGTTGCCCCGGACGGTAAAACGCTCCTTGGCCCCAGCCTGCGGGTCTGATGCGGTTGTCGTGCTGGGAGGTGGTGTCATCGAGGAGGCGGAACCGTCGCTCAGGACCATGGAGGGGACCGCCCGGGCGGCTAAGGCCGATCGGTCTACCAATTGAGCGGAGGGAGACATGATGGATGGGTGTAAGAGATTTTGTTTAGAGAAGAAGGGGAAAAAAATAGACTTGGATATCAACGAAACGGAATTGCTTCTAGGTTGAAAAATGACCACGAGAGCACCTATTGACTTTTCCAAAATTCACAACATCAATTCAACACCAGAGGTTGGCCTTTAAAACTTGTCCGCATCAATGGCAGAAGCGATGCTGGGCTTAGAGAGTGCGTGGAGAACGTCGGACAACAGTCACCCACCTCGGAGCACAGTCGCCCGAGGTTGGATTTGATGCGCTAGATTCGAGTCGGGGTTGGCACCCCTGCCAACAGACTACAAGATGTAGTTCGAGTCCGATGGTTTCGGTCGGAGGAGCCATTGAAATATTTTGCCGTTGAAAAAAGGGGATTTCATTATGGATTCTGTCTACGAGAATTTAGCCCAAAGAGCACTCAAAGTGCGAAATCAGTCAAAGAGCGATGCTTCTTGCGGCCGAATCATAATTGCCCTGGCCGGTCCTCCGGGTTCTGGCAAGTCTACCGTCGCAGCAGAGGTTGTGCGTCGCGTCAACACCCAAGTCGGGCGTCAAATGGCCGCGGTCCTTCCGATGGACGGATTCCACTTCTCACGGGCGTACCTCGACACCCTCCCTAATACCAAAGAGGCATATGCCCGACGGGGGAACTACTGGACCTATGACGCCGAGGGAGTGTTGCATCTGGCTAAGAAACTGCATGCCTCCCGGGTGAGAAAAGCAGACGTCATTTTGGCGCCGAGTTTCGACCACGAGAAAAAAGACCCTGTTGCCGACTCCCTTCGTATCGAGTCTGATACCGAAATCGTCATCGTTGAGGGCAACTGGTTGCTCTTGGATCGAGACCCTTGGAGACAAATCGCGAGCTATGTGGATGACACATGGTTCATTGATGTTGAGCCTTCATTGGCACGCCGGCGGGTTGCGGCTCGCCACATCAAGGCTGGCATTGAAAACGACTGGGAATCTGCTGTTGCTAGGGCCGAAAGCAACGACTTGCTAAATGGCGAAGAGGTTCGGAGGAACTTGATTCTGCCAAACGTGATAGTGCAAAGTGTTGAGGAAAATATTGAGTCTTGACTTGATTTCTTTTTTTATAAGACAAGGAGAGATGAATTTCAAAGTGATCTCGAGCGCGCTGGACTGATGCAATTACATCAGGTCTACTTTGACTTGTAAGACATTCCTGTAGACGCTTTACCTTTAGTTCGGCAATCTGTAGCTTCCCACAAAGGGTTTCTATGTCTTTCTCAAGCCTTTAATTGACTGCCTTTGTATCTCTACATTCTATCTGCAATTTTACGTTAGCGGTCTCTCAGACCTTGACCGAGTTACGCAGCTCTACGCATTGCTCATATGTCTTCTTGCCAAGCGTATCCACTGTTGCTTTTAGTTCACTCATTTGCCTCGAGTGCTGAGTAGCCTGGGAAGATAGCTTTAGTATGTTATCTTGGACAGAAGCTATACCTAAGGTCTGTAAAGAAGCTTCTAGCTTCTTCATTATAATGTCATCCATAACCCTTGTGACTACATCTGAAGTCATACAACGAATATCGTCCAAGGACGGACTGGGCACTACCACAGGTGCTACTACCGTAGGGAGCAACCCCGTTGCCATAGATGCCTTCTTTTCCTCTGATGGAATCATAGGGTCTTTGACTAGGACGGCTGGTCCTAAGCCGGCATGTGGTGTGTCTTTTACTATATTACTGGGAGTTGTTACCATAATATCCTTTGTACTTACTGTACTTATATGAGGCACCACCGGTACTGGAACTATGATCCCGTTAGCAATGTAGAAGAAAGTATTGCTGCTTTTTCTATCTATTTATATGGTGTACCCTAAGGGGGGGTACCAAAGCCTTTGCTTTGTGTTGGATTAAATATTGATGCGATGTGTAGAGGAAAGAAGCAATAAGATAACCTACTTGTTTTTTGCTGTTGGGGATGCAGTCCCCTTATATTACTGCCTGGGTGAGATGCTCCATATTTGTGCCGATAAATATCTTATTTGTCTGTTGGTCTAGGCTCTGCTTCTGTACCGATAAATCTTTGATTCGTGGGTGATGCTTACGAGTCTCCACTTGGTCGCATCTTATTGGTGTTACATCCTCTTCGTCCCTTGATGATGTTCTTAAAAACTGTCGGATCATCGATGTCTCTCTTCACCTTATTAAAGGTGGGAAGTACAAGCCTTTCTGGCTTGACACATGCTCCGCGTGTGACACCCATAGTAAACTGTATGTGTGCCATGGTCCCTTATAAACCAATGTTAAACGGCTGCTATACAGCCTAGTAAGGGACCATGGACCGCCCGCCCCAACGGGCAAGTGAGCTCCGCTCACAGAGTGGAAACAGTAACAGCGACGGAATCCCCTTTCATGGGGGTGGAGGCAAGCGTAGCGTCAGTGTTCATTCCCACTACTGAGTAACGTATGAAGGCATCTTGGGCAGTTCAGTGGCTCTTCGCTAATTTACCATTTCAGTTTATTGTCGCCCTCATTACCCCAAGGATGCTCAACGCCATTGAATTTGGAACCTTTTACTTCTTTTTGGTACGAATTTACCTACATTGCGATGAACACACCACTAACAAGTAAGGTTTCTGTCTTTTCCTGGGAGTTTGGATCTTCTTCTTTATCCCAGAAACAAAGGGAGTGAGAATTGAGGAAATGGATAAACTGTTTGGCGGAAACCAGGGCGAAGAGGACATGCAGAGGATGGCCAATATCCGGGTCCAGCTTGGAATTCTTGGTGGCGATATTGTCAAGGACAAGTCAGGGCATGAGACCTCGACTGATCAGGTGGAATCTGTTTAGTTTCGGGGCTCGTATGCTTTTATTAGCTCGCGCTTGCAGCAATTCGCTTTTGAGCAGATCAATGGATGGCCACGAGTATTTCTTGAGCCATTGCAATCACACGATTTACACATTGCATCAATTGTACTTTTACGTATGCTCACTGGACACGATTTGAAAAATCCCTGAAGGGTAATATGTTTGGCTCACAACGTTTCTGAATTATTTATTATAACGGGTGATTGTCTTGTAATTCATGAACCTGGCCATGTAACCCGATGGGCTGCAGACCGTCTCGGCTCCAGCATACCACGTAACGATCTGTCGAGCGTCTTTGTACTCCAAGGGCCGACTTTGCGGGATTTTGCGGGATTTTGCGGGATTTTGCGGGATGGAATATAAGAACAAACTATCAATCCACTAAATTTGGTCCGATGCTTGGTTAACTGAAACATAACCTGGTGCTGGGCTCACACGGCCATGGCCTTCATGTATGATGCTTATAGCGCCAACTTCCCCGCAATCGAACATTATGAATGATCCACATCGGCTCTTTGTGCTCCGACGCGTCCCCACCCCCGTATGAAACTCCACCATGAACCTCAACGATACGCTCACGTGCAAGTTGCTGGGGCTTCTGAGCTGAGAGAGCAAAGGCCAGCGTCAATATCTGCAGGTGTCTATGCGTGATGCCCGTCTCTGACAGTGGCCCCTTCAGAATGGGCCCCCCCAGACGATCCCGGTCACCAATCCAACCCCGCGCCTGTCTCAACTGCCAGAAGCGCAAAAGCCGATGCCTGCTAAACAACGCTGGCGGGGGGCCCTGCTCGTATTGCTCCCGGACTGGTAAAACGTGTAGTTTTGTTAATCCTCCCGATCGTACGCCACTAACACGGAAGAATCTGGACGCTGCTGAGCTAAGGTGTGCCCAGCTTCAGTCACTTCTTCGCTCACTCCATCCCGACCTTGATATTGAAGCAGCCATTGCAAACCTTGTCGCAGATGGGCCGGCCAACATTCCAGCCACCACTTTTGCTGAGGCCCGTCCGCAGACACGGGATAATACGGACAGTGACCAGCCTACGCATGAATTTGAATGGCATGAGACGTCTCCGCCAGATTCTGAATCCCCCATCGGCGAATTGAGAATTCAAGATGGAATGGCAACGCTCTCTACACTCGATGCCGGCTATTTAGGTGAGTAAGCATTCAACGTACCCTTTTGCAGTGTTTTCCAGGCCCGTACTAAAACTGTGAGTTAGGTAGCAGCTCTGGGTCCAATCTTCTTCAAGAGATTGCCTGTATGCTACCGGAATTGGCGGCGACCAACAGACCCAGCGACCACCACGGCAACTCTCCAGGAACACGACTGGCGCATTCATATGGCGCACCCGAAAAGATCCTAGATCCCCCGCAGCTTGCATCTTCTGCCATTACCGGTCATTTGATTGATGCCTATTTTCTCTTTTACAACATATCTTACCCAATCCTGCACGAGAGAACCTTTCGTGAAAGGGTCGCCACTCGACAGCACCGCAAATCCAAATCTACCTGGAATGTCATATATTTCATGGTCTTGGCACTTGGACACTGGATTTCCACAACAGACGCTCATCATGCGCAGTCGAAATACTATGCCGCTGCCCGGTCGTACTTGTCAATACAGATGCTTGAGTCGGGTACTCTAGAAACCGTCCAGGCCTTCTTACTCATAGGCAACTATCTCCAGAAGATTGACCGCCCAAACACTGGATATAATTTTATAGGCATCGCGTACAAAATGGCAATTGGGCTTGGCCTGCATCGGGATGCGCCGGGAATCGAAGACAATATTGGCCATGAGCGTCGCCGACAGTTATTTTGGGTTCTCTACTGCTTCGACAGCGGATTCAACATCACGACAGGACGTCCACCAAATGTGTCAGAAGGTGTCATTGACACCCAAATACCCAAAAATATAGAAGACAAGGTATTGATTGTCCTATTTTTCTTGCATAATTGTAGGGTGGTTATTGAAATCAATGTTAGGAAACGGATCTCCGTTCAGCCATTCCCACAGAGGTGGACTGTCCTACCAACATGTCAGCCATCATCGCACAAGCAAAGCTCGCTAGGCTTGCAGATTCTCTCTATCATGAATTTCTATTGGCAAAAACATCCAATGCAAAGTTGGAATACCAGGTCGCAGAGTCCTTTGATCGCAGCTTGACCTCTTGGCGACGAGACTTGCCCAGTTATTTCACCTCCCACGACGTTCCGTCCTGGTTCCTAGGCCCACGATCAGTGGTGCTCTGGAAGGAACAAAACTTGCGCATAATACTATGGCGAGGTAGCAAGCGACACCATGCTTTCCTCCCGAGTAAGTTGGATGCAGAGAAGCGCTGTTTGGAGGCTTCAATGCAGACCATCCACGACATAGCGGCATTCTGTAACACTTATGAGGGCATCCTGCATCTTGGAATCGCGTGGTATGCCACCTACTTCTTATTCCAGGCTGCCCTAGTACTCGAAGCAAGCTATCTAGACCAAAAAAGCCAGCAGCGGTCTGATGACGAGACCTCAATGTGGCAAGTTGTGGTCTCCAAAGCCCGCGATTGCCTTATCATGCTTGCCCAAAAAAGCAAGTCTGCGAGCCGATGCCTGGAGGTTCTGGAACTAATCCACCAGCGGAGCCACGCCCAGAACCCTATAGAGCCGCAGCCAACCACAATGACTCAGTCTAATGACATGCTGGGAGGATACCCCGGACAGGTGGCTGTTAGCGGGCCGGGTGGTATTCCGCCAATGGCCAGCGGTCCCGTTAATGACTACTACTCCAACATCCCTGTGAATGAATTTGGCCTATACCAAGATGCCTCTGACCCTACATTGAGGATGATTCTTGACCAGACGCCCTGGGGATACCTAGACAATACTCCGATGGATGCACTTTTCAATGAATGGATATACCCCCAATTTGATATGCAAAACAATAGCTAGAGAATTTCACGTGTCATGATCGAGAATAGCCACAGCATTCATTTGTGACTATCGCCTAGACGGGAACTAGGCGAGAATTCTCACCCGCATATCATATCAACAAGGGTTTTTTTTTTATGGAACATGAATTTCACCAACAGGTAGATGATTAACATGCATGGTTCTTCTATTACTTTATCAGAGGTCATTATAGTTATCTAGCCCTTAGGGCAGAACATAGCCACCGTCGATTAACACATCGCTTCCTGTCATGTACGTGGATGCATTGCTGGCCAAGTACAGGTAAAGTCCCTTAATCTCCTTTACGTGGCCCTGCCGTCCCAGGACGGCCATTCGATAAGCCTCGTTGAGCGCACCGGGGCTGGCGCCCATCTTGGTGTCAAAGAAGCCTGGCGAAACAATGTTGACACGGGCAAACTCTCGCCATTCGCGGGCCAACGACTTTCCAAACTGTGTGACAAATGCTTTGGTGCCATTGTAGATGGGTTGGTCGGTTGGGACGTTGACAATGTGAGCGCTCATGCTCGAGGTGATGATGAGATTGCCGAAGCCTTGGCGCTTGAAGACTTCGCCAGCGTACTTGGCGCAGTAGACGACACCATTAACTGCACGAAATCAGCCATGGCAATGATTAAATCGAGGGCGAATAAACCCACCATTCACAGACATTTGCTTGTCAAACTCGGGGAGAGTCTGGTCCAGGATGGGCTTTGAAATTGCCATGCCAGCATTGGCAACAAAAACATCCAATTTTCCAAAGTCGTCAACAACCTTGGCAACGGTGGCCTGCACCGCTCCAGGGTCGGAGACTGGGGGTGCGAAGTCAGCATGCAGTCCCAAAATGAGGGGTATCGTAATGACTTGCCATCAACCTTGTAGGCAACCGTCTTGATGCCGTGCTGCTTGGCGACGGCTTCGGCCTTGGCGATGGCAGCATCATTTCTGTGAGGGAAAGAAAGTTAGAAAATGGCCAAGATACAAGTATCCTTGTATATTACTTACGAGTTATACCAAAACGCAACGTTTGCATTGGCTTCGGCCATGGCCTCAGCGACAGCGTAGCCAAGACCGTCAGCGGCGCCGTTCACCACAACGACCTTTCCAGTCATATTGAATTGCTCAAGGACGTTGCTAGGCGTGTCAGGGAAGGGCCGGGGAAAGCCGTCCCGGATCACGGCGCAGTTCTCAAAGTTCATCGACATTTTGGCAGTATGTATTATGACAATATTGCTGTTGTTACTGAATAGCTTTTGTGAGCTTGGGCAGCATCTTTTATACTGCACTCAGTTGCAACCAGCCACATCAGACAGGTCCATTTGTGGAAAAGTGATCCACCATCGGAGCTCTGTGCCCCGAGCCAACTTGTTAATGGCGCAGGAGTGAGGGGAAGTTTAGGGCGGACAACAGACGGCCGTCACAAGACCAAATAATTAGGTAAAATCAAATAGTTAGAATAAAGCAACCAAAACCCAATGACTCGTGCCTCAATGAACTTGAATCTGTGGGCAATACCTTGGCGTAATGGTGCGTCAAGGGTATGTCCCCACTGCTGTCGCCCGCGATAATGCCCAGAGCTTTATCCGCGCCTATCATGAAGCGCTATGAACGAACCTTATCTTCTGTGGAGAATCCATGGATTCTTCAGACATTGCTCTCCAAGTCGCGTGCCGTGATGCTGCAATTATTCAGATTGAACATTTTCCAAAAGTGTACTAAAATATACTATGTTGTCGGGCCTATTTCTCGACAACCATGACACAACCATCTAGGTCAATCCGTCGGAAATGTTCTTGAACCCGTGCTACATCTGAATCGATGGCAAATGTGAGGATGCGCCAATACAGAGCTCTCAATAGCAGCTGCAGTTTTGTGTCATTATTGACAAAATACTCGGCGACTGCAAGGCCTTCCTTCCACTAGAGCAGGCTGTCCGCCATGATGATGGCCTCCGCGTACAGCGCCGGGCACCAGTAGAAGTTGAAATTGATGATCCCGGGTGCCGTTGTCGAGTCCGGATGGAACAGGAAATTTCCGGTCAAGTCTCCGTGAATAAGTTGATAGCTGAGCGCTGGGCCCAATGGATTTTTCATCGCCAGAATTCGATTGAGATGGGTTTCTATCGACGCAAATATTTCAATGTTTAGCTGCTTGACTTTGCCAAGCTTTTGCTCGTCCCAAGTAACGCATCTTGTCTAAAATAGACGGCTTTTCGGAATAAACTAGCTCTTGTAAACGAATGACCCTTGACGATCTAGCAACTGCATTGGGCTCTTAACCAAGCATTTTGATATGTTGGAAACAAACAGTGACTCCTCATCATCGTCTGATGGCTTCAGAATGACATCGCCGACCAGGTAGCATATTGCCCCTTCCGTCTGGTAGTTTGGTAGGGTTCCCCACAATCCCAAAGGCATCTAACACATCGCAAGTGGGCTCTGGAATATTCCGAGCTTGTGTATACGCCTCTTATGAAAGGATAATGGTGGTTTGTTTTGTCGGTTACTGATCGAGCTGGATAGTATGTAAACCACATCTGATAATGCTTAAAAATACTTGACTTTTAATCCGCTAGGTTTCTATCATTAAATTGTCTACCAAAACTTTTGTCTTCCTTTTTTAGCTAACCCTCTAGGTCTGAGGCAGGTTCAGTGTGCAACATCTCAATGAATCTGTCAACCTCGCCTATATCCGTCGCCCAGCTCATAAGTAACCTCACCACCGCAAGCCCATCGCCAAAGTCCTCCCAAACGTAGAACAGGTATGAAGACTGCAGCTTTTTGATCAAAGCCATGGGCAACACTGCAAACACCTGATTGGTCTCGGTGGCGGCGTACACTGAGAACCCTGCACTGGAGATGCCGCGAGACAGCTTCTCGGCACACGAATTTGCCCACAGGGCAAGCTCGTAATAGAGGTTTTCGCGAAATAGCTCTGCAAACTGTGCGCCCATCATTCGGCTTTTGGCCAACAATGACCCGTGCTGCTTAACATAGAACTCAAATTCGTTTGCAAGATGGGCATCTTTGACAACGACAGCCTCGCCGAGTAGGGCGCCATTTTTGGTTCCCCCAATCCAGAAAATATCCGTCATGTCCAAAATATCCTTCATGGTCATATTGTTCTTTGTTGACACCAGGGCCGAACCGATGCGTGCGCCATCCATAAAGAGCAGCAACTGGTTCTTGTCACAGATTTCTCTGATGGCCTGCAGTTCTGAACGGGTGTAGACGGTTCCGATTTCTGTGGCATTGGAGATGTAAACGAGCCTCGGCTTTGCCATGTGTGGGAAGTGCCAGTTCTCAGCCAGTGCCCCGTCGAGGGCGTGGGGTGTGAGCTTGCCATTCTGTGGCCTCACGTTGATGATTTTATGCCCTGTTGCTTCCACAGCTCCCGTCTCCCGTTGCACAATGTGCCCGGTGCTTGCAGCTATGACAGCCTCGTGCGGCCGCAAGCAAGCAGCTATTGAAATGGCGTTTGCCGAAGTGCCGCTTGGGACGAAGAAGACGCCGACGTCGTCGCAGCCGATATGCGATCGGATTCGTTGTCTCGCGAGCTCGCAATACGAATCTCTCCCATATCCGGCCTCCTGTGAGCTGTTACCGGCGATGAGCGCCTTTAGCAACGATGGGTGAGCTCCCTCGCTGTAATCGTCGAGAAAGCTGTAACGGCTCTTGTGCTCTGTGGACTCTGGCATTTTGCACCCAAGCTCGAATGAAAAGATATTAATCTGGGTGACGCATTGTGATGACACGCAGAGAACCTTTTCTTTTATCAAGCCGTCTCATAATGTTTAATGTTTTCCAACATTCTGCATCTAAACTCACCGCGATGCAGACTCCGCAATGGCACCGACCCACGTCCCGGCATAGTGGATCGTGGCAACCTTCAAGTTAGTCAGTCGAGGGTTACTAACTTCTGGCCAGTGGGGCATCTGTCCCATCCGTACCCTCCGTACCCTCCGTACCCTCCGTACCCTCCGTACCCTCCGTCAGCTGCGTTACTCACTTTGGGGTGACTCAACCCCGGTCAACCCTCACGCGGGGCTTCAAACATTGTTCCCGATGCGACCCACTGGCCACTACAACCTTGTCGTGTCCTTCGCTCCTCGCCCAAGAAGGCGGGGCTGGTTTGTTGGGGAATTTTCTCTTCGCCCGCGACTGAAAACGTCACCGCGCCTGCTGCTCACGAGATGACAGAAATACTGTGGGCGGCGTCGAGCGAAAAATGAATAAAGCTCCGGTACGTCTCCACTGTTGACCCGTCGAGCGGCTTCGGATATGTGAGCACGATCTGGACGTCGGGTTTCAGTGGGATTCCGGTGGCTGTGAACTGATTTGAGGCGTCGTATAACTCTGGGTATTTGCCATAAAAGGCCGGGTCAATCTTGTAAAAGGATGCGCCTCGGTCCATGTTGAGATACTTGAAGGCTGCTGCAGCATATTCTGGCACAGTAAATAGAGCAGCGGCGCTCGGCGCAGGAAGCGAGTACTTTTCCCAAGATGCACCACGTGGCAGTTGCGACAAGGCCGTGGACAGGTCCGTTACTCGAATATAGACCTTGAGGGGAGGCGCACCAAGAATCAACTCAGACATCAAGGTTTCGACCACATATCCAGTGACTGCATCGCAGAATATCTGATCAATCTGTGGATTCGCCGCGTGCAGCTGGATCAGCTTGTCTCGTATAGAAGGAAAAGGGATCCAATCAATCACTCGGGGGTGCTGGTTGGTCAACTGCATCTCCGTGGGCCGATATCGTTCGTGAAGCTTCCCAAAAGTGCGCATTGATGGATACAGCTGCCATGCCGTAAGTTCGATGATGTGATAGAACCGCGTTCTTGCGTACCATGCCATTACATCTGGTCTTGTCAGGCTGTTGAACAAGGACAAGACCATTGACACTGGATGGTACACGCTATTAATATCAGCCCAGCCTTCTGTTGGAAGTGCTCGATTCTATAATGATTTAACCCACATACCTTCTAGAGAAATCAGGATGTTCAGAGGAAATGCCCATCATGTTGAACTTTTCTTTCAATAGGCACTCCAGAACATGAATGTGGTCGGAAAATGGCGAATTCGTGTCTATCCATTCTTTGCCACTGATAAAGTTTGATTCCTCAGCGGCAGTAATTGCATTCATGTACGGCTGCAGGCCCATTTGATAGTCGAAGGTCCAGATGTTGGGGATTTGTTGGTACATGGGACTTGGCGTGACAATACTCGTCTCTGATGGCATAAAAATATCATCTAAGGTTGATCATGGTTAGAATCGATTGTTGCTAGGCGAAGGGCAGCTTACGGTTGGGTGTATTCTGCGAAAATAAAGAATTTTCGGACATTGCTGTTGACGATATCGAATCCGGTGCGACCATCTTTGGAACGATCAAGTTGGGGCAAACTTCATTTGCGGTGTTCTTGTCCACATATTCGACATGGTCCTTGGCCTGGACTTCTACGACCTCTTCATCATTTTCGCCGCTGGCTCCATCAAGGGTTTTTGAAACATCAGTCGCAAGTAGCTGAACAGAAGAAACCAGTCGCGATAACTTGGTTTGCACTTCAACAAGCTGAGCTCGCAGTTGGCTGTTTTCTTGTTGCAGCGCGGCAATGCGCTCCTCATCAGGTCTTTGGTCTGCATTGACGCGGCTACGTAGGTCGCGGATGCATTCCGCCTGCCTCTTGCGGAATGCTCGCTGGGAGAGACGATTCCGAATCTTCCTACGCGAAAGAGTAAGAGGCTGGAAGCCGAAGCACCCGAGTTTCAGCGCTTACTTTTTCTCATGATCCGTCATGGACGATGACTGTTCACTTTCACCTAGCGGCGGATTCCGGGCGTCCATTCTTGACTCGAGATGCCCAGTTTGACTTGATACACTGGGGAATAGCTGAGCAATTTTTTTGGGTGACAAAATATCTGCTTAGTGGTCCGTTGAGGTTAATCGTCACCGTCTTCCCCACCAGGTTTTAGCGTGGAGAGTAACAAGGAATATGGTAGACCCACCACCATCGAACTGACCAGAGAGGACCAAAACTTTGACCGCAAATAATTTAGGTTACACCAAAGTCGATGGTTGACGTAAGAGAATTCGAATTTGGTAACATACAAATCTTGGTGTTGTTTGCGTCGCTCAAGAGAAAACTACAGCATGTCTCAGATGAGATTCCTATTCCGTACATTAGTTGGAGAGGGGAATGGTAATTTTTTTATTCTTCATTTTTATGAGATTTCCCTCATTTCTGTGATTCAATTGTCCTTATTGAGGAGTCAAGTTCAACGGGAAACCTGTTCATGTAAGCCAAGATGAAACTTCGTCCAATCATGCCCACCATACAAACCGGCTTGCCATTGGACAGTTGGCATTCATAATCGCAAAAGTTGACCATTAAAGGCAATTTTTCCCTTGTGGCGCACTTTATCCAGTTGTACATTTGCTGTGCTATCCGTTATCGCGGATCCGGCTGTGTTCCCCGCACCTCTCCTGCAAACAGCTTGCAAGCGCCCAATTAAAGCGCCGGTAATTCACATCATGACCGAAGGGGGGTCGCTTCTCAATCCAACAGGTGCTTGTAGAAAGCTCTAAGGATGAAAGGGACTAAGCCAACTGACCAGATGATTACAAGGAAACCCCTCTTGGTTCACTCCTTGTACTTGGCTATCACGAGGACCTCGAAGGGTACATCGCTCATCTACAATCAGACGGCAAAGCGAACTAGCGCTGATTATCAACTATCAAGTACAAATACAAGACCGCTATCGGATTATGCTATCCCAGCCAAGCCAGCCGTCTACTTGCTTGAATTAACATTATGCAACTAGTTAGAATTTCAATCTCAGATTAAACGTCTCAATCCCACATTCTGCAGTTTCTGATATGGGCCACTTCGGCCTCGAATATCCAAGGGATGTCACCAACACGGTTAAACGTTATAATGCGCACGCTGTTTATGCCCTGAAACCCATCCACACGATTGTCAATACATTTCAGATTTTGCATGTCTCATTCAACACACCCACTCAACCCTTTCCAGTCACTCTACCCATGATAGGGTAAATGGGATCCTTTGAGCGCCCCAGTGCAAGCCTTGGCGACCCTCTTTAGCTTTACTTGCATGGCTACATCTCGTCTCGATTGATGAATAGCGCTAGGGCGAGTGGCAAGAACGAAGAGGACAATACCGAGAAGCCGGGTATACCCGTGTGCATTGCTTCATCCCATGTTGATGGCCCGGTACTGACTCTGGCATCTTTTTCCCACAACTACAACTATCGTTCAGCTGGGATATTTGGACATGCAACGCTTGTGGATGACGAAGAAGAGAAGCTTTATGCCATGGAACTTATTACGAACAGTGTTGTATCAGATCGTTGGCGTTACACCAGATTACCACCAACAAAGGCAGAGATTCAAAGCATAGGCATCCTAAAAGTTCGCATCAACTCGGGAAGCACCAAAATCAGTGCTGGACAGGCGACCGATGATAAGTCGGACCTTAGTAATGAGGCCATGCTCGACTCGACGTGGACTGGCGTCTTACCTATATATCCTACAATGGGAGAGCCGCAGCCTAGCTCGTACAACCGAATAGCCACAATGCCGGATTATATTTCGGAGTTTGTTAGCGACTTTGACTCTGAAAACCAAGTTGTATCACTTAAGACAGCCGAGGGGGAACCAAGAGCACTATAAAAACGGATATAGGGTGTTGTTTTGGTTTATGCATGCCAACCTGTTACAATCTCAACTCAAGCCTGGTTCTAAAATAATCCGCAATAATACTCTTGGCGGCTCTCTTGGGGTTTCATTATTCTTTAAAAAGGATAAAGTTCTATACAGAAGCTTCAAGGGAAGAATACAACGTAATCAAGAAATGTGAAATCACAGCGTGAACTGTGTCACTATGGGTGCATAGGGTTATCGGGCGGTACAAGGAATAAGGGCAAGACAAGTTCGATTGCGTACATTTTGTCTTGCATCCTTTTGACATCAGACCCATCTTTTTATCCCGATTATATAAATATGTATTTAGTGCTAGTATCTTTACAACCCAACTACCTACTAGTGTCTACCACATAACGGCCGGCGACATTGCCTTGCAGCATTAATTCATACACACTTTGGAGCTCTGACAGGCCAACGACCCTGGGGAACGGGAGTTAGTATTGCCTAGCCATGGGATCAGACCATACTTACATGCATGGTGCCTTGATATGGCCTTGTCTAAAGAATTCGATGGCTTCAGCTGTATCTTGTCGGTTGCCGACATAGCTTCCCTTGATGCTGATCTCACTGTTAAATTCCATGATTAGCATCTCATACACACAACAATTAAATTAACGTGTGGACCATACCGAACAACAGTGTCGAAAACAGGTGCCTTCACAAAGGCATTGGCCGGGAGGCCGACGCAGACAATAGTGCCCTTGCTCTTGACATACTGGCTTGCCTGCTGGAAGGGCTTCTCACTAGCGGCCAAAAGCAGCACAGCATCAGGGCCCGATCCACCCGAAGCATTGCGGATGTCAGCGACAATGTCTTTGGAAGACTTGAAGTCGACAAATTTGTCAGCTCCAAGCTCCATGCAGACCTTGCGCTTCTCATCTCCACCATCAAGTGCAGTAACGTGCAGACCCATGGCCTTGGCGTACTGTATGGCAAAGACACCCAGGCCGCCGCCGGCCCCGGCAATGGCTACGCGTTGGCCTGGACGAGCGCCGGATGACTTGAGCGCCTTGTACACGGTCAGGCCGGCGCATAGAATTGGCGCGACAGCCGCGAGGTCGCAGTCTTTGGGGATACGCGCCACGTGGGCGGCCTTGCCGACGGCATATTGCTGGAACGACCCGTCGACAGTGTAACCCGAGAGTGAGGCTGACGAACAGAGCGACTCATTGGACTGTCGACACTGCTCGCAGCTCATACACGAGCCATGCAGCCATTTGATGCCTACGTGATCGCCAATCTCGATGTCCTTGACCAGCTCGCCACGCGCAACCACGACGCCCGCTCCCTCGTGTCCTCCGATGAGGGGCATCTTGGACGGCAGGGGCCAATCTCCATTGACGGCGTGTAAATCTGTGTGGCAGACGCCACTGTACTTGATGTTGATCAAGACCTCGTCCGAAGCTGGCTTAGGAACGGGGATCTTCTTATACACCACCGCTGTTGCGCAATTAGCCCTCACTCGTCACCGCCATCTTGGAGGACGGAACTTACGACCGCCCTTCTGTTCCAACACCTGGGCCCATTGCTCCGTCGGGATCTCAGGTCCTGCTGTGGTGACGTACGCCGCCGTCTTGCTCACGTTGTTACAGCCATTGGTGCCGCTGGCGATGCTGCTGGTGCTGCTGGTTACGCGACTGTTGGTGTTGTGGCGGGCACAGCCCTGGCCCTTGGAGCCCACACAGCCTGCGCAAAGCGATCGCTGAGTGGAGCTAAAGTGCCGGCTGCTAATCCGGGTTGCTGCTGGTCGAGCAATGAATGCTGTGTTGCGAGTAGCCGGCCTCACCATCCGGAGGAGCTCACTCCTCATTAAGCTGCTTCTTGGTATCATTTTAAATCTCGCTACGTGATGATTGGCACACCAGGCATTGCAATTCCATTGGAATTAGCTTGCGGGCGGCTTTATACTAATGCTGCTTGTCGGACGATTCCCTACCTGCGCAATGGCATCGAAGCGACTCCGCCTGAAACCCTATTGCGATCAGATCATTTCACACAGCGCAGCAGACCCGGACCCCCGGAACTTTGGGCGGGAAATTGCGTCCTTGTCCAAGCGGAGAATTAAATGACCACAGGATTAAAACCACACGAGGCTCGCCAGGGTGAGGACCCAACTAATTCAGTCTCGTGTCTTCCTTCTACCTACTCCGTACCAAGCCGACCGATTGTTCCCGACCACGTGTTTTTATCCCCACTGTGGGTCCTCTAACCACTTTGTCGCCGAGTCAGCAGATTTTACAATAACTCAACTCGTAGACGTTTGGTCGAGATTGTACAAGGCGCTGTCAACCATCATGGCACGTGAAACACCACGAAAAGTTGCCGGCATGGCTCCTGAGAGCCATGACAGTTTCCACGCCCACCTTCAACCAGGCCACAAGAAAATTGGAGCCTGTTGCGCCTATGTAAACATTCGTTAGTGCGGAGTACTCCGTACACAATGCCTATCCGCAAGGCCTCGTAGTGATCAAAGCTCCTCCACGCGGCAACAAAATCGCAACCACGATCCAGTGCTCCATCATCAGGTTGAATGGGGAGCATTGGACAATTGGGAGGTGTTTTGGTGACGAAACCCTGAGTCATTTAACAGCGCATCTGTGATGGAAGACATGCTTGATCTCAACATGATAAATTAACTTTGAACATCCGACGGCCTTCATACAAACATTCACTCTGCCAAATAGAACATCTTCCAATTGTACCCTTGAAGTTTGACGAAAACAGTGTTGTTATTTACAGCCCAAAAGATGTCAATTGTAAACTTGCTCTGACTGGATTTCAAGTTTGTTATCGGCTGGATAGCAGTCTTGGCTCGTTTCAGAGTGAATAGGGCTCAATTATTGAAGCGGCAATGGATTCTTGGTCTCCGTGAGGTTCATGTCCGGACGGATAGTACCAAGCAGCGTTTCATCTCTACCTCAGCGACATGATAGGAGTGAGAAACTTGCGAATGCCATTCATTTTCAAGGCCAGGACATTTGGCAGAGTGGTTGCACTGAGTGGGAGCGCAAGTTTTCTGATTTTCCGGATTGATCGACTCAAATTTCAATGGGATTCAGACGTTGTCACTGGACCCCAAAGCATTCAAATTTCAATTGCCGGGGTAGACTGAAAAGCCGCCACAAGGTGCAGACTACATTGGCATATGGAAGAAAGGCGCGTTTGACAATAGACTGCCGGCAGAAATTGTTGGAGGATGAAGTGACAGGGATTAAAACTGTGATGGATATTTTGTGGATAGTTACATCGAAGTCAGGTACCGGCAGGGGTCGCAACCCTGCCGATATATATATAATAGAGTCAATGAAGCTTATGATAATTATGAGCCCGGCTTTATACTAAAGATAATACTTAAGAAGATAAAAAATATATTAATTAAAATTATTAAAATTATAATATATCTAGGAATTTATATTTAAAAGTATATTATAAAAATCCAATTAAATAACCTTATATAAAGTAATTAATTAATAAAAATATTATATAATAAGAATAATAAAGTTATTTTAATTAGAATTAATAATTAGGATAATTAGATTTAAGCTTTATAATTTAAAATTCCTAGGAAATTATAAATATATATAAATATTAATACCCTAAAAGGGAAGCTACTTAAGAAGCCTAAGAGATTAATCTTTTCTTTATATAAGCCTAGTATAATAGAATATATAGATCTTTTTATAGCTTAGTAAAAAGTATATAATAAGATATTTTAATATTATAAAATAAATAAATAGGATTATAATAAATAGTAAATTAAAGTAATCTAAGTTAATATAATTATTTATAAATTAATTTTATTAAAACTTAGGTAATATTTAAACTAAAGCTTATAATCCCTTAGAGAGTAAATTTAAACCCTAAAAATATAGGCTATACCTAGGGAAGGCTATATAAAATCTAAGCTTAAATAAAAGTATAATATAATTATAAAAAGATATAAAAATAAGAAGGATTTCCTAGAGTAATTAAATTAGTAAAAAGATATTTTTATAAAGGGTAAATAATATAAATTTACTAAGATAAAAATAAGATAATAATTAAAAGATTTTATTAATATTATTTTTTTATATTATTTAGTTTATATAATAGATTTTTATAAAAAAACTAAGTAAATTAAGAAGTTATTTAAGAGAAAGTAAGAAGGCTTAGAGGAGATAATAGTCTTATTAATAGGAATATTAGATATTTTAAATAAGAATAATAATAATAAGATATTTTATATAAATATTATAAATATAATAAAAAGCAATTAAATAATTAGACTTATAAAGGAAGTTATATATTAATAGATAGAAACTATAAGGGCTATTAATGTGGTTATAGTATAGGTCTATTATAATAATATTAACTTATTAACTATCTTAGAAGTTATTATAATTATATAGGAACTTATTAAATTAGAAAGAAATATAAGAATTATTATTATTAAAGGTAAAGCTTTTTATAATAATAAAGAGGGGAATATAAGTAAGAATAAGTACCTATAGAATAGATCTAGTCTAACCTTAAAGAAAAAAAAATATTAAAAGAAAGAATAAGAAGGATAAGAGAAAAAGAAGTTTTTTATTAAATATAAGGCCTATAGATAATTAGATTATAATCTAATTAATTATTAGTATATTTTTAAGAAAAAGAGACTAAGATAGAGATTATTAGTATACTAAGATGGGGTATATTAGTCTAATAAACCTAGAAAAATTAGAAATAATAATCTTAGGAATAAGATTAAAAGGATTAATTATTATAAAATATTAAGAGTATATATAAGGAAAGATATACTAAGTAATCTTAAGGTAGTTAGTTAACTATAAAAAGGATAAATTATATTATAAGGTTTAGGTTAATTAAATTAATTTAGTAAAAGATATAAAAGGCTATTATAAAGTAATACTTATTATAGATACCTAGAATTAAATAGTTTTTATTTATTTCTATAGAAGTAAAGATTCCTTAGTAGAAAATTATTAATATATTAAAGACTTTTTTAATTAAATAAAGAATTATTATAAGATTAAGATTAAAATAATTTAATTAGATAATAAATTATTTATAAAATAAATAAGAACCTAGTTAAGAAGAAGAAGGGTTAAATACCTATTATTAGTATTTAATACTTAAGCTTAGAATAGTAGGCTAAAATAGTTAGGGGATATAATTTTAAAGAAGATAAGGGTAATATAGATCTTGGCTAAATTATTATATAATTTATAGAGAGAAATTATTAAAGTAGTAGTATACTTAGTAAATAGAATACTATAAGAGGCTAATAAGTAGTAAATACTCTATAAGCTATTTTATAAGAAGAAATTATATATATTTTATTTAAGGGTATATAGCTATTAGGCTTATATATTAATTATTATTATAAAATTAAAAATTAAGAAAAGATAAAAGCTAGACCTAAAAGCTTATATTAGATATTTAGTTAAATATAAGTTAACTAATATTTTTAGGATTTAGGTATTATATAAAAGGGAAATTATTTGCTTCTAGGATATAATCTTTAATAAAGATATAGTTTTTAATAAGAAGAAGATATTACTAAGGCTTATATAGAATATAAATAAGCTTATTATAAAGGTAAAGATATTTTAGGAATAATTATTAAATTAGTAGATCCTTAAGTAGTATAAATTAGTATTTAAATTAATAGAAAATATAAATAATAATAAAAATAATAAAGTAAATTTATTATAAGAAATTTATAAAAATAAAAAAGTAAATATATTAAAAAGTAAAATTATTATTAAATTATAAATAAAGATTATAAATAATAATACTAAGCTAGATTTAATAAAGTAATTAGATATATTTTACTTTATACCTTTAGTATTTATGTTTAGTTAAAATATAAGCAAGAGGCTTAATCAGGCAATTCTAGGAGTAGATATAATTAGTATTTAAATAACTATAGTATTAGTCTTTTTTTGCCCTAATCAATAGAATAATTAACTTTATATATTTTATAACCTTAATACCCTTTTAATATTAGAGATAGTAAACTCTATTAGACTTATCCTAATATTTAAGATAGCTTTCCGCGCTAAGACTAATATATTCTAGCCTACTTCTAATATTATTAAAAATAGCTAAATTTGAATTATATTTTGAATATTATATTCTTTATAATCTATTGTACCCTTTTGCCTTAAAATATACTAATAGTGAACTTTGTATTAGATGCTTGCCTAATCTTATTAAGACCTTTAAATTAAAGCTTAGAAAGGAAGGGCTTCTTAGGCTATTTGGAATCTTTATTGTTGATCTTAAATTGTTCTAAAAGATATAACTTATTAAATTTAAGTTCTATATGCTTAAAAAGAATAATCTTAATATTAATAATAAAGGGTTTATCTAAGAAGAGTATAAGAAATTTAATGTTATTATAAAGAAATTAGATAGAATAGTATTTAAGGAGATGACTAAAGCAAAGGAAGCTTTTCTTGGAGAAATTGATAGCAGTAGATATGATAAGTGGCTGGAAAGGATAATGGGTATTGTGATCTATGTTAAAAACCGCGATGAAAATGGGTCTAAGAGTAAGTGTAAAGGTTGCTGCTGATAAAATAATAGTTAGCTGAAAAGTTATGGAAAATTGGTGGTCTGGGCTAGATTTTAAATATCTAGGAAATTAAAAGTGCGTTTGTTTATAATTATTAATACCTTTAGTATTAAAGCTAGATTAGGCCTTAGAAATAATATTATATATTTACTTTTTAATAGTTAGAGCTAAGGGGATAGATAAAAGGATAATTCCTTAAATTAAGAAAAGTAATAAATATAATTATTTTAAAGATTTTTAGATAATATAGGTAATTTTATTATTATATAGAGCCTTTATAATTAGTTATAAGTTTAAGCTAAAGGCCTAATATAAGTATAATCTACTATTATTATTAAAAAATACTTAAAGATCTTTAAGACTATTTATATAAAAAGGAATTCTATAAAATATAAAAAGCTTACCTTAAGTTATATAATAAGATAGGATTATATAAGAAGGTCCCCTAGAGTAAAGTAAAGAAAGAATAAATATTATATTATATATAAATATTTATATATAAGACTAATAAGTATAAATACTTAGTAAAATATAAGGTAAAATTTATTATATATAATAATTAATAAATAAAAAAGGAGCTTCTTATAAAAGTAACTACCTTAGTAAATATATTATTCTATATACTAATAGCTATAATAACTATAAATAACCTAGAATTTATCTAAATAGATATAATAAATATATTTATTAATTATAATTTAGATAAATTAGTATTTATAAGAATATTATTAGGATTTAAGAAGAAAAGTATTATACTTATTTTTAAGAAAGTATTATATAGGCTATAGAGGTTCCTATTAAACTAGTAAATATATTTAATAATATTATTATAATCTTAAGGATTTATAAAGATCTTATAAGAGCTATATATTATATAATAGAATAAAATAATTATTTTCTTTTTTATTAATAATATTATTTTTAGCTTTATTAAAGTAAATAAAGAAATAGTAAATTAAGCTATAAAATAATTAAAAAGATAGTATATTATAATTATAATAAGAGAACTAAAGTAATTTCTAGGGATTTATATTATTTAGAATAAAGCTAAGTAAATTATCTAATTATCTTAAATTATATTTATTAATAAGATAGCTTACTAATTTAATATTAATTTAAGCTTAAAGAAGTATAATATTCTAATAGTAAAAGTAAAATTATTACTAATTACTAAAATTATTAATTAAAAGATAATATAGATTTATTTAAAGAAAATAAATATAGTTTTATTTATTACTATTTTAATTAGACCTAATATTTTATTTATAGTATTATAATTAGTATAATTTAATTATAACCTAGGAAAGCTTTATTAATAAGTAATTAATAAAATAATCTAATATTTATATTGAATATATACTATAGTAATTAAATTAAATAGGATATCTTATAAAATAATATTTATTAATATAAATAATGCCTTATTTATAGATAATATATTAGATAGAAAAAGCTTATAGGGATATATTATAATATTATATGGAAGCCCGATCTCTTGGCAAGTATTAAAGCAGACTACGGTGACTACGTCAACCACGGAAGCTATTGAACATGGACGATATCGCGGATCTTATTAATAGAGAGAGGCGAATGGAGGAACTAAAAGACAAGATCAAGGAAGGAAGGGCTAAAATACTGAATAGTGGCTTCTATAGTGAGGTTAGGCTAGGTTATAGAGGAGGAAGGCATCGGAAGCAGTAGCTCAGCCCCTGAAGAGGCCTGAGCTAAGGGGGTGTGTTGGAGGATGAAGTGATAGGGATTAAAACTGTGATGGATATTTTGTGGATAGTTGCATCGAAGTCAGGTACCGGCAGGGGTCGCAACCCTGCCGACACACACACAATAGAGTCAATGAAGCTCGTGACAGAAATATGTGTGCGCACCAAACCCAGTCAGACCACGTGCTGATGTCGCTTATGAGCACAATCCATGTACGGACGTACATGCTCATGCAATGCTTGAAAACAACCTTCTTTGAAGATCCACCTCGCTCCATGCACCAATCGTGTCATCGTATTTGGCATCACAATACTTTCTCCCTTTGAATGTGAGACATTATAGCGTCCTTCCACTTCGGGCCGCCGGGTGACGGCAAGATCGATCTAGAACTAATTATTAGTTAGGGCGTGTAAAGAACGTACAGTGAGGTTATTCTTTTGCAGGACCTCAATACATTCCTACTCGTACAAGAAATATCGCTCCGCGCTCCTTCTATTGGCTTGGTTATGCGCCCGCCAGCCACACAACCTCCCCGGCAGGCCGTGGTCATCGGGCGCAGATATTTGCAAAGGCCACGGCAATTTCCGTTGCGACAGGATCGACCCTAATGTTTGGATATTGGCTTATCCTGACTTGTTGTTGTATCGTCGTGTCATGCCGGGCTGGTCGTGATCGCCAAGCGCGGACGCGTCATTACCAGCAATTGACCAAATGACCAACACCAGGGTCCGTCTCTGCCTAGTGGTACCCTTGGGATACTGGGGGCCCGACTTCAGACCTATCTGGGAGACAAGGCGAGATGCCGATTCAATCACACAGAAACAAGTCTAAGAGTTCCCAATACTGATCTCTTGGGGTCGTCAAATACTGTTCCCAATCCGATGACGATGACGAAAACTTGGCAGCATCTACAAGCAGCGCAGGGGGCTGTCTGGGTTCAGCTTCCTCTCTCAGAGCAGAACATATGAGAGAGAGAGCGGCCGCACCAGGGAAGAGGGGGCCCGTACGGGAGTCCACTTGACGCATGGAGTCTGTCTCTGCAGATCGAACCACGGCTAAAAAACGTTTGGCTTGGTCACTATACTTGAGCGGAATGTTTCCAGCCCACTGTGGGGCCCGTCAACATCCAGATCTTGGCTTTTGGTTACGCTTGCATAATAATAAACTCGGCGAGATGCCGCAAGCCGGAAAGGCAAAACGCTATTGCCTCGATGAGCTGAAATTGTCGCATGCATCCACCCCCCTCAACCTTATTAGAGTCGATTTGGCTATTCCCGATGGCCGATTCCCTCCCGTTATGGGGCTAGTCAGATTACAGATCAGGACAAGGGCCCGGGTGGCCTGGCAAGCCTGGTCAGTTACAGCGGCTCGTCAAGACGGTAGCAACACAATGCGCTGCTCCCTCGTATTGGATACTCACTAATCGGCCACAGCACATCTGCAATAATTTGGGGCCAGCAGGATATTCCAAGACATTTCCTAAGAGGTAAATTGTCCTGAGCCCACAGGTTTAATGTCTCACATGTATCGCAATGCCGCCTCGTTGGGGGGGGGCAGAGGGCCGAGAACAAGCATCTGGTGCTGGAATGCGCCGCGTCGCTGGTGCAAACTCTTTCAACCGCAACAACGCCTGGCAGAACCAGACCGGAACCGGACGTGAAAGAAAGCGTTCTTTCCGAACCCCCAAACACTGGTCTCGGGGGATCATGAAGGAGCCAGATATGTCCAAATAGTTATATAAAGAGGCCGATGACCTCCCTCTAACCAACCTTTCTCATCAGCATCTCCTCATCATCAACACCAACAACAACCTGATCCATCAATATAACAACACTCATCATCTTACATTGACAACTTTGCAATTTTCGACATCTCTTCAAAATGAAGTTTTCCAACGTCCTACTTTTTGCTACGGCAGCAACTGCTTTCCCCGCCGTTTCGGTGCGACAGGTTGGTGAAGTTGCCAAGACCGATCTCATCGAGCGACAGACCCCTGGGGTCACTGCGATTACAACTCTCAGCCAAGCCCTGAGAGACCTCAGTGGTAGCGTTTCCACAAGTGTCAATGCCCTCAGTAAGTCCTCAAATTTACACTGTCCAAGGCGAATATTCTAACAGGATAACCACAAGACTCTACCCTCAACAGCATCAAGAATAATGTTGGAACATCCATCAGCGTTCAAGTCCAAGCTTTACTCAAAGCCAACTTCAAAGCTATTGCTACAGCACTCCAGACATCTGGCACTGCCGTTACCGCCGCTTGGGCGAACCTTATAAGCAACCTCAGCGGAAACCTCCAGACCTTGGGAACCCAAGACGTTGCCGCCCTTCTCTCCGCCATCCAGTCCACAATTGGTCTCTTGGGCCAGTTCACCTCGTTGCTTGTCAGCGCTTCTGCAAATCTGTCAGCTGATGTGAAGACTCTCATTCAATCCGAAACCCAAGTCATCCAGAGTTTCGTCACTGGTCTCATTGGGCCCGTCGTCACTTTCCTTGCCAGCGCCTCTGGAAACATCAAGGTTGCCAATAACGTCCCTCAGTTCCTTACCAGCATCCTTTCCGTTGTTACTGCATTGGTCCAAAACCTCGGTGTCGACCCTAGCGATCTCAACCTCGGCAACCTCCTCGGCAACCTCCAGCTTGGTCCTTCCTAAAGGATCAAAACAATACATATTACACCAAAGTACAACTACCACTAATAGCCATGCTGGGCCTAAAGATCTCCGCTCAAAGGGGGATAGGAATAGGGATTGCTTGAAGAACAGATTGAGTGTTTCATCTTTTCATTTAATTTTAATACTAGTACTAGTTAGCGCGGACTGATCATCCCACTTCAATATAAACACTCTCGTTAATAGCAAATGATTGTTTCCAGCGACTCAACATACCACGGGATAAAGTACAATAAATGAATGACTTGACTATATTGATGTGCATTTGCCCTCTTAATGCAACTTAGTGCGTTTTCTCCCAAGTTTTATCTATTCTTTGCATTGAACTTCTACGCCAAATACAATAGCTATGAGATTCAATTTACAATGTTAGCCATCTCAAGATAGGAAAATACCCCATTTCAGCCTGTAATCAGCCATCATTGCCAGGCGTAAAGTCTTTACCAACATAACCGCGCTTACCACTCAAAGATGTCGGCCATACAATATATTAAGCTAACCACATTTCTCAATCTGACAGCGTTAAGCGGCAAACGTATTGGTTAATGACCTCTGAGGGCGAATTAGATTCCGTCATCTCTTCAATATCTGGCATAGTATGAGGCTATAATTTTCAGCTTTCATTACACGACGAATAAAATCCAACATGGTCTTGGGAGTTTCCTGAACTGGCAACCAAACCAATTTCAATATCACGTCGTCACCTAGTTCCTCAATTCTAGAGCTCAGATCCGAAACTCAAATCAGAACCTAATCTACTCACCGCTTGATGTTAAAAGGCTTAGTGTATGTCGATCAACTTGGAGGCTCAAAGCTACAAGGCTTCTTGTAGATCTTTGCTTCCGGCATCTTAAGTTGCGGTGAGACCGTTGCTATTGGTTTCAAATTCCAGAGCCAAAGCCAATTTTACAGATACGTCATAGAAGCTAGGAAATCAGAGCTTGCATCACTCCAGAACGTTGAAGTATGATGTAGACTATCACATGCCCTCTTTTACTCGAAAAATCGATGGTTCATTGGTTCTCGGTAGGGAAGAGACTTTGCGGGACAAACGTGCCGCACATATGCATGGCTACGGAACGGGTTTTATGTCCCGAGTATCCACTTGAGATCAAATCTGTCGTATACATAACATAGCCCGTCTCTTTTATTTCTAGATCTCTTGTTTGAAACAGAGGTTCAGACAATGCTGCACGATAGGCCCGAACGCTACGGCAAAAGGGTGCAACAAATGTTACAGCATTAAATATTGTGCCCTGAGCTCCAGCAGGCTTGAGTTTATCAAATCAATTAACCAAGACGAAGAAGCAAGCTCCAGCCATCCAGAAAAGCTTATCACCTATGCACAGAGAAATTATGCATACAGACACATATATGATTATTCTTGTACACTTCCATGTTATGCGTGGTCTAACTTGATCAAGCCTCCCTAGTTCGGGGCTTTGAACCGCCCAGTTCCCACTTTGCCTCATGCTCCAGAATTACTTGAATATCGCCGAATATTTCGTCAATTTCTTCCAAAGATTTACCTAAGCAACAAGTATTAGTTTCAGTAAACCACATAGCCCGTCCTTCTCATTCCATTGATCATGTAAAATGAGACATACCTCTAGTCTCTGGGTACGCTACGGCGAAAATAATCGCACAGAGAGCATTTGTGAGAATAAAAAGAATCTTTCTTCACGTTAATTTATCTTCTTCGGGCCATCTAAGTTAAACTCACATAGTACTTCCATCCCACCTCTGCTAGCGCGATTGGAGAGCATTGTGTTATGATAAGACTGATGGAGTAGTGGATAACCTGAACTACCGCATTTGCCTTGGCCCGTAGTTCCGTAGTGAAAACTTCGGGGCTGAAACACTCGTTAGAAAAGGGCAGCAAGTGACTCAAGCCACTTACGGAATGATCCATGTCATCGGGCCGAGTAGGGCCGAGTAATTAGCAGACACGGCAAAAATACAAGCTATCAACCCACGTTGTGCTGCCGCATTTGCGGGTAGACCAGGCCGAGCCGGGAATACTGCAGCAATTATGGTGATGATCATGTAACAAACGGAGAGGAGCGATGAACTGAAGACCAGAATCTTTTTGCGGCCGACCCTGTCGACGAAGAACAAAGAAATAAGGCAGGCCACCGGTCCCACAGATCCGTAGAGTCCACTTACGAGAAGCTGTCGGTTTTCGTCGAATTGGAGCGTTGCGTAGATGGCAGTTTGATAGTATTGTACAAACGAGATACCAGACAGCATTGCAGCAGCCCACACAAAGGAACCGACAAATAGACGATTGCGGAAGGCCGGGGTTTTCAAAAGATCTTTCCATGATAAATTGCTTTGAGCTTCCAACTCTTCCTCGATGTTGACGCGGATAAGAGTGAATTCGGCATCGCACCAACCGTCATTCTGCCCGTCATAGTGATAGTCGAAAAAGGCCTTTTTAGCCTCGTCGGTTCGGCCCTTTAACAACAGCCATCTCGGTGATTCGCTTACGAACAAAACTCCAAGCCCAAGCGCTAGAGCAGGTATACTTTGGATAGCGAAGCCAAGTCTCCACTGGTTTGGGTTATCCCAACACCCTTCGCCTACACCAGTCCAAAGAGCCACAAAGAAGCCCCATGCGACCACTTGATTCATGAGCACTAGAGAGAAAAGCCGGAGTTCTCCACTTACTCATCTGGTTGACTGCGGTCATCTTGGCTCTTTGGTGTGTCTGAAGTTCATCAGCACCAGTATTCCGGGCACAACTAAAAACATACCTTGGCGATCTCAGCACCAAAAACAGGTGCGACTCCTGTGATGGTCCCGACAGCGAAACCAATCAAAAGACGTCCGGTAATGACTAACATTATGTCAGATGATGAAGTGATCAATCGTCTTCACTGTGTGACCTACGCATGGCAACGTGTGCACCGCCAGCCATCAGCGCACCGCCAACAACCCCCCAAATACATCCAAACGCGATAGCCTTACGACGCCCGAGCCTATCACTGGTTATACCAACAGACGCACTGCCAATCCAAGCTGAAACTTCTGTTTAAGCTAGACGGGGAGAGCATGTGTTAATGGCGGTACCCACCTCCGGCCTGGTAAATGGACACAATTGCGCCTCGAAGAGCTGCATCTGGGTTCCCAAAATGGGCCAAGAAAGACTTCAAAGCTAGACTTGGTGTTATAATTCCTGAGTCACTTTGTCTTTGTCAGTACCATTGTCTGGCTAAACCACGCCAGATGCCTTACTATCCGTACAAAAACCCGCCAAGGCCGAGGAACAAAGCTGTCAAGAACGGCTTGTCAAGCCATGTAGAATTCTCCATCTCTTTCGATGTCCGAATAGTCGCTTCAGCCTCAGATACGTGGTTTATGATTCAAGTTTACGTTGCCCGGCACAAATTCGTATTTTCGGATCCATATGTTGACCAAGGGTAATATTACCCGTCCTGTATGCACAGCTTAAGCCTAGCGGCATGCACATCCCCGCCTCAAACATTTCAATAGGATGACACATCGACACAACACTGCGGGGTAAGACATGGTTGAATCAACACCGCCTTAAACGAGCTAAAGGGCCGAGGATTAACAACGTGTGTGTTTCCGCGGGAGTTTTTCACTGTTGTTGCAAGTATCGCTTAAAATGCAGGGGTGTCTATATACCTAGCCCTCTTCAGTGCCCGACAAGCCACCCAAGAGGATTTAAAGTGTTTCTGTTTCCAATCGGCTCAGTGCTGTTTGATCAAGTCATCTTTGTTCATTTTCACTCCCTTATCACTCTTGACACAGACACATCCAGATCCAGATGCTTGGCACAAGTCTTCTATTCATCGGAGCAATCGCTGGGATTCTGTATCTAGTGTCATCGTTTCCGCGAGTAAGTGTAAACGTCTGCTCTACTTCAGCTGAACAGGTTTTAAAATTCATCAGCTTCACCAGAAATGGAAGCTTCGCGCTCATCGTTCAGAGCTCCCACCCGGGCCCAAAATCCTGAGGGTGGGCATAAAAAGACCATGGCTTTGGTTCCAGGAGTTGAGTAAAACATACGGCGATGTTGTCTATCTTCAGCTAGGTCCCACCCCGACAATCATACTCGGTTCTGCACAGGCCGCTTGGGATCTTCTTGAGAAGCGAGGTGCTCTATATTCTTCTAGGCCACGATTTATCATGGGGGGTGAGCTTTTGTCGGGTGGGATGCGGGGGCTGATGGCCCCATACTCTTCGTATTGGCGCCGTTGGAGAAAGCTGTTGCATAGCGGTTTCATGCAACGTCAGAGCGCAACATATCGGCCGATTCAGAGCCTCGAGTCCAACATATTGATGAACGATCTTCTTAAAAATCCAGCCGACTTCAGAAAACACCTTGAGCGATATGCGGCGTCAGTCATTGTCGCGGTTACATATGGCCGAAGGGTTGAGAATGTAGCTACGGACATTGTGGTTCGACGCAACGCTGAGTCGATGGAGAGACTAACACAAGTAAAGTAAGTAGTTTGCTAAAAAGCTCTTGAAACAGGTTATATCTAACCTCTACAAGTATTCCTGGAAAGTTTGCCGTAGAACGCTACCCCATTTTAAAATACATCCCTAGTTCTTTTGCACCGTGGAAGGCCGAAGTGCTCCACCAACGGTCCAAGGACATACAACTGTACACTCAGCTCATGGATGAAGTCCGCGAGAAGGTTTCAAATGGTACTGCTACAGCCTGTTTTGCTACACATTTACTGCAAGAACAACACAATTTAGGAATGTCCGATCTAGAGATTGCATACACTGCGGGATCACCATTTGGCGCTGGGGTAGAAACAGTGTGTTGATCAGTCCACCAAAGCGTTTGAGTGATCGTCTAATGTGATGCAGTCTGCAGGTTCTCTGGCCAGTTTCTTACTTGCCTGCGTCAAATTTGGTCCGCAATTTATACCGCGAGCACAGGAAGAACTGGACAGAGTCGTGGGATCCCACCGTCTTCCCACCTTCGATGACTTGCGCAAATTGGACTACATCAGAGCTATTGTGTCAGAAACACTACGTTGGAGACCCGTAGCTGTGTTGGGAGGAACTCCCCATGCAAGTACGGCAGATAATATATATAAGGGAATGTTTATTCCCAAGGGAAGTACCATAATAGCCCCATTGTGGACCAGTGAGTAGCTTCCACCTTTTTATGAATCATTTTAATAACTGTTCAATTAGTTCACCTCAATGAGGCCGATTTTCCTGAGCCCCACGAATTTCAACCAGAGCGCTTTCTTGAAGAAAGAGAATACCCAGGCACCTGTGGTCATAGTGCATTTGGTTGGGGTCGACGGATTTGCCCAGGGATGCATCTTGGCTCCGCCTCGATATCAATAAACATTGCACGCATACTATGGGCTTTCAATGTAACTCCAGTGAAAGGGCCTGATGGAAAGGAGGTTGAGGCTGACATGTAAACAATATTTCTTCTTGGGGCTTGTTCAAGGCTAACAGTGATAGTTTTGCGTTTTCGGACGGATTCAACTCGACCCCTCTACCATTTCCTTGCTTGATTAGTGCACGGTCACTAGCTCACGCCCATGTTATAGAGAACGAATTCAAGGAGGCTACAGAGAAGCTGGGGGCATATACTGTTATCAAAAACCAAGTTTCGTAAAGATCATTAAATAGGGGGTAAAAAATATTCAATTTAGCAATATTCAATTCTCCTCAATATACGAGCACAATATACCAAGTTCTTAGAGTAGCAGCATAAACAGACTTAAAATACCAATCTCTGTGATGTGGGAGGGTTGTCATCCGCGAGCTGGGCACCTCTCTTTATCCTAAGTGTGGTCTTTTTCTGACCGATAATTGGGTTTTTAAAGTCAGAGCCCGGTAATGGAAAAATCACTTGCTAGATTAGCGTTTGACTGGCACGGGTATCGTGATTCCTTTGGATCGAGATAGAAAATTATGACTCGTGTTTAAACGCCGATGTTGTTTTATCGACTCGCTTATGTGACAGTCACAATTTACTGGTGGACAATGCAATGAGCTTTAGGGGTAGTAACTTTTTATTCCGTTCGGATGATAAATCTTCTAATTCTCCACAACGGCAGGCCAATATAATGTTACAAGAAATAAAATTGACTCGGGGGGCTTATGGCAATCCTCTAAGATTGACCTAGAACCCACGTTTATACACGATTTTAGTTAAGAGCACGAGCGTGTCTGCGAGAGACGTTGCTGGAGCCGGCAGTCTTCTTCAACCAGGTGATGAAGGTGTCGAGAGTGAAGGTCTCGGGAAGAGAGCTGGAGCTATCGCTTCCAGATTCAGAGCTGCCGCTTCCAGAGTTGGAGCTGCCGTTGCCAGTCGAAGCCTCGGTCTCGGCAGCCTGGGTAGCGCTGCTAATCTGGTTGGCGAGAACAGAAGTGGCAGATCGGATGGGAGTGAAGACAGAAGTGGCAAAGCTAGTGGGAGCCTGGGTGGCAGTGGGGGTAGTAGCTTCGCCGGCGGCGGGAGTGGTGACGCTAGGAGTGGTGCTTCCAGAGCCAGATCCAGAACCGGAGCCGGAGCCGTACAGAGCAGGTCCGGGGATCTCGTAGCTGGTGAGGGTCTGGTAGGGGTTGAACAGGATACCAGCATCAGTGGACTTGTACAGCTCAGTTCCCAGGGTACCCTCGGGGCTGTCGCTGCCACCACCAGTAATCTCAATGTTGAAGCACTGGGGGTAGTTCTGAGCACCGTTCTCAGAACCAGCACCGTGCATGGCAATGATCTCGTGGCGGAAAACGTAGTTGCCAGAGGCAAGACCAGTGGGCACGGTGGTGACCCAGGTGTTGTTGTTCTTAATCAGCTTGGTGGCAGCCCAGGTCTGGGTGTCCAGGTCAATACCGCTCTCATCGATCTTAACCCACTTGAGGGCGGTCTTGTCGGCAGCAGAGCAGTCGGCATCGCACTTGGCAACGTAGGTCAGGACGGGACCAATGTGAGACTCGGGCCAGGCAGACCAGTTGAACTCGACAGTGCCGCCAGCCTTGACCGAGGCGGTGGTGGCACCAGGCCCAGCGTTCTTGTGGCAGTTGATGTCGGCAGTGCCGTAGGCATCAGGGGCAATGAATCCGTTGTCGAGGTTCTCAGCAGACCAGGCGGGGATCTTGGGGACAGTCTGGCCATTCTGCTTGGCGTAGTAGTAGTCCAGCTTGTAAGCATCCTGGTTGGTGCCGTCGGTCTTGAAGTTGGTGACGGTGCCGTGGGCCAGGGCAGTGGCGGCGAAAGCACCAACAAGGGCGGCGGTAGACTTGAAAGACATGTTGATTTATGTAAAGAAAGTCGTGTGTGAGATGGTAAGGAAGTAAAAGATTGTTGTTTTGTCAACGAAGCGAATGAGTCAAGTGAAAAAAGAATGTGTACCAGCTTCACACAGTGAAGAAACGAAAAGAATGATAATGATGAAGTGAATCGACCCTGCAATGATGAGGAGAAAAAAGAAATATCCAAGAACTTGGATCCTCCTCTTTATATCGTCCAAAAGACTGCTCCCTGCCCTTTCTTGCCATGTTACTACCCGCTGTCATGGGCTTCCATCATGTTCTTGGCTTTTCAGGACGACCTGCCAGCTTTGCATTCAGAGTGGTGGAATTTGTGCCCAGTCTCAGCGTCGTGGAGCCGTGAACTGTTTTGAGTGATAGTTCCGTCGGCCCAGCAGGGGTTGGCGTTTCAGCGGTGGCCACGGTCGCATAGATTCAGCGGGCGGCAAAAAAGAAAGACTAGATGAACACATATTAGCTTTGATTCGTCTACGGAAGGCATCCGAGTTTCAGGTGGTCCGAGCAAGTGTTTTGAAAAAAAAAAAAAAAAGGCATGATCAAGTCATAAATGGTGCTTGGCCAATTGTATGCAAATCTAATTGTAGCTTCGGTCTACCTCCATACACACGTTCTCTTCCAACAATACATTATTTACGCGTAAAGGTTTGTGAACCGCAATCATATTCTAGCCGTGATTGTCTTCTCGTGCAGGGCCATGAGGTGGCGCGCATTTGACCATAGGAATGGTGAGCCAACGCATGCTCCACCACCTATAACAGGCGTCATTAAGGCGTCCAGGGGTAGTGTCATAATGCCGCTTAAGCTTACTTGGCTGATGCCAGAGGGCTGGTTCAAAGTGCTGGATTCCTGGCGGCTCTCGGAATGCCAAATCAGACCATCTTGGCGCTTAAGCCAAGGGACCACCGTCGGGACGGGAAAACGGAGCGACTACCCAACAGAGTATGATCATGAATTAAATTTCCCCTGGAAAGGGGGATAACAGAGGTTATGAGACAGATGGTTGAATTGACAAATCATACCGTACCCCTGGAACGTCTTACCACCTGTCCGAAAGAAAGATCTCCTTACCGTCCCGAAATCCTACGTTGATCTGTTCTTCATACCTCTGCAGTCTCAGGGACAGACCATCCGGCCGAGAAACCTTTAGATATATGTATGATTGTGAGCTGAGATGGAAAACAGATCAGTGCACAAGGCCACGAAGCATGACGACGAACGTGTTTCGGAGCCGATCCTCCCTGTAATTGAAACCGACCCCGCAACCTTCTCCCTCGTTGGCTTTGGCAGACGATTAAGCTATCAGGATAGCGGGTCTTGGCAACCGCTGAATACTACAGCTTCTCGATATGCTTTTTTGGCGCCAAACGAGTGCGTTTGGTGGGCTTCGGAACAATTGCAAAAATACTCCGGCACAGAGGGGCGGAGAATTTTCGTTCTCGGTTCGCACGCGCCAATATTCATTCGCCAATGGGTGTCTATCTTGGCCCGACCGAGACAGGGTCATTGGCATTGACACGGCCATAACAGGGAATGATCGAGGGGTTCGTAGGTCCTCTAATTTTTATGAAACGGAGGGGGCTTACCTTTCATCCATTGAGATATTAGAAACCCCGCAGCTTTTGATAACATCCAATAAGTGATCCTCTGTGATTTAATCCGACTATAATAAAATCAAGGCGCCACGCTTGAACACTTGAGGAAACGCGTTTTTAGTTAATCGCATAACGTAGGCTATAATATTCTTCGCAGGTAGAATTCAACGAATTGCCTGGTTGGATTAACTGATGAACAGCCCCGACCGTCCGACATGGTTGTAAAACTTGAGAAATTGAGAAATGCAAATGGTACCTATTCACTTGCATCAATGAAATAATCTTCTGCACAGCCATATTCTTTGCTCTAAAGGTTCATGGCGTTCATAATGCAGCTATGAAATCAGATCGGATGCCAGCAGAAGACTTTCAGCGCCATGTCTCCAAATACTTCATATTCAATGAACGAAATGCACATAATAGTTTTAGTAATAAACTAGGAATGGACTTGCAGATTATCTGACAGGTAACAGTGCAAGTAGAATTAAATGCAGTGTGACATAAGTTCCTTATCAGTGGGATTTTAGTCATTCCCAGTTGATCTATGGAAGTGCATGTTGATCTTGAATGCTATTGGAGTCATTACGCGATGCCGATTTTTTCTACGCACCCAAGTGATAATGATCAACGTCTTTAGACATATCGAATCCACCTAACATCCCAATCACTACGCGGTCAATACATACCGACCCAAGGTGTTTGTGCCATATCCATTGGAGTTCTATATACACATTGACGCTGAACTCTATTGTCGCCAAAGTTAAATTTGAATAGGTGCAAAGAAAGGAGGAACGACATGTTTTCCCACTACTATGTCAGGTGTTATCATGTACTCAGTTTTCTGGTGAGATAGAAATCTAGTATTGAGACTTCATCGATGATGTTCCGCTCTGTTTCGAGGACAATGAGAAAGGCCGACCAGAATCAGGAGCTGCTATAGGGTAAGCAAACTGCTTGAATGAGTTGGGTGTACTAAAATCTGTGTCCGACATACTGACCACTGTTATCAGTCAATAAAGATATGGTTATCGATAAGATAGATGGATAAGTGCGCTATTCAATTTCGTATCCGATAACATCGCAAGCTCCATTGTCAATCTCTATGGTGTGCATCAGCCGAGATGCGACCCCTGCCAGAAGGGTTCTGACCACCCATGGCCAATACTACCCAATCCACTTGGCGGAAATTCGATGAAACCATATCTGCTTATTTATTAGAGGCTCACGGGTAATCGGATCGCTTACTCCAAGATGCAGGTGATATGCTTCCTTGGAAGACCAGTTGAACCAATCATATTTTGTCACATTCGGGAGGCTTGTCGGACTGATATGGAGAATTATAAAACATGATGCCATTGCTGTGACGTGCGTGGTCCGTGGATTGATAAGAAAAACCCCATGCAGTGATAGATTCAGTAACAACATGGCAACGATGCATCCACATTTTTCAGGACATTGCGACAGGGGATGTCAAATAATTATGAATGCATAACTCAGACACTTTGATTTCAAGTTCGTTGCAGCACAAAAATTCTATTTGATATTCTGAAGTAATATATACAGCAAAAGATGTTTTGGATGTCAAAACTCGGGATGCATGTCCACACAGCTGGGCATCACCATAGTTGTCGTGATATTTGCAAAAGCCCCATGTAAAACCAAGGTTCATTTTTATCTAAATGCCATCCTCGAGAGGGCTGAGGACCTGGGCGGTGCCAAGCTTGGCCTCAAAGTAGAGCTTCACACGCTCGAGAGTGGCGCGGTCAGCCATGAATCGGGCAAACTCAGCAGGGTTGGTGGCCGTCTCGTTCCACAGGTTGGGTAGGCCCGAAGGGGTAGGGATGTCGCGGCGGACGGACCACATGCCCTGGCCCTGGTATTCCTCGCTGAGAATCCAGTTGTGAAGTAGCTTGGCCCCCTCAGGGTGGGGGGCGTCCTTGAGGATACCGGCAGTTTGGGGCCACGAGACGTACTTGCCCTTGGTAGGGACGGAGTACTTGATGTTGCCGCTGGTGCCCCATCCACCAGAAGCGCCGAAGTAGGCGGCATGGGTGCAATTGCTGGCAGCAATCAGAGTTGCTGGAGTCTGGGAGCCACGGACCCAGCGGGGGTTCTGCTTGAGCAGGGCGTCGAACCAGGACTCGCCATATTGTTGAAGGCTGTTTACGTCAGCTTGACACTGTAGACAGCGTTTCGTCATTTTGACTTACATAAGGTAAAAGGCAAAGAGGACAGCATCGTCGTCATTGGGGTAGGTAAGGACAAGTTTGTCCTTGAACTCAGGTCGCAGCCAGTCATCGTACTCGACGGGCTCCTTGATTCCCTTCAGCTTGTCGGTGTTCCAGGCACCGGACCAAGAGAAAACATAGACACCGTACCAGGAGGCGGTGTCATCCTTGAACGCGTGCTCAATTTCCTCAAAACCGGCAGGGGCATAGTTGAGAAGGGCACCCTCAGCGGCCCATCGAGGGTAGTCGTGGAGGGTCTGAAGAATAACGCTGTCGACGTAAACAGCATCACTTCCAGCGGCCAGCTGCTGGTCGATGCGAACATCGTGGTATTTGGACAGGTCAACGGTAACGTTGAGAGCGATGTCGGGAAATCGCTTCTCAAAAGCGGCCTTTAGCTGGTCCTGCTGGTTCTTTTCGTCACCACCGTGCCACAGGGTGATGACATTTCCTTCCTTCTTGGCGGCCTCGTAGATTTCATCGAGGGATCGAGTCTCATACTCGACCTTGTTGCTGAAGCCGAGAACCTTGTCATAGCCCAGCACGGGGCTGGCCAACAGGCCTGCCGTGAGAATGTTGCGAAGCATTGTTCTGTATATACCGGCTGACGAAAAGGTGGAAGAAGAAGAGGATGCTGGGTGTTGGTGATGATATTGGTATTGATGCCAAAGCGGGATCAGTTTGCTATATACTTATTGACAGCAAAGCTGTTGTTTGGCACTGACAGAAGGAGGATAGAAAACGAGAAATCTCCATGACCAGCCTCCAAATGGGGGCATCAATTTACGGTGCATGGATCGTCATCGGGCCATTGAAGGCAAGCAGTCTTGGACCAAGCGGCCCTGGACTGTCTCGACTAGCGTGATTCTGTGGGGCAATGTGCTCAAATGCCTCTGCAGAGGCCTCGGAGCCACCGCCTGGTTGGCTTAAGGTGTGAGGATGCGTCATGACCATGAGGCGAAGGTGTGGCGAGGTGGGCCTTCATCTCGGCACTCAACGTGCGGGAGTGGATTCTGCCGCGCGGGTGTGATGAATGGAAGCATCCGAAGCGATAAGAGATCGGTGGGTCTGGAGTAACCCGTCGGCGTCCCGAGTGGGAGGTGCCAAATGCCAGACATGGCCGGCCTTGTTGAATCAGTATTGCGATCAAGATTCCGCAGTCGGCTGGAGGCCATGACAGCTTGATTGCATTAAGCTCAAGTGTATATTATAGTGGCTTTATGCTCTGGGGTCCCGGGCAGCTTTTACAAGGCCCAGGGAATGCGCGGACTAATTGCACGTATTGGATTTAACACTTGCAAGATCGGATATTCCCTTCCCTGACTTGTCACTAATTTCCATCATCCCACCAGCCCTCCGAACACTTTACAAATCCAAGGTGTCATCCAGTTCATTTACACGTCGTACCAATTCGACATTGAGGAACAAGCCTTGAAAAATCGGGGCTGTTGTGTGATCAGCACCCTGTTTCGCTTACTTCCTGCTCGGCACAGTCTGCCGAGTGAAGCGGGCCATCCTCCCCTGGGATTTGTTTAGAATGCGCACGAGAAGTGCGCAGGCGTGGTGGGCTTTAACCTCCAACGACTTTGAAACGCAGTGCCATCCGTCACGCAAATATAAATCACCAGCTTCCCGGAACCAACGCCTCCGCGGCTCTCCAAAACGCCGTGGGAGCTCTGCTGTTAGCTTGACTTGCATTATCTTCACATATTCATTCAACATCAATAAAGTTTCTTGTCCTGCAAGGGTCCCTCGGTCTCGGTTTGTTGGTCCCATTGAGATCTGCAGCATGATGGGCCATTCTACGCTTTGTCAGCGCTTAGACCTTGGTCTAGCCCGAGCCTTGCAGGGGTCAACCCCCTTGTCTTTGGAACTTGGGATGAGGCAAATTGGGGCGGTTGTTGGGCAGAATGAAGCTTAACCATTCATGGAAAAAAATGAACCTTCACTTCGTAATGTGCATTTATGTAGTCTCCAAGCACAATTAGATCACTGTTTTAATTTTTCTATAGAAGGGACTAATTAATAGATTCTTGGAGGATGGGAGATCAACGCCGGTTGATTCATAATCAAACCCATGCATGAACACGCTAGTAGCACTGCCGTATGGAATACAGTCAGAGGGGAATTACACGGTACACACACATAGCACCATTAAAGAATATTCTTTGATTACCGGTACTCTAGGAACTCACTTTCGTGCAGACCGATAGATGTCGTGGGATATTTTGACTTGAAAGATAGTTCGATTTTCTACCAATCGGGGTGACCGATAATGCTCCCCTTGCTCTCTCCTTTATCCATGGTTACACCATAAAAGAGGCCCCTTCGCATGGTCAACCCTTGAAATCGATCGATGAAACAGTTCATGTGAGATGTCAGCTCCAATCTCACACGGCTACGCTTCCATTCCGATCCCAGCGTGCGTGAGCGGGCCGCGATGCTTCCCGCCATTCCATAGGCTCGCCCCTTTCACACTCGGCGAATCACGGCAAGCCCTTTGGGACAATATGGACCAAATCGAAATTAGACGCTCATCCGCATCATTGCTCCCATGTCTTACATCATCCGTTGTTGTCCATGCGACCACCTCTCCACACTAGCTTGGGCTTGCCCTTGGTGCTATCCGCGATCCAGCCCGCAGCGATCCGGAAAACACAATCTTTTCGGCTTGAATTTACACAAAACTTGCCATTTATCGTCCCTTGGTATTTGCACGCTGTAATTTCTAGTGGATTGGTTGGCTAATTAAATTTGACCTTTCGTGTTTCTTCACATTGAACTGACGCCAAACATATCCTGGCATTTTCAGAGGCCGATAACAGCGGCGCCCGAAATCCTGATGCAAACTATAAAGCGAGACATGTTTAGCTTCGGGTATCTGGCTCAGCCATCTATGCTATTCGTATTGGAATCGGTTGCCATGAGCTCCGGTCACGTATCGCCATGGAGAAAGCAACGTACATCGCCTTGCAACGTTGCCATCACTCCATTACATTCCGGCCGCCATAACAGGCTGATACTGGTTCCAACTAGCCCAAGACATGATATCCAGCAGTAAGCCTAATTTGGAATAGCCTCATTGGACTTGTGGGGAAATTGATGAGCACCAGCCGCTGAATTAAACGGTCCTAAGAGCGGAGGATCGAATGGGCATTCGATCCACCCGATCATGATTCAATAATGATGCTGGCTCGAAGAAAGCTGCCTTGCATTCATGCACTTACTTTGTTCAACAAAAAAGAATCATACTCACTGTCTGACATGATATGGCATACTTAGATCTGTCTCTTAAAATTATGATGCTTCCCCTCATAGGTTGAGGACAAAAGTCTATTCTGAGGCTGTTTCTCTGCTCATACCCTCGCAATCCATTCTATTTGCTGTAGGCCTAACTGCGCTTTTTCTCAGTGTTCACTTCCCCTGTTTTAGGCGGCGCCAAGACCAATCATGAGGTAGAAAGCCGCACATTCCAGCATCCAATCTCAGACCTCTCTTATCCTTGAATACCTAGGCAACCTCGCCATTCTTTATTCACACCGGGCCGATTTTGGGGATTAAGAGCAAATGGGAAAAGTAAAAACAACTCAACGTAAAATGTTCTTCGACGTGGTGTTAAAGCAAAGTAGGGTTATATAAGGGGTCATGGTTCAACAGTTGCATTTCGAGCCAGCTCATGTAGACTCTCACTCATCCGCCACAACACAGAACACACCACATATCATAAATCTCATACCTACACATCATGCAGTTTGCCAGCATTTTTGGCCTCGTGGCCTCCCTCATTTCCGTGGCCTCGGCTCTCCCTATGGAGGCCGCTAGCAGCCGTCCCACTCTCCGAGTCTTCCAGGCTTATGGCTTCAAGGAGCCTTACATTGACTTGTATCCCACTCTCATGCAATGTCGTAAGTGTTTTTAGCGTATAAGGGCGGAGTTATTCTGTTTCATCATATGAGAGAATTCGTTACTAACAATTGATTAAGAAAACCTGGTCGATGTGAAAGACCCCAATGTCTCACTCCGTCACTGGGATAACTCAATCTCATCCATCCGTCTAACTCTTGGCGTTGGCTTCTGTGTCTTCTTTAGGTGAGTTGTTATTTATCGCTAGGGTACAATCCATGTGCTTATGCAGCCAGCGACCCCAACTGTGTAGGCAAGGCCTTGGCTGGCCCAGCCGCCGGCCTTGAGAACCTCAAGGACAACTACAACGGGGAAATGAACGACAACATTGAATCCTACATCTGTTATGGTACGGGAGATAATGCAAACACCGAGGCAGGCAAGCTCGCAGGCAAGATTCTTAAGGATTTCAACGATGCCATCAACCCCGCCGACGCCCAGATTGTTGCCGACATTGCCAACGCTCCTCGTCAGTAGCGGCCAGGCCCTCGCTGCAGGCCGCAAATCAAGTCCTCTCTGTAAGAGGGTGATGGCAAAGTGTTAATTTCTCTCACCATGACTCAGGGAAATGCCCGGAATGGCACGCCACGAAGAAACGCCATGTTCGATTCTGCTACTGGCACCGCCAGGATAATTTATCCGTATTTTTATTGTATATATTGAGCTTAATACAATTTTCATTCCATGACACTTTAGCTTCGCAACACTAGTGTTGCTTACACGGGCGAGTTCTGAGGCCTTCTCGCTTCCTGGTCCAAGAAGTCTCTCGAACACGGTAATACGCTTCAACTGTACAGTATTGGCTCCATCTGCAGATGCAAATGTTTTACACATGCAATTTGTCGTAGCCGTTCCCCTCTCCCCTCGTTGTATCCGCCGTCCTTGCGTCCGCATAGCCAAATCCAACATCCATAAAGTCGCCCTCCAACGGTGGCGATTTGACATGTTCATAAACGCTTCGAATGCGGTTCGCACTTTTGAGGAACGCCTTGCGCACTTGTCCATACCGCTCATCCGTGAGCTTTCCATCCCTCTTGACAAAATCACCATTGACTGTAACGTGGAGAACATCGCCGACGCTAGCGTGTAACATGACCGCCGCAATGGGGTCCACCCAGCCGAGCATAGAGGGTGAGTCGCGAGCGTTCCACACAACTAGATCGGCCTTGGCGCCCGGTCGGATGACGCCGAGATCTGGTCGGCGGAGTGCAAGTCCGCCGGACCGGGTCGCGAGGGCAAAGGCCTGTACAACGCTCATTGGGTTATTTCGGGGGACGTGCCACTGAGAGACTACCTGGTCATAGAAGCGGTAGCGCACTGTCTGAAGCCAGATGCGCGCCTGTGTGAGAATGTCGGTTGAAAAGGTAAAGTGCGTGTCGACACCAAGCGCTGCCTGGTCCAGGAGTAGATGCGAATATGGGTTCGTGTGGCCGTAGTGCATTTCCGATTCTGGCGTGATGGACAGGTATTGATTTGTCTCGCGAAGGAGCCGTGCGCTTCGAGCTGTCATAAATGCTCCGTGTGAGAAGATGACTGGGATAGGTCCGCCAAGAATGTCCAAGTCGACAAGATCTTCGGGTAGATTGGTGATGCCCCAGGGGCCGGCAAGGGTGTGGGTGGTCAAGGCGGCGACGTTGAATTCTTTTGCTAGGGATACGATTTGTTTCGCCTCCTCGGGCGCACCGAGAATCCAGCCATCATAAGCAATGGCGAGCTCGGTGTTGGTTCCTTTGAGCATGGAGCCTGTCGCAATCTCCCGAAAGTTTGGGATTTGTTGCGAGATGGTATAGCCAGTTGATGGAATATTGTGGAATTCATAACCCCAAAACACACGGGCGCCGCTATCAATCGAGCCCTTTAGCCCAGCATACGCCGTTTCATTTGACCAGGTATGGTGTGCATGGTCCAACGTCGTGGTAACGCCAGCGTTAAGTGCCTCATACAGCCCAGCGAGCTGGCCAATGTATACGTCCTCTGCTCGGAAAGTTGTCGCAGCTGCAAACGTGCTGTATCGGAAAAGGTAGTCGGCCAGCGTGGTGTTGGAGCCCAGCGTCTTGAAAGCTGTCTGCCACCCGTGCCTATGTGTGTCAATGAAGCCAGGTGTGATAATTTGACCCGAAACATCAATGATTTCGACGTCTTCGGGGAGGTTATCCGGCTTTGTCTCTGTGCTTATGTCTTTGATCTTATCGTCAATGACGAGAAGTGAGCCGTCACGAACAATGCGGGGGGAATCTGTGTCGCTGTCCCAGGCGACAATGGTCCCGCCAGAGAAGAGTTTTGCAGAGGCATTAGTCTCAACACGGCCTGGCCAGACAGCAGCCATTAGGGCCATAAAGTTGACGGTATAGTTGTACATGTTCTTCATCATGCCTGACGTGGAACCACTATTCTTCGTGATTTCGAATGAAAACTAAAAGGGGGGAGATCAAATCAGAAATTCGCCGAAGAACCCCTCACTTACTAATTAAAAAGGAACAATTGAACGATTTCATCTCACGTCATTCAACACCGACAGCCTGAAATACCGTTTTTGCAGTTACATACCATGTTTCAATGACGTAGCGCGTAAGCCAACCTGCATCAATGTAACCTTGCAGTATGTTGTGTAAATTCATTGAATAACGAATCCGTGTGAGGTTGAGAGACCCATATGTATTTGGCGACGCAACTGCAATGATATACTTGGAAGTGGTCACCGTGGTAAATATTTCAGCTACATTCTCTCACATCTTGGTGCGCAGAACATTTAACCATTAAATTACAGCAGCAGGAGCCGTCACCAAAAGAACTTCATACAGTGTGAGATTAAATCGTCAAATATTTTGTTACGGTTACCGAGACTCTTAGAAACTGTATATATGAAAAATAGAATTCACAATTGTTGGCTGATGGGTAAGAAGTCGATTAGCCATCCTCGCATTCGTGGCCAGCCCTCGGATCAACAATAGAATTGATCTACATTCGTTAGCCCTGACAGCCAGAAGACCCCAGTTCCCAAAAGCTCTAAATCACAACACCTCGCATGAGAATCCCCCAACTACAAGAGTGACATGAACAGTAAAATGGTATTTGAATCCACTCTTGAACGTTACGCTAACCCCCACCCTCTAGATATCGAGGCTCTCCGTCGCCGCCTGTCCACGTGTGGGTCCCCCACTTATGGTTTCTCAATGTATGGACCATTCAACTCCAGGGCAATGAGAATTATAAACTAGGGCGGGGTAGACAGCGAATTATTTGACAACATTGTGGGTTTGAAGTAAAGAAACTGGTCCTTTGCTCGTTATGCATTCTCTACAATGAAACCGCTTGTGCAAAATGGGATCCAGAGGAGCTGAGGGATTCTGGTTAGTGCTTATGGGGCGTAAAAGACTGAGTTTACTGGGTTGCCAAAATGAAAAAAAAAACGAATAGATGACCAAATGTAGATACCAACCTTGCATTCCCATTCGTCGCCTCTCCGACACGAGCTGCAGTTCTACGGTTCTACCCAACCTTGATTCTGCCTTACCCTGGAGTCACATGCCACCCGCTGCAGGCACTAGGCAGCAAGCGAACCTAAATGCGAACCAGTATTCGGCCAAGGCGCCGACAAGAAGCGGCTTACGCGTTAAATATTAAACGAGCGAAGAGATGCGCCACCTGTGATCAGCGGTATCCCTCCCATTCGCATGCCAAAATGTGCTGACCTAAGCCAATCAGGCTGCCAGCCATTGCAGGATTGTTGCCTGCAGTGGACGACAGTTCAAGATGGCGACACTTCGTCCTTGTCGATTCCCTCCCATTTCTAAACCCCGAGCGCTGAGACTAGCAGCCGAGACATCCATCGCTTCATCGGCGCAGTGGCCATGTCCGACCACAAGCAGGAATCTCACATCGCCGACGACTGGCTCGAGGTCGACGATGCGGCGTCCGTCATGTCGCTGTCGTCGTTTGATGACACAACCATATCGCAGCCGACATCTCCCCTGCTCAAGCCCTCCCACTCTCCCGATTTGGAACATTCGCTGCGTCCCAAAGAGTCCTCCCCGGTTGCTCCTCCATCCCCGGAGCCGAAGCTGCTGCTGGAGGACCCTTCTGTCACCCACAAACTGCCCCATTTGATCGACGCACCAACAGCCTCATCCGCCGGCAAAGATGCCGCTAATGATGCTGATGCGCTAACCCCGCCTCCGTCCACCACGTCAATCGCCATCATCACCAGGACCAACCCGGACTTTGCGGATCCCTGGACTGTCGAACAGGAAAATATCCGAGACCCTCGTTTCTACCACAAGACGCTATGCGCAGCCATCGAGTCAATTGAAGCTACCGCTAAAAAGGCCCTCGAGCTTGGTGCCTCCCGAATCTCTACCCTCTCCTTCCTGAAATCCACCTGCGATGAGCTCGCCAAACATGCCAAGGAGCTGGAGCCCATCCTTGGAGGTTATGCCCAGCGTTGGAACGAGGCTGGCCCCCATGCCGATGCGCAGGATATACCTCTGAATCCGAGCCTGCTCGACTGGATAGCGCATCTTAGGATGCAACTGGTCAATTCCCAGGTTGAAATGAATAGGATAGATATATCCGCCGACAATGATGAGCGCCCTCGAGCGCTCAGGGCCAATTCCATACCCTTGCACGTCAATGTGGCTTTGGCAGGCTGCGCTGAGGCACTCGAGGATGCTCTCACCACTATTGAGGACTTTATGCCCATTTTCAAAACGCAAGTCGGATCCAACCACCGCCCCGCAACTCGTCGTTTTTGAGAGCTGACAGATTCGGTAGTGATTTTGACGAGACTTTGACCAGAGGTATGGATATTCCCAGCAAGGAGATTGGCCAGGCGAAGAGTGCGCCTCGCAGGGAACCGCCGCACCCAAACGTTGCTCGCCTTCGACGGGAACTGTACTCTCTCAAGGACCAGCTTCGACGAATAAACGCTTTTCTAAGCTTCGTTTGTACCCCGGGAGCTTCAGATGCTCTCCCCGAGGTCCCGCACACCATCGCATGCCTGGAGCGTGTTATCGAATCCATCACGATAATACTGACAAATCATGCTTCTGAATGGTTTGAATCTAGCTTGGGCACAGAGTCTGAAAAGGTCATCTCTTATCAGGCGTTCCTGGCATTGGAATCAGACCTGCTCCACGACCTTACTGGTCGTCTCGAGCAGATTCATGACGATCTAGTCATGGATGAAGGTGATTGGAAAGCAAACTGCGAAGTAGAACTGATCAGAAATCATCAAATAGTCCTTCTAACGGAAGGCGGAATGCTGAAAGAAATTATTTCTACGGCCGAGTTGTTGGAATCTCTGGTCTTCCCGGACAACTAGCGCATCTCAACGACTGGACGGATATTTTGGGAATAGAAAATAGGGAGGTTTGACTGGCAACAAAGATTGATTGGAAAATGGGTATCCAATGGTATTATGTATTATGGTGATACGGTAACGCATGCAGGAACTGTTTTTTTATTGATACCAGAAACATAGGCGTTTTGATAGTAAATGTCAATCGTCCTGTCGACATTGAAGCGGCATGTAATGGGACAAGGCCAAATGTGGCTTAGTCGTGTGTGGCGGGGTAAACGCGTAGACGCGTCCTAGCGTCTTGGGAGAGTCGTTCATTTATGCTCCCTCTATCCAACGTTGTAATAACATATTTTGGTCAATATTCACCAAAATGCCGCCCCGAAAGCGAAATGCACCAGTACCGGATGCCGAGGAGCATGCGCCCAAGAGAAGGTCGCTTCGTTCAGCTGCCCGGAGCAACGAGACCAAGCCTGAGCCTGAACCCGTTGCCGAAGCCAGCGCAAAGTCCAACAGAGGAGGACAGAAGGATACGAAGGCCAAGGAGGTGACTGAATCCGAACCAAAGGCCAAAGCCCAGAAGAGGGAAAAAAAGACGCCCAAAAAGACAAAACAAGCACCAAAAGACGCCTCTCCAAAGGCCGAGAGCAAGTCCGGCGCTCCGAAACCTTCAAAGTCTGAGGCGGAATCCGAGGAACCAGATGTCGACTCAATCCCAACTCACAATCCTAATGCGCCCAAACATGACGGTGAATGGTACTGGTTGATGAAGGCGGAGCCGGAAACCCGCCTGGAGAATGGAATTGACGTCAGGTTTTCGATTGACGATTTGCGGGCCAAGGAGAAGCCCGAGGGTTGGGATGGTGAGTGAACCAAGCTTGACGCAGCCGCCATATCGATTTTCAACTCACATTTATGTAGGAATCAGAGCATATCCAGGTACAGCATTCCAGGAGGTGTGATTGAGGCTTTGGCTAACAAGCGGCAGCCCGCAACAACATGCGCAACATGAATGCTGGCGACAAGGCATTCTTCTACCACTCAAACTGCAAAGAACCCGGCATTGTTGGCATCATGGAGATTGTAAAGGAGTATTCCGAAGACAGTGCGTAATTTCCTTGTCTTGTCTCGCTCCGTGAACCGCATTAACACATCCAACCAGCCACGGCACGCAAGCCAGGGACCCCGTACTACGACCCCAAATCGACAAAGGAAAACCCCAAGTGGGACCTTGTCCACGTCGAGTTTCGCAAAAAGTTGGCCGTTCAGATCGGCCTCAAGGAGCTCCGAGAGCTCGGAAAGCCCGGTGGCCCGCTGGAGAATATGCAGATGCTGAAACAGTCGAGGCTTAGCGTGAGCAAGGTAAGCGAGTCAGAGTTCAAGGCTCTCTGCGAGCTGGCAGACAAGAAGGCCAAGGATGCTGGCTTGGAACATGAGGTTTAACAATTGTTGCACGTGCATGACTATCCTTACCTTTCTCACTGCCGCCGGCTGTGGTTATTTTTTCAATAAAGGCTTGTAATGCTTTTTTTTCACGTCACTATTAGCATTGTACAAAATGTTGTTTTGTTCTTTTGATAAAAAGAAAAGTCCAAATATATAACATTATCTATCTATCCAAGATATGTGCTCGCTAAACGTTTTATATGTCATCACTACTATGTACATCTATCAGTCGTTTCATATGTCTCTCCTTGCCTTCTTTTTCATCCTATTTCTCTCAAATCTTTTTTTTATAAAAATTCTTTTTACTTCTCCAACCTTCCGGCTTCATCTGTCTCATCTCGAGACTGCTTCAGGAATGGAAGCAGGGTGGTGCCTCCGGTGCCAGTGAGCTCCTTGGTCTCCTTTTGCGAAGACGAGCTCGCCAGGTTCTGGGGCCCCGCCCTGGAGGCGTTCTTGGAAGGAAGGATGATGTAGCGCGTCACGAGCTGGATGTGTTTGTTGCGGAAGAGCGTCAGGGCGTCGGCGGCGGCCGTGTATGCGGTGCGCAGGCGCTGCTGCTCCTCAGTCACGGCGGGTAGCATGGCGAGCTCTCGGATACTTCCTGCTCGGGCAATGTGCGTGAGGAAGCGGCTGTGGGGGCCGGGCATGTAGTCGCGGATCAGCTCGTGGTAGCTACGGTCCATGCGTGCCTCGGGCTTGGTGTTTCCTTCGGGGGAGTGCTGCACGCCGAGTACAATGTCGAAGAACTGGATCAGGGAGCTCTGGCCGTTGCTACCGCCACGGAGCTGCATCCACTCTCCCTTGCCATCGCCCTCGTCGTAGAAGACGCCCCTGGGCAGACCGGCGGCCTCCATGTTCTTGCTGCCGGCGAGGAAGGGTCGGATGTTGTAGTAGAACTCCATGGGGTCGCACTTTTCGTACATTCTCTCGAGCAGGACACCGACGCCGTCGATGCAGGTCTTGAGCCCCTCGAGGGCCCTGATGATGGCCTCGTAGTCCCTGGTCTTGACACCGTTGAGGGCCTCCATCATGGGGGCGACAATGGCGCCGGCCTTGGACTCCATGGCAACGCTGATGAGGAGGAACCAGGCTTCTGATTGGCTGCCGGTGAAGGAAACAAGGGTGTAGAGGTCATCCATGTTGGAGAGGTCCTCGCTCGCGCAGCCAAAGTTCCACAAGTTGGCGGCGGCATAGGTCAGGACGGGAGGGAGCTCAAGGTGCTTGGACACCTTGAGGAATGGGACTGAGATTTGCGGGGGGAGGATCTAAGTTGTGGTCAGCAAATACAATCCACCAAGAGTAAAAATAGCCGAGCGCACCTCTTCGGGCTTCTCACCACCCCAGACATAGGCGTGTGTCAGAAACGCGAGAATCACATAGGCTCTTCGCCATTCCGGCTCAGAGCGGAGACGGTCGGTAGAGAGGATGGGGAGTTTCTGGACGGCTTCTCGGATCACGCGGGTCTTGATGAGGCCGGATAGGTGTTGCGCAACAATCTCCCAGGGCTCATAGTAGGAGTCTGGGAGAATCTTCAGGGGGCTGTGCTCGGGGAGGAAGGCATTGGTGGTGACTGAGAATTGGGCCAACTCTTCCCTCGTCTTGGCCTGTGTGGCCTGGAGGACGGCGTGTGGAGACATGGAGGAAATTCTGGAAGTTTTTTCTTTCTTTTTTTTTCTTTTTCTTCCTGGGTTGATGTGCAAAGATGGCTTCTTGTGTTAAACTCTAAATTGGAGTTGCAAAACGGCTTTTTGGTGCAATTGACTTGTGTGAACTTGGTTGTGAGGCGAGGATTGAGGTGCTGAGGATGAGAGGCCGGGAAGAGACGTCTAAAGAGTCTGAACAAATACTTGATATCCCAACACCGGCAGTGCTCCAGGCTAAGCGATGACGCTTCTTTACTTCCGATGATTCTACACAGCCGCTTCCGTGCCGCTCGGCGCCGGTCTCCAGCGGTTCTTGGTTCATGTGATGGCATCAAAGCGGTAATTCCAGCCTCCCGGATCGGGCTGCTTATCGAGATCCAGCCAATCGGGGGCGCGCGTGGGCATAAAATGGGTAACACGAGCCCGCTAGCGCCGAACCTGATCCTTTGCGCGGGCTTCGGATGGCGGAAGTTCGGAAGCTGCCTCTTTGTCTTGCGCAGCATCCGTCCATCCGCGCCCAACTCCGCACCGCATCGGCAACTCAATGACGATGCAAATGGACGGGACATAAAGTGGTTTCATGAGCCCTCCCCCTGTGGACAAGTCGTACGATTCCAAGACCATCAAACACTGCTTCCTTCTAGCCGGACTATCCTATACACTACTATACTCTTTGGGTCTTTTGCTGGGTTTTTATTTTTATCTTTTCTTTTTAAACTTGCACGTACACAAACAAAATGGAATTGCCAGCTTATGTCGACCGGCTTCGAAACGGGGAAGCGCCCAAGTTCCCCCATGACGCCAACACCCTTGCCTTTGCCCAGAACCTGGACTCGCAGGACAAGCTGAGCCACCTGCGCGATGAGTTTACCCTGCCCACCAAGGCATCTATCAAGAAGAAGTCGCTAGACGGCACTATCCCTGGTAAGACCGCCGCAACTTGGACCGCATCGCATACGACTTGTGATTGATTATTGACTCGCGTGGAATAGGCTCAACCCGGTCTCTCAATGGCACCAACGGCACCACCAATGGCCACCAGACTCCCCCCGAGGAGCAGGGAATCTACTTTGTTGGCAACTCCCTCGGAGCCCAGCCCAAGGCCGTCCGCCAGTACATTGACGCTCAGCTCGAGACATGGGCGTCGATTGGTGTGAATGGTCACTTTTCGCAGATGGGCAACTCGCCTCTCACGCCCTGGCAGGACATGGCCGAGGACTGCGCCATCAAGTCTGCCGACATTGTTGGGGCGTCCCCCAGCGAGATTGTCATCATGAACACGCTGACGGCCAACCTGCACATGATGATGGCCAGCTTCTACAAGCCCACCGAGAAGCGCCACAAGATCATCCTTGAGTGGAAGCCCTTCCCCAGCGACCACTACGCCATTGAAAGCCAGATTGTGTGGAACGGGCTTGTCCCCGAGAAGAGCATGGTCAAGATCCAGCCCGACGAGAACTCGCTGATCCCCACGGAGCGCATCCTGGCAACCATCGACGAGCACGCCGAGGAGACGGCCCTCATCCTGCTGCCCGGTATCCAGTACTACAGCGGCCAGCTGTTCGACATGCCCAAGATCACCGCCTACGCCCAGTCCAAGGGCATCGTGGTAGGATGGGACCTCGCCCACGCGGCGGGCAACGTGGAGCTCAAGCTGCACGACTGGGGCGTCGACTTTGCCTGCTGGTGCACCTACAAGTACATCAACGCGGGTGCTGGCGCCATCGCCGGCGCCTTTGTGCACGAGAAGCACGGCAAGGTCGAGTTCGACGCCGAGACGGGCAAGCCCATCTACCGCCCCCGCCTCATGGGCTGGTACGGCGGCGACAAGAGCGTGCGCTTCAACATGGACAACAAGTTTGTGCCCACGGCCGGCGCCGGCGGCTACCAGGTCTCGAACCCCTCGGCCATCGACCTGGCCAGCCTGTCGGGCGCGCTGTCCGTCTTCAACAAGACCAGCATGAAGGAGCTGCGGTCCAAGGCCCTGGTCCTGACGGCCTACGCCGAGCACCTGCTGGACCAGATCATTGCCGACTCTGGCAGCAGCGAGACGCCCCTGTTCCAGATCCTCACGCCGCGGGACCCGGCGCAGCGCGGCACCCAGCTCAGCGTGCTGCTGCGGGACGGCCTCCTGGACGACGTGAGCGCGGCGCTCGAGGACAACGGCGTGCTGTGCGACAAGCGCAAGCCCGGCGTCATCCGGGTGGCCCCCGTGCCGCTCTACTCCCGCTTCGAGGACGTGTGGAGGTTTATGCAGGTGCTCCGGGGGGCTCTAAAAGTCTAAACAGGCATGGGGGCCCATATCTCTCTCTCTATCTGTGATATATCCCGCTATCTGTGTGTGGGTTGAAAACAAAACTATTGGAGGGGATGGGGAGGATGGGGGAAACCGGAGAATAATGCGGAAATTGATTAGACATGATTGATGTTAGCGACCATTAATGTAACAAATATTTCAATCTTGAGTTTTTTTTCTTATTTTTATTATTATTTTTATTCTTAATAATAAGACAGCATTTGATTACGTCACTAAGTTGTGTACATGAGATCTGGAGCAAGCTTGCTGTGAGCATGAATACATAGTAGTTGTATTGGGCTTGACGTTGATTCGTCAATTGTCGCATTTCCCCCGATTCGAGCATGCTGAGCGACCTATCCGTTCTACTTACTACTGAACGGGCCAAGGACCGAGAACACCACCATCCGGGTCATTGAGCCGAGTTCAACCACCAAGTTTCCCCCCTCCTGTCCTCCCCTTGTAAGCAGAGCTCGATTGAGGCGTAGAAATTTGATTAATGACATGGCGGGTATTCGTCATTGTACGGAAGCCAAGGAAGAAGACAGGAAAAACTTGAAAGAAAAATGCAACTGCGGTTTGGGCGGAGAGCGGAAGCTGGCCCCTGTGTATCCGAAGTTCCGTCCCCACCAAGCTGTGGAGTATCATTGCATGCGCCCGTCATCAATATCACGCATTGTTGGAGGTTGAATGGGCCCTTTTTATTTTATTTTACCCTGACAGGCTTCGGCTTTACATGGCTGGTTGTGAAGCGAACCGGTCCGGCCTTGGGCTCATATGATCCTCCTTTGGCGAGCCTATAGGGAACGGGGTGGCGGCACGTTGACTGGCATCAGCGACGTCCTGTGAGTTGCATTAATTACATTGGAGGATGGTGAGGTGGGAAATGAATAACACGGGGGAATTTCAACTTGTTGACGGCAAGGAATCTCGGCAAAGGGAAAATAAAAAAAGGCAAGGTTTCAATGTTGAATTCTTTGTCATCAATTCCTGGCATCAGTAGTAATGCCATCAATATCTCACTTTGCAGTCGACCTGTATAACTTTAGATTACCTCAAATACCTTTTTGTTTTGCTCCCCCAGAAACACAGATAAGCCACCTACTCCGTTATTCTTTTGCGCAAGCCCGACCCAGGGCCAAGAACGTGCAGAAAAAGCCCCCCCCCCCTTCCCCAAACCCCAGGATTACGACGCTCAAAGATGGTGGGCAAGATCAATTCCGCCACCGGCATCTAACAAGGTAAACAAGTTGAGGGCTGACCCCGAGTCTCCGTCTATCCCGGCGTTTCCGGTCCAGTACGATGCATCCGGCGTCTGTAACATGGAATCGGTTATTCCGAAGAATGCAGAATCCAGGTCTCCAAACCGGGGAGACGCTGTTGTCTGCAGGCCGTTGTGTTGTAGGAAGGATCGCTCCAGCGACTCGCGCGGCTTCATGTTGGTCGCCGGGCTGGGTGTTTGAGCCATGTCATTGGACGATGTCGGAGACCTTGATACAAACCCGACATCGCCCGGGATTAAGCCAAATAATTGGCTGGAGCTTTCAGTGCGGCGTAGGCGTTCCTGTAGTTCCCTTCTCTCAAGAGACTCGAGCGCGATGGTCAGAAGCGACTGGGCAATGAGGGAATACTGCTTTGCATGGGTGTCGTGCTTTGAGCAGTGATCAAGGGCCTGTATGGACATGCGGGTGTACTTTTCGAGGATTCTGCCGAAGCCTCCCAGCAGGCCAATGCCGAGAACCAGGGAGCTAGCAAACAGCCATGACCTGGCCGAGTCAGCAGAGTACGGATAAGCAGTCAGATACAAGCGGACTCACACCAAGATAGGAACGCGGCCGACCAGGGCTCCCCGCTCAATCAGATCGATAATCGGATCTACCATCAAGCTTGCAGCGTCGATGCAGGCGTCGGCCAATCTCAGCTTCCCAGATGTCAGAGCGGATGGGCCGCTCGGCGGCTGCGACGCGTCGGATAAGCGCTGGCAGAGTTCGTACATGAGAAAGGGGCGTGATACCAGCATGACTGCATAGTAGTAGGTTGACAGAATCTGACAGGCGCCGCCAATCAGCGCCTGTTCTCGGGCTCCGGGGTCTGCGAGGATATCCTTCAGCGGTTTGAGCCACCTGGAGGCCCAGTCCCGCAGCTGCAATGAGATGCCCTCGGTCAATTGAAGCGAGATTTTCCTCCTAGAGTAGATTTCTGTCACCACTCCCTCGAGTATGAGGAAGATTTGCACGGATGCATTCAGCAGATCGGGCGTCTCGCTGTTGCCGTCCTCGGAGGAGTGATACGGAACGGTGCAATCGACGTCGGACGTGGCCGGCGGCCGGCCCATGGAGGAGCTCAGAAACAGGTCGACGACCCTGAGACTCTTCCAGAGGCGGTCTCGCTGGCGATGAACTTCGGGCCCAAACCGGGCATTGACCTCAGTTCTGTGGATTCCAATCGAGTATGCGGCGCGGACGGCAATGCCAAAGAACAGGAAGGCGCCATTGATCTGGCATGAGCAGAGCATGTAAAGGGTGATGAGAGTAAAGGCCTGGACGCTTGTGACGCTGAGGTTGCCGCTTAGATTGGCAAAGGCCTTGTCGCGCGCATACTCAAAGTAGTCCTGCGCGAGCTCCTCGTCGTCCATCTGGCGGCCAATGGCGAGCACGAGGAAATGGACAATGGACGCTGCATCGTCGGGTTTCTGGGGGAGATTGGCCCAGATGACGAGGTCCTGGACCAGCCTGTCGTTTTCGAACAGGTCGACCAATCCGGCGGACGTCGACAGGTAGGTTGACACGGCGAGGGGGATGGAATCGGGAAAGACGACTGGCACTTGGTTGTCGCCGGGGATGCGACGAGACTGATGCGCCGGGGCGTTTTCCAGAACCGAGTAACGGCTGGACTGGGGCGCAAAAGCGTTTTGCCCAATCTTGGCCGTGACGAGCTGGCGCACCGACTGGAAGAAGGAGAGGGGCGCGCAGTCGCCGACAAAGATGAGCTTGCCCTGGGCGTCGCAAACGAGGCGCGCCTCCCGGGGCACCTCGGTGTCGTCCTCGGGCGAGCCGTCCCCCTCGAGCACCTGATGGTGGCCGTTTACGTTTACGTTTCTGTTTGCGTGAGCATGCCTCGCCAAGTCTACGGCCGTCGCAGGCGTGGCGGGCGTGCTGTGCCTGGTCGAGTGCGCCGGCCGCGACTCCCGATCCGAGTGCGGCGGTGATCTCGGCGGCTGGGCCGTGTTGGTGGTGTTGCGGCGGCGGCGCTGGGGCGAATAGTGGCAGGCGTGCGGGCGCTGGCGGCGCGCGCAGTAGCTGCAGGGGAGCTTCCCATCGCACTTGACCTTGCGCGCCTTGCAGCCATCGCAGGCATTGGCGATGCGACTGCGGATGTATGGCTCCGACATTTGGTGGTGGCGGCGGCGACGACGGATGAGTGGGAGAAGTTGCCGTGTCTTAGCGCTTCTGTGGACCCTGTGATCCGACGGAAGTCGAGATTGCCCGCTGTTCCGGGGGGGTGGACGCGGACGCGGACGAGACCATGGGAGGGAGCTGAGGCGATGCGACCCGGCTGGCTGCTGCCTCCCTCGTCCGGTGACGAGGTGGGCCAAGAGACGACTAATAAATAAACAACCGGGCTTTGCTGGCTTGTGTCCATTGTTCTGGTCCACGATGGCTTGCTTTGCCGATGCCAGCCTACCCCTCCAACCCCCCAAAGTCGTAGTGGCTGCATTACTGCTGCAACGCCTAACGCACACTAACTGCGATGCACCACTGCTGTCTCGCCCGCCTGTACGGAGTAAGCTGCGGGATGAATGCCAGCTGCCGTCCCTCTACTGCTTACCTGCTGCCCCTGTAAATTATGATGGCTAAATTATTGTACCTGTAGGCTGTAGCTCTAACTAGTGCCCGCATGCTCGCCCGCCAACTACAGAGCCCAGAGCCCAGAGCCCGCCCATAAATACCAGAAAACCCGGCCTTGTCTCGCTGCAACCCCGCTGCGGGAATTGGCCAATTGCCGACAACACCCTGCTAAATTCGCCCTGGCCCACCCAACCAACGCAATTCGTAATGCCCCCTTTCCGCGATAAATGGAGAGAGGCCAGCAGGTCGTGACGCCCATTAAAAATACGAGGCAATTAGCCTGGGATCAACCTGAATCTATATCTACATCTACCTTCACTCGACCCCTATAACGACCCCAGTTGCGACAACACCACATCTTGCAACCAACGTGGCCGCTGTTGACACTAGATAATGCGCCCTCCCCCCCTCCATGTCAGCGGCCCAAGGCCTTAAGCCGATGACCGGCAATCTCCGCCATGGGATTGGTGCTTTCGCCTCGCCAGCTGTTGCTATCCGCCTTCGTTTACGGACCCGATTTGCCCAAAACTGCATGTCGTGTTATCCATTGCTGTTGCTGAGATGCTGGTCCAGTCGAATAACTTTCCACTTTGCCTTGCTCACAAGGCTTGCATCCGGTTTAGAAACGCCCAAGGGCAATTCGATGTTGGGCTAATGAATACCCCATTCAAATATCATACCTTAACCATGCCTGCTATGCTGTTTCACTTGTTGCCAGCCTGTCACTGGTTTGGCGTTTGACCGATACCACTAAGTAGCAGTGGTACCAGCAGCTCACAAGGGCTTAATGAAATTCTTCTTGCACCCCGAATAACGACCTACCTTCCGCCTTCAACATACCCCATTGCATATGAAGACTTTTCAGTCCCCCATAAGCGGTAATGGGATTCGTCATGAGACTTTAACCCCAAATTACAACCTTGGGGGGCCTCAGCCTCACTTTTCGAATTGCGCCCAGTAAGTTGTACTCAGCCTACCATACACAGCCATCCTCGCCTATGCGTCCCACGAGTCATTGAGGTCTCTGATACGGCGTCTTCACCCCGGACCCGGATAAAACTATCGGTCGGCAACCCGATTGATCTCGTCAAGATGTCATTGTTATACAATCCGCCCAGGTTTGTGATTTCATGAACCAGTCGGGCTTGTTTGGTGCCCGATCACACACATCTTATTCTTTTCGTACAACCAACATGTTGCATCGGGAATCTCGCTGACAAGGAATAGGATTGAAATTATCCCAGCGGATGGGACTTGACTGCATGTGATATTAATCGGACATGGGATTGGGCGTAAGTTATCTTACTTGTAGTAGAAACGCCGACCGGGAGATGTATTTAAGCGCGAAATGTCCCAGGGAGGTAGACTGCTTGAAAAATCACCACACACAGCAACCGCTGTCTTCGAGAGTGCAAATACAGCACATGATGTTTATGATGCACTAAAGTGTCGCACACTTCCTACTCAGCCAAGCTATTTTTGTATTTTACCGTGTTGTGTTCATTGCATCCTTATATTGGCATGGGCCCCTCAAGAAAATGGCTGACGGGCAGTCGTACCGGGACGGGGCCGGGAAACAACAACAGACGTTTACCCCAAAATGACAGAGGTAAAGGCATGGTTGTGGTAATAAAGCAGCAACATGTATCCAAAGGGGAAAAGCCCAATAAAAAGCACCAAAAGCAGTACAGGAAATGTGGACCAGGCAGCCCCAAGCAAGACGCCTCTGCTATGCTAGAGCTGATTAACGAGAACCACCTGCCTGCCTGTTGGGAAACAGAGAACAGGCCGTACGTAACGCTAGGGATGTAATTGGGAGAAACGGAACAGAACTTGGTCAGGTCGTTCATGTCGGACATGGACGTCTCAAACTGGGATACTACAAAGGTGAAATCAGTTGTGTCCTTTTGCCCTAGCACGGCCCTCGAAGAACTGAGGTCCTGCAGCCCAGTAATGGGGCGGGAACGGGTCGCCCTTATAGACGATCGTTCAAATGATGGAAAAATAACTGTTGCTCGAGACCGCAAGGGCCCACTTACAGCGCACCAACTTTACCTTGAGTTGTCGAAAAAGGTTAGCTGTCAGACACAACACCTGCCTAGAGCCCGCAACAATTTGCTAAGGCTGCATAGCGATTCCCATTCTCTGAGTCTGAGGACGGTCGGATAGAAGATAGCAAAGCGACACAGGAATACCAGGAAAAGGTTCAGCCAAATGCTGATCGCCGTTTGATGTACTTCAAGCCCCTCTTGTTGACGCTATAAACCAATGCTGAATTTTCAGATTCATTACAGACTTGAATCGATGGACAACTATGGCTCTCATTCTCACAGCCTCGGATCTGCAGGCTTGGGCGCTGAGGGATAGCCTATACAGGCATCTGGAATTCAAAAACTACATTGGCCACACAATTGCTGTAAGATCCTGATTATCACTGTTTGATCCACCTGACACTGTCTCAGTCAACTGGCTATGCTGTGTTCCAATACGCTTTTGACCTACCATTTTTCGCCTTGAGAACAGCAACGACACACAAGAAACCTGTAGATATTCGGAAAACTGACAACTGTATCCAAAGAGGCGTGCAAGAGCTGACCTATCTTTCCAAGCGGCCGGAAAAGTCGGCGACTCCAGCCGAAGAAGACTATCTTTTCGAAGCTCACACATCAGTTCTCGTTACTGGAATTGATGAACAGAAATGGGTAGCCTATTGCTTTACTGATACATATTTTGAGCAGGAGACTTTACGGGAGAGCGCTGGCGACTATCACGCACGTGCATGCGATGGGACTAGCTCATATCCAGATCCTCTTGCAGCTGGACTGATGGATTCCGAGCCGCCGCTATTGAACCCCAAGGAGTACTTTTTGGCTGTTTTTGATTTTCGAGTACAACGGATCAAGGGCGAATGGGTTGAATTGGTGGCATGGCTCGAGAGTAAAATCAAGGTACGCGTATGCGCAACAAAATCTGCGCCACACTTGATTTTGCTCGGTCCGCTCATGAGGAGTTAGATTGAAACTGGTTCAATGGTGGGACCAAACACCTCGTATACAAAAAATACCGACAGTCTATCACGTGCGAGGCGATGTCGCCATTGGGCCGATCAGACAACGAGGCTGTTGTCCCAAGTATCTGAGTGTCTGAAAACTACAATTGACCATTGGGACTCTGTAGAGACGCGGGGAGTATTTAAACCACCCGCGGCGCCGATTTCCAGACACCTCTCCTCAATCCAGGCCAGTTTTAAAGACCTCGAGGGACTTTTGAAAACTCTCACTTACTTGCACCGTATTTGCGATCGATATGACTCCAGTGTAAGTTGGCATGGGCGGTGCATAATTGAAGCAGGCATTGATACCTGACCAGATATCATTTTGCATAAACCACGAAGGCATTCAAGATGCAAAAGCTCAGGCCCGAAGCACCCAATCTGGTCTAATAATGAGTATAGTTATTATTTGTGTAGGTCATCTCAGCCTATTGCACCGATTGCATCTCACATCTTAGTTCTTCTCGCCCATTGCACTTGCAGCAAGCATTTTGTCAATGGAACCAAGTGCTATTCCTTCATTCTTAGGGTCAAGTAATGCATCATTTTTCGCCCTGGCAATCATTATTTCAGTTACTTCTTGGATGGGGGTTGCAGGAGTGTTAAATCGGGAACGGATTCGGTTCAAAAATACCGCCATGGGTACACGGCAGGGGCCAGACTTGGAGACCCAGTAGATGTTAAATATGGTGCGTAAATTAGTCTACTATTGGAGTGTTACAAATGACTTGATTGCCCAGAAGTTTCATGATAACAAGTGGAGACAACACCCAGGGCCTTCATATTCACATTGTTATACTAGACCAGTAGTGGAAAATGTCGATCTACTTGGTGAATGCAGCGATAATAAACTCGGCGGAAGGTGAAATCCACTCAGGAAATGTGTAAGAAGTGTGTGAAAATTGGCAAAATGCACCAGACGAGTCGCATACCTATTAAAACTTGTCAGAGCAATATTCTAGAGGGCTGTGGCACTTTGTTGTCAAAAGAACAAAGGGCGCCCTTGGGGGGCAAATGGAACTGACTTGATCGCCATAAGCGCAGTTGACAAGCAGCCTATCTTGAAAACTTTCCGGAAATTCGTTGGCGATGTAAGGGTCGCCAAAGGTAACAACCGACTTGATCTTTCCGTAAAGCGACTCGGGAATCAGTTCCAGGGCACGATGCATGACCATGGCTCCCTGAGAGTAGCCCACTAGAGAGAATGTCTGTTTGGGGCAGAGTGAGCTTTGGCTTGCGATACGGTCGGCAACGTCTTTGGCCCCCTCCCCATAGCTATTGGCAAAGTCACCGCTAGCAGGGTACTGTAGAGTCAAAAGTTAGATTCATGGGAGCAGTATGCTTGTCTGGCATTGGAGTACGAGGACTGACCTGAACAGGGTATCCGCGGGATCCTTCCAGAATCTCAGTAACATTACCGATGAGTGGGTCTCCAACACGGTAGCCATAAGTTCCAGGCTCAGAGGTTCCTCGAGCTGTGAGGGAAAGGTTAACTGACACTCCGTGACGCCTAGCATCGAGCCTGGGCAAAGGCGTCCCAGCGGGGTCACTTTACCTTCAAGAATTTCATAGTCGGAACATCCAGAGGGGACATCATCTGGGTTCACAGGAATAGCGGCCCCAAAAGGAGGGTCATTGGGGTCGGACCCAGGGTCTGCCGGACATTCCTGGCCGACGACAAGTAGCGCAAGGGCAAGTACGGCACCAACTGCGGGACGAACCATTTTGGCCGCTGAGTCTTTGATTTGACAGTGATTGCTTGCTAAAACCACTGGACGAGTTGATGCAATACATCTACTCATATTTGAGCGCTATTCAGTCCTTTTTATATTATAACGGCGGCGCATGGAAACGCATGGCGGCCATCCTGAAGCGACTAGTTGACCGGGGCCGGTTACCTGATATTCCATCTCCTGCACGCGAGTGGCCCGACTTCCTTTCTCAGGTTCGACTATTAAGCTCCGTGTCCGAATAAGACAGGTTTGCGGCCGAAGTTGATCCATTATTGCGTAGTTTGAGCCATCGCCAATGGGTCATTGGATGCCGGCTGTCCTCTCCCGTGGAATCCCGCGGTTTACCCAGGCCTCGGAAAGGGAAATGGCGCATGGCTGTTCCTAAGCTTTCTGCGGCGTATTAAGCTTACATTTCTGCCATGTGCCATCGGGGAACTATCCCAAGTTGCTGCGCCAAGTAGCGTCTGGATGGAAGCTCCGAGGAGAATCGTAGGATGATAGGCGGGGAACCCGGTCTCTTTACCCACATCTGCTTCCAACGCCGACATTTTCAGGCGGGGCAGAGTGAAAAGGGCCGATCTGCTTGTGCAAATTTTGTGGACAGCGACCCCTGTTTCTATTCCCGGATTAATTTCCTGGAGGCTGGCATAGGACCTGCCCAGTCTGGTGTTTGACGACATGACTCGTGGATATTGGGAAAACCCCCAACTGGGTTGCGAAATGAATTAGCTTTCGAGGAACGCTATGCTGGTAGAGGAGCACGGAAATGATGGAGAAAGAATATCGGCTTTATGCAAACGAGACGCGACCGGAATCAGACGATGGGTGTGATGCATGCGACACAAAGAGGTATCGACTGGAATTGGTGCCAGTGCAAGTGTTGTATGACTTACTGTTGACTAAAGAGATTTGCAAACTATAATGCCAGCGGTTGCATTTTTATAGTTGAGTTGTATGGAGCACGGGTCGTTTTAGGACTGCCTCAAGTATTGAAAGGAACGAGCAAAGCCAGCTCTACGAGGTAAGGAAATCAAAACGTCGTCATATTGGAGTTAAATGTCTGCTGTTGAGAACACGGAATGCTGATACGACAAGTATGCTATTGGAAGGGATTGTCCGAATATGGACGACATGGGGAGGGGATAATGGCCTATTGGTCTTTCCCAGCTTCCTAATTAGTAACCTGGTGGATTATTGTTTCCAACAACGATACAGCGCGCCGAGCTTGGAGTCGAAATAGGGAATCCGGGACATGCTACTATTTACGACGCGATTCTAGGTCTGCTGACCTAACGAATGCCATAGTTCTGTGGCCCTGAAATATATTGTATTGCCGAAAATGTATCCAACAATAAATTAACTAGACAATTACTATGGGGTATCAAGATGGTAACCTATATCCGTTTGTCCGACAGTTATGATTGGGACCACTTAAATTCACGATTAATCTATATGAAATAAACCTCTTTAGTTTGATATCACATATATTGTATCCTAAATTACAGCCCTATCAAGAAAACGGTTATTTGAAGGTTTGATACTCCTGAATAAATTCAGTGATAGAGCGTGTTAAATTAACCTCGCGCAGGACCCCGGCATGAAACATCTCGTGGTACCATAATTTAGTGTCCGGAATATATTAAGACGCTGTCTACACGTTAGCCATGGTCACAATAGTGGCCTTAATCATTCGTGACTCGCTCGATCCCCCAACCTATGCGAGTGAAGACTTCTGCGCCGATGGTAACAATTACAATGTTGCACAGCGCAATTACTCCAGTAAGAATGTCCCCATCTGGGCCTGGTGCATAGGTGCCTGGAACGCCCTCTCGTGCGTTGTCTAGTCGAGTCCGCCCACGGCATGTTGAGTTTTTTTTTGCCGACTCCAAATTTTCGGGTCTTAGTCCCATTCGGACGTGGTTGACATGGCCCGAATAACCTCCTCGACGGTGCATGTTAGCTCACTGAATAGCCTTCGAATAATGATAGGATCTGGTCTATTGGAAATACCATTTGGAATGATTTGATCCCGTATAAGCTCCTAGAGGGGCTCTTAGGGTACCATGAGACCTGCAAAAGAAACATGCCCCAAGGACGCCATGTTGTTTGTTCCAGTCCGGCGAATGAGAGGGTCAATACCACCCGACGGCCATTTTGAATTCAAGGCAACCAATCAGCTATCCCAAAAATTCTGCTCTAACTATTATACTACTACTCCAGGCCAGACTGCAATAGTATAGGCGCCCAAGTATGACTGCACTGGATGCATTGAGTAGCTGGTATACACGGCAATGGGGGTGTTGTTGGTGGCTGCGAAAGTAAAAATTTGCACTTCTCGGTTTACAGGACCGGCTAATTTGGCGTCTTGCGTCCAATGTCCAGTAAGAGGGTTCAGATAATCACGGTTGGCGTTAAAGTAAGCATTGCCTGTCGAGTAGCCTACCTTGGCCGAGACCATACAAGACAGAGCCTGGCTCACTACAGCAGCAGCAGCAGCAGCAGCTAGGCTGGCATATCGATAGGGATTTACATTGCCCCAATGCGATCGCGACAGAGCCTCAGTGCCACATGGAGCTCCACCGCGCGCGTGTGTATACGAAATAATGATATTTGGCTTGGTTGTGTCGAGGAGTAATGTCCACTTTGCCTGTGCCGACCCTGAAGTCATCTATATTGCTGCCGAGTGCGCTCAGGAGGAAGACGCATACTATGGTTAATAGTCTGTAAATAGAAGTACAAAGCAAACATCTGCACAAGTGGCTCTCCGAGAATGACTCTGCCGTTTTTAGCCTGACTGATGAATGAAACAGCAGTCAACTTACAAAGATAAGCTGAGAGGGGTTTAGATACTATGACATATACGGAACTGCAGTTAAATGTACATGCAGCCCGTGTTGAGATTATTAAATTTGGTATTTTCCGGTTTGATGGCCATCTAAAAATTCCCACGTTCCTTTAGCGACAAATTCCGGCTGGCATCCGCTTCCGAAGCCGCATGGTTGAACTATATTTGAACATTTCTAATGCGTGCAGACACTATCAATTTGAGATGGTAGGCTAAAGTCTCACTCTTTGAACTCGCGACACTACGGGCTGATGCATATGATTCTGCCAACCTGATTTCGCGGTGTAGGCATAATAAATTGAAGCATATGGCTGCGCAAGAGTATTGTTTACCGGGATAATTGAGGTGCTCTCCTCTATCCAGCAATCTTGGCCCCACCCTCTACGCTCCTCAACCAATTGCTCCAAGTCGAACATCTCGCCGGGATCAAAAGTGCATCTCACCAGTGATTTGCCTTCTATGATTCGCTTTAATGCCATTGCATAAAGTCGGTAATCACAGTAAAAGAGATTGTCGTCTTCGGGCTCCACAATGAAAAAGTCCCGGGCACGACATTCCTTGTACATAACTTCTTGTTCCATTTCTTTTAGGACATAATGTTGAAAGATCAGGGAACATGCTTGGTCATCTGGGTCACCGTCCAAAACTACAGTCATGGAGTGGGGGGGGGGGGGGGGGGGACGCCTGAGGCTTGAAGAAGAAAAGGGGAAAGGCCCCGGGTGGAAACCCCGCAAAAACAGGGGCGGTGGAGATGGCGATGGAAAGACGTCTTGAGGTCTTCACAAAAAAAAAATCCCCAAATTGTGGACATCGGTTCACCAGGGTTTAAACGCGTGTTGCCACTAAGATTGTGGCGCCCCAAAAGAAGATGTTGCCGCC
>JAHVYB010000011.1:0-111159 GCA_020623695.1 Calonectria henricotiae | reverse complement strand
TACTCAAATACTTTGTTCTTTTTTTTTTTCTTATATATAATAATTCCGAAACTAAACAAACAGACGATAAAATCAAGAAAGCTCGTCTGTGATCTCCCGCCTCACAGAATAATATTTCTTTGTCTTTTTTTTCTTTTTATTTTATTTTGTGTCTGTTGACTTGGGGGGCGGGGGGGGGGGGGAGGGGGGCGGGGGGGGGGGGGGGCGGGGAGGGGGGGGGGGGGGGGGGGGGGGGGGGGGGGGGGGGGGGGGGGCATTCCCGCCGGGACCAAAGCATCAGCCTCGATAAGCCACTGCTGTAGACCCTCAGACAACAGGGATGTACGGAATTGCGTAGTGAAACGTCTTCTGAGACTATCCCATAAATCAATCTCCCAATCTTGGAATGCAGTTCTCCAGAGTTTAACTCGGCGTTCGACGTAAAGATTTGGACGCCGTAAAAGAGATTGTAACGGCCCAGTGACTGCCAAGGGAATTTGTCTGGTGGATCCTGAATGGCAATGACGTCCCACTGGCGAGACTCATTCGAAACGTGGTTCAACAGACAGCGAACCCGTTCCGGACTTTGCTTCACGTTGACTTGGGCAACATGGAAGTGAAGGTCAGACGCCATGGCGGGTAATGGGCTGTGGCTCAACAGGAGAAGAAACTATGCAGATGTTGAGAGGTGACGCACAGACAGACAGCCTAGTCATGGAGGAAAAACACGACCACACTTGAATTGTTGAGAGTTTGGGTATGGAAGAAATAAGGGAGACTGAGAATATGTAATTGCGTGGGTGGGTGCAACCTGCTGTTATAATTCTCTGAATTTCTCTGAATGGCGAATTTATTTTACATCTTCATCATCGATGGTCTTACATGAAGCGGAATCTGTATGGAAAGATGGGGGAATGACGGTTCAGCGCAACGCAAAATTCAACGCATTCAAAATGTGCAACCGTTGCCGGTTCACGGAGCAACGTTGTTTGGCACCAATGTCTTGACCTCCAGTTTCCCGCATCCCAATTCATCCCGATTGACAAGCAAGTCTTTTCTCAATCCATCATGCGACCACCGTTGGCTTGACCTTGGCGCTCGCCCGTTGCAACCGCTGCCAAAAAATGACCCAGGGCCCAATGCTTGGCACTCACTGGGCACCACCCCTGCCCCATATATTCTCTGTGCCGACCACGCCCTGCAACAATGGGGCGAGCTCCATCGCACAACAGCGGCGTCAAGTCGCTCTCGTCTAGTGGTTAGGACATTTCGTTGTGGTCCAAATGAGCATCCCGAGAAAACCTGTGTTCGATTCACAGGAGCGACAAACTCGCTCTCCTCATCTTTTTTTTGTCCGTGGTCAAGGGGCATTCCGTTTTTTTGCCCTCTTGTTTTATTTTTATTTTTGAATCAATATTTTTTCAACCCCCCCAAAAGGACGCGCTTTGTAACAATGAAACTTCCATATACTAACCACTTACCCACACCACAATCTATGTTTATTGATTACTGAATCTCCAGGGTTTCTTCATCTTTGATCGACATTGTCTCGGTAAACCCTTCACCACGCCCACCCCCGTGAGCTATTCCACAACCCAGACTGGAAGGCTTTTGACGATGATACGAACCAGGTTGTGTCCATTGTTGATTCCTGGCTCCAAGACCACGACCCCGAACAGTACGTCTTTGTCAACTATGTAAATTGTGCCAATCAATTCCTTGTCGGGGCACCCTTCAAGAACACCAATGCAGTTCCTGTGTATACTCATAAGCATTTTACAGTACATGAGCTTTTGGGCTATGCAGAGCGTGGTGAGTGTACTACGGATGACAAAGATTGGAGACAAATGTGCCATCCTAACCATCTACATTTTTTTCATCCTCACTTTCGCCTTTCTATACAGAGTTTTATAAATAGACAGATCAGACAGATCGACTACTTAAAAATACCGATGTTTAAAGGCAGAGAAATCATCATTTTCTGCGTAATCACCCCCAAATTGGGCCAATTTCTACATCACTCGACCTAGGTCGGCTGTTAACCGTTTGGCTCCCGCCAATCAGAACCTAGTGAGAGAGCAATGGGACGCTTTTGCCCCCCGCTAACTTAGTTGGAGGAGAATCACTGGTGGAGGTCAGAACAGTTGTCGCTCCCGCGCACCAAATACGGCTAGTACTTGTTGGAGGTCCACTTCGATGGACTCGCTCCAACCTGTACATCTCACGTGAAGTGGAGGATGGGTTGGAAACTCACGGGGCTCTCCTTTTGAGCACGAATGACATCTTCGTACTGCTGCAGCAGCACTATTCCCTCAGGATATTTCAGTATCACCAATCGCCTATGCCTTGTTCTCACCACCGCAATGTACAAGCCAGCCCCGCCTCGACCAAAAAAGACCAGCATTGTTCGTTCCCGCACCGGTTGCAAAACCTGTAGGGCACGTAGAAAAAAGGTCACCTCTCTACGCATCTACCGGTACTAGTGGTTCAATATTTTGACAATCGTTAGTGTGATGAAACCAAACCCACCTGTAGCACTTGTAAGCGACTTGGGAAACGCTGCGAGCCCCTCGAGACAAAGTTCGAGTTCAAAGAAATCACCGTGCTCCATGCGGGGAGCACATCGTCACCGAGTCACGATACGCAGTCCGGCATAGAAAGCAACTTATCAGACAGCGTTTCATTGTACGCGTCCAAATGCGATACACGACATGATGGAATTACTACTGGCCCGCAGAGACCCGATTTATCTCTCCCCGATTACTGCATTAATACAGAACGGGGCGAAGGGCTTCAAGAGTGGCTCACGCTAACTACATATGACGGTACACCAGTGGAGACTTTTCTAAATTTCAGTCCTCCCGCAGGATTTCAATTAAACCTGGATGCTGATGATACCCCTGTAACGGGCAGCGTCTCATTGGATAATCATCAATTTGTTTTGCCATTAAACACTGGAGATGAATCCCTACAACAATACCCATATGCAGAAGATGCATATCAATTATCCTTCAGTCGGGTCAGCTCTGGCTATCATTCAGAACAATCGTCTCTAATTATTGGGGATTTGGACGGCTGTGGAACCTCTGATTCTCTGGAAAGAGTACCCTTCTCTAGTACAAATAACTTCCTTGAGAATCTGGCACAGCCTTGGTTTTTAGAACCATTTCCAGCATCGAGTCCGGAGATGTGCTATATGAATCTTTGGGATACACAATGCCTCCCACTATTGCATCCAGTATTTGCAAGATTCAATATCTTGGAGAATCTATCACCTGTTGAGGTTGATGCCATCATGGCACTTTCGGCCTGCCACATTAGTCGGGCCCTCCCCCAGAAGAAAGCGTTCAGCAAATCTGATATTCCAGGTATGGCTTTTGGGCCCAATAAATCTCACCAGACACTCAGCCAGTATTATTATCGCTCGGCAATTCGCCGAGTAGCGTCTTGGGTAGAGAATGATGGAAGATCAGACGTAGGGTCTACTCTCGCAGTTCTCATCCTCTTTTGCTATCTCGAATCTTCCATGGGCAATTTTTCGGAATTCGCAATGCACTCAAACGGGATTGACATTATTACAAAACATCGGTCTGGCAAAGGTAATGAACAGGTTAGACTCGAATCTGGGCTTCTTGCCGCTCTGCTTCAGGCTCGAATGCAAAACTGGTGGAGAAGATTTTATTTCAGCACACCTACTTTCCAGAAAACCCCAATTTCTGCTCTTCTTCAACCTAGACTGGAAACTACTCTATACACGGCAGAAAACAGAAGGGTCCTGATTCTATCAGTGTTATGTGAGTCATTAAGTCTTGCTTCTATGAGGCTGGTGCGATTTTGGGAATCTCCTGAAGGAATTAGGCTACGATCCGAATCTAGCAGAGCAAGCCAAATGGAGCCGAGTCAATCTAGTAATAGCACGGCTATTGAATTCAACTGGCAGGAGTATTATGAAAAATTGGGTGACACACAATCAAAACGCCTGAAGGACTGGAATTCTCATTTACCGCTTTCCGAATTACCTGTCGAGTCGTTTGCGAGAGCAAGGAGGCAACCGTCGCTTGAGGAGGAGACATTGGAGATTCAACCTCTTTATTTCAACAGTCATGCCGCCGCCATGAACTATGCCTATTACATCACAGCACTCGTGATTCAGCACACAGCACAAGAAGTTCCCACATTTGACCCAACTACCAATGATTCCGAGTTTTGGGTTTTAATCATGCTTCGTATCGCAGCAGCAATCAAGTGGGAAGAATGTGTTCGGTTCAATGCATACACCATTGGATTTTCTGGGTTGTTGCTTACTTGTGCGCTCAGATCGCCAAGATCAAATGTCGGACTTTGGATACAGGATTGGTTGGAAGAGCGTCATCGAATGAGTGGATTTGAGGAGGGAAGCTTTCCGGTCTTGCAAATTCTCCAGGTTCTCCGAGCCGTGAATAAAGAGCGCAGTAATGGCTACGATGTAATGGGCGTCTTTCAGCCAACAGATGACGGAGGTGGAATAGGAAAATTTGATTCATACCACAGCCAACGGATTACTTCCATTCTAGTTTATGAAAGGTGTCGCGAAACCGGCCAGTTATTGTCCAAGGAGATTCCACTCTACTAGACGAAGTCGGGCAGACAGTGAGGCAGACATTCTATGCAATTCCAATAAATCATCTAAATTATTTTATTAACAATCACTGACTGTACCAACGGGCAACGATGGGCAAGGTTTAACGATGCTATATTCAAGGCTAGATAATTGAAGGAGCTTTGGAGATACGCTTCGTTGCATCTCTACACTAGCAGATTGAAACGTACGTACTCATTACCATCCACTTGCCCTGACCCAGACATCCGTAATTACGGAGCCAAAAGATGCATCGCTTGAGTCAACAACCAGGTACCAGTCATACAAAGCACCCGTGATGCATGCATGGTTTGGGTATATACGGACACTTTCTCCAACCTCAAGGGGTATAGCGGGGACATTTTCAGCCTCCCCGTCCTTTTCCCAAGCAACAATAGAGTGCTCCTGGCTAATCCTTTCAATAATGAGACGTTTTTCAGTCCCGGATAAGGGGACAGACCCGCGGTGAACAACTCCCCACCCCTTGTATGATGGGCAAGGCTCTCGACCGAGCCCAAGCCCTCCTACAGCAAGAAGGGCTTCGGGCTGCGAGCGCTCCTCGTCATTATAAACACTGCAGACCTCGGCAATGACAGAAACCGCAATCTCCTCGTCATAGCGGCCGAGAAAGGCTCGTGACTTGGTGGACAGCTGCTGCATATCCAAGACGGAATAAACTCCGGCGTGGAGCTCAAGCTTCGTCTTGAATCCACTTGGCGATCCTCCTATGACCTCTCGGAGAGTTCTGTAAAGAGATGCCCCATGATCCGAGCCCACTTCATGGCCACGAGTCAGGTTTTCGATGGCAGTTACTTGCGGTGACGCACCAACGCTGATGACAAGTTCTCTATCTTTTGGAAGAAGGGAAGCGTTGATTTCCAATACATTTAGACATCCTTGAATCTCCTCTTCAAGTGCAGTCAGAGCCTGTTGAGGAGTCGTATTTTGGTAGGAAAGGCTGCTATGCGCATAGAAGCCCTGTAACCGCACCTCGCCTTTTAGGTCGAGCTCGATGATGAGCTCTAGCAGCCCACCTCTATTAACTTTGGACGGGATGATCCCTGCCCGATGGTAGCCAGTGTCGATTTTGACAAAAATGCCAGTGGGGAAACCCGTCAGCTTGAAGATGTCAACCAAGCCCTTGAGCTGCGATGGGTGGTCAACGAGCATGGAAATGCTGTCGTCCCCCAATTGTCGGCCAATATCCGCAAGCCTTGTAGCTTGGGAGCGAGGAAGAGGGATTCCATAAAGAACATTAACCTGTCGTCCGGCACTCTGGTATTCTTTCAGTAGCGGCATCAGGAACTCAATCTCAGCAATTGTTGAGGCAACTATGTTGATATCGCGTGACGCTGTGCCAAGTTGCAGTCGTGTACCTTCTATAGTCTACAAGTATTTCCGACATTTGATAAGAATTAATACAATGGGTGGTTGAAAATCAGAGGGTGCCGTTTACCTTGTGAGTCTTGACATGAGGCCTAAATTCCGCTCCAAGAGTCTGTGCTGCCTCCAACATAGACTCACAATGTCGCTTCATCTTTGCAATGTCCAAAATAATGGCAGGTTTTGGCACATCTGAGACATCTTTCCCAATGTAATAGTTTTGAAGTTCCTCTTGACGAGGCACAGTTTTCTGGGGTACAGGCATCGAGATGGATTTAAAACAAAAAGATTCTCAGGCAATCAATCATGTATGATTAAAGAGATTGAAGAAGGTTCAATATCAAGGAAATCTCGGAGGAGCCCAAGCCATATAAATAACATGCATGCTGTCGGAAATTATCCACGACATCGGGTGAGTTGCACTCGTGGTTTGGACGCGCTATACTGCTTTCAGGTAACGGGAGCGATAGATGCGGGGCGCAGTGTCACTTTTGTATTCACATGCCTTTTCAGGTTTGGTTTGAAGAGAACAAAAATAACCAATAGGTATGTATAAAAGAGAAATAGAATCCACTAAGAAAATAAATTTCCATGAGACTTGATGTAGAAGCGATTTGTACAAATCAGGCTAAAGGCGCCATCACTCTTATTGGGTGCTGCTGGAAGTGTGCCGCGTCAGAGTGTGGAAATATTCAGGCTGTAAACTTATACTTAACAAGGGTGCTAATGCGGGTGTCAGTCTTAGACCTGACGAAATGGAATGGTTGACTTCCCTCCAATTTGCTGCAAGAGGAAATATTAGAGCTAAACGGCGGAAAGCTAAGCCTATTCCGCCAGTAGATCGACACAACCAGGATACTTGTACTATTGGGCTGGCTACTGATTGAATAAGACGACAAGAGTTTGAATGAAACGAGGTAAGGCTGGGGTTGTTGGGAATTGGGCTGTTGTCAAATGCACGTGTCTATGTGTCTGACTACCGTAAGAACTCGCGAAATTCGTCCATACTGTGGGTCCGTGGCTTTATAGATATCCAGTATATACTAACCATAGCCAGTTAGCACAGTAAGCCTCATCTTAATCTGATGACTGCCATTCGGCGGTTGTGAGACAGAAATCTAGTGCATTTCCTTTAGTGGCTTAGTAGACATAATATGTTTGGTGGCTTCTACAAGCCACGGCCCCGCAGCATGGACGAATTTCGTGAGTTCTTACGGTAATTCCATATTAGGATCGCAGAACAAGTTGGGATTGTCCGGCTATTCAGGCAAATCGAAAAGCACACACAAGGTCTATCATTTCACTTGACTGGCTGAAGTATAAATAGACTACTGAGGTACAACTGAAATGTTGCTCTTATTTTAGTCAGCCATGCACTACCTCTCGATGACGGACAGAGGACGGATGTTGTGATGCGTCACTTTGCGGACTAATACAATGCTTCTGTACCAAACTAGTCCAAGTAGACTAGTACATTATTGATCAATGACAATTCGACGGACTCGGCAGTCTGGGCAACGATCTACCCTGCAATTTGGACATGACTTATTCGACATGGGAATTCTAGTTGTGGGACAGTTGCAGCACTCCCACAAAATAACTTCGGACCTCCTCTTTAGGGCAAATTGTATTATCAGCTTAATGATATTGTGAAAATTCTTGAGTAATGACATACCATTTCGTGAATTGTGATTTCAGTGCCAAACAGGGCTGGTACATGTTGCCATCTTTCCGAAACTGGGGTACTCTCACTCTCAGAGTCGACTTGTGAGTCGTTTGTAATGACACGCTTATTCCGTATTAGTGCCATTGCAGTGGGCTAAATTACCAGCAACACTTGACCGTTGATTTCTTCCGGGGCGCATTGGGAGGATCACTTACCTGTGGTGGCTGCATTGTCGTTTTGAGAAGGGTATAGCCTATGACCGCAGTCTGTGGCTGCATACCAAGGGTTTGTAATGATTTTGAGGGTGTTTAACAAGTTAATATGATTATTTATTCAACTGATTCGAGGCGGCGGTTGTGCAAGAATTTATAGAAAAACTAGGAAGGGGAGAGTTATGAGAGGACTGGGGCTATTCGAGCCATCGAGACGGGTTGAAACGGCGTCCATTGTCTTAGGACAGCGCATCTAGGTTACAACTGTGGCGTGAAAAGACGCATCCGGCATTCCTTTTCGTCACTATGAAGGAAATACCGTTGACCATTGTGATACAATTGTGTCGCAATCAAGCTCAGCGGGTAGGCAGCAACTGGGTTTTGCCTTTTGCCCACCCCATCGTGAACTGCACGACGCGGGAAAAATGCCTCGGTAGTTGTCGGAGTTGAAAGCGGAAATAACTACCATGGTAACCCCTCCCCAGGTGATTGAAGTGTCTAGGCTCAAAAGCCTCGATGCGTCATCGCCTGCATCGTCAGGTCTCATCGGGGTCGAATGGGGATGGAAGAGTGAGTTATCCCTTGCATCCTCAGTTGTTCAGGTGCACTGACCAATCGACCACGCTGTGAAATTCTAGCAGCCATGCCAGAAATAGATCCATTGAGCGCGCAAAACATTGTGTTTGAAGGGTGAACATTCCACTGGCTAGTGTCAATCCCGTGAAGGGAGACGGCGCTGAACCGGGGGAAGGGGGTGGTGAGGAGTCGAGTCTCGCGTCTCATGTCGTGAGATCAGCTTATGCCAATCAACGGGTGTGACATGATTGGCCTCCCAGTAAGATGGATCACCATTCTGATTCCCAATTGTCTCGGATCCAATACGGGCCTTTGTCTCCTGGTCACTCGATGCCAATTGACATTGTTGCACGTGCTGAAAGCGACCCGGCAGGCTCTTCGCGTAAAGTAGAAGGAAAAGAGGGACGAGTCGCGTCATTGGAGTGTGGTGATAGGATGTCAGTGACTGTGGAGACCAACAAGCAGGCAGAATCGGGAGGGGTAGAGGGTTCAGAGACATGACATGCTACAGGTCATACAAGACGATCAATTATTAACATGCTCGTGAATGGGAGAGGAAAGAAAAAGGACGTCTTTTTTTTAATTTTTTTAGGGTTCGCATGGATCAAGGCGCCAGAGTGTGGCAGAGGCAATCAAGACATTTTTTCTGAGAAGCGACGACAATGATTCACGGGTCACAACGGGACACAGGTTTTTTTTTTCTTTTTTTTCTTTTTTTCACATATGTATTATTCATTTCATTCATTCGTGCGAATTTGACCGCTTTGGTTTGGTGTTTCCTTTTTTACAACTGAACAAGATAATTGATGCCCGCCGTCACACAAATATTTCCCATTTACCTGGAGGTGTAACCACCGTCAATGACGATATCGGCACCGGTGGTGTAGGTGCTGGCATCGCTGACCAGGTAGACATAGGCGCCCTTGAGCTCCTTGGCGTCGCCGTTGCGGCCCATGGGGATCATGCTCCTCCACAGCTCCTGGGTCTCGGCGTCGATGAAGTCGGAGAGGCCGGTGTCGATGTAGCCGGGCGAGATGCTGTTGACGCGGGCAAAGTCGCGCCACTCGTTGGCGAGCGAGCGGGCCATGTGGATACAACCGGCCTTTGCGACGTTGTAAGAGGTCTGTTCCTGGGGGAAGTTGGCGATGTGGCCCGACATGGAGGCCGTGATGACAAAGGAGCCGTGGCCCTGCTTCTTGAAGTGAGCGCCGACGGCCTTGGCACAGTAGGCGGTGCCGTTGAGGTCGACCTGGATGACATGGTCCCAGTCGGCGGCGGAACCGTCGATGACTCCGGCGTTGGCGGTGGCTCCGGCGCTGTTTGTCACATCTCAATTAGCCTCATGGCAGCGGGGGGCGTAAGGAGGAGGGGGAATTGAAGAGTGAGAATGGACAGGGAAAGACAATTGAACAGAGGCAGGGACGGAGTGAAGGGGGGCCAGGACGGCAACATGAAACTCACTTGGCAATGAAGGCATCAATCTTTCCAAAGTCGCCAATGACCTCGTTGACGAAGCGCTCGACGTCGTTGTAGTCGGCGCTGTTAAGTTTGTAGGCCTTGGCCTTGACGCCGTAGTCCTTGATCAGCTCCTCGACGTTTTTCTCAGCGCCCTCCTTGCGGGAGGCGTAGGTGATGGCGACGTCGGCGCCCATCTCGGCGCAGCCTCGGGCGGCCTCGATGCCCATGCCGCGGGCTCCAGAGGCGCCGGTGACGACGACGACCTTGCCCTTGAGGCTAAAGAGGTCGGTGAGGCGGGAGGCTTGGGGGATGGGCTGAGGCATGGTGGGCTGTGGTTGTGGTTGTGGTTGTAGTCGTGGTTGTGGTGGTTGGTGGGACGGGGGGTGGTGATTATTGGGAATGGAGTCTTTTTTTTTCTTCCTTGAGGAAAAGTAAACAAAGGGAGGAGGGTGAGGATCGAAGCTATGTGGTACACAAATTCTACGAGCAAAGGGGAGGAGGCGTCCGGTATTAGTAGTCCCGAGTAGTACTACGCTCTGGCAGGCAAAGGGCCAAGCAAGCTACACCTTGTGGGTTGTGACCTTGTGTCTCGGCTCGAGCGGGGGAAGATGGTGAATGTGCCGGAGCAACGGTCCCATGTACACTACACCGGCCTGCAACAGCTTCCGGGGGAGCGAGAGGCTGAGAATGGGGCTCGGTGATGTCATGGATTAAGCTTCGAAAAAAAAAAAAAAGACGCCGAATGGGAGGGGGGAATAACAGAGACGTCGCTCAACGACGGCGACTACGCGGAATTGCTCAGCCAAGGGGTAACCTCGATGCCCCCCCCCCTCCCCCAGTTCCCTCCCTGTGACGTCCTAGGCTTTGTTTTGCCGTGGGCATCTTCTTGTTGGGGGAGGGGTGCCTTTCGTTGCACGCTGTCGCACACACAGAGGCAGGTGGCTGTACATGCATGGATGCGAATGCAGTGTCTTGCTCTCAGTGAAGGGTGAAAGGTGCTGCATTGGCACTGCAATGGACAGGCAGACAGGCATTCTGTACAGGCAGACTGTACAGGCATTCTGTACAGGCAGACTGTACAGGCATTCTGTACAGGCAGACTGTACAGGCATACAGGCGTCTCGCCGAAGCTCGTTTTCGCGCATGAACCACACGGTCCAAAGAGGGGCCGCACGCCACGGGCAAAGGAGGGGTCGAAAAAAGAGGGGCATGCAATCATGACGGGGAAAGGCCCCATTAGGATGATGTAAACGAGCGATGCTGACGACTCATGATGAGTGAGACGTCAACGCGATAAAGTGGTTATTTTTTCTTTCTTTCTTTTCCATTTTTCTTTTAATTTCTTTCTTTTTTCTTCTTTTTTTTTTGCCTCATTGTGGGAGCCTTGATGCAACGGTATTTGCTGTTCAATGCGGCGAGCGCTGCGAATGCTATCAAATGGTGTAACCCACTGGGCTGACTGCTCGAGCATGTGAAAGAGGGACAGCTTGCACAAGCTCTCTGTCTCTCTGCCACTCTGCCTTGCTCTGTCTCACATAGCTACCCCTGCCCACGCCCCATAGTGCCCCATTCATACCACACATCGCTCGCGTGTCCCTCCCCTCAGAAAACCCATGTATCTGGCCAAGCCTGAGCCTCGCCGAGAGCCCCCGAGCTCCCGTGTCGCCCGCATTGAGTTGTCGCGGCCCATAAGCTTGTGGAATTCTTTGTCATGTTGATTGAATGTCATGATTCACCATGATTAACACTTTTGCTACCTAAGCAGAGCGGTGGCAGCCCTCTTTTTTTTTTCTGGGCTGTCTCCCCTTTTCCCATCCCCGCTTCCCACTTTCTACAGCTCCATCCTCTGGACTAGCACTGCATCACCAGAACAACACAACACTGGGACACAGAAACAACTCTTGCGCTGTAAACAACCAGCCCGCCCATGCTGCCAAATCTCGGAGAAGTAATGCCGGGGGTGTAAACCCGTTTGACTGCACTCACCGTGCAGACAGGCCTCTCTTCCCTTCTTATTACGCGCTCCATCAGGGGTCAACAGGTCGACCAGGCCGTGACGTCACCCCCATGTAGCTCCCCTGTAGTTAGCTCCCCCCTTCGGGCCCCTCCCCACCATATGACATTTGCACTCGCCTCGCACTTCAACAAGAATCAGCTCATGACTTGTGTCGCATCGTATTCTTCCTGCTCGGCACCTCGTGCGCCATATAATTACTGCCGATGCGAATAACCACAACCATGCGCTTACTCTTCCACCCCCCTTAACCCTGTTACCCCCTTCCTCCCTTTCTGAGCCTCATTACCTACTGTTGCACTTTGCCAAGGTACCATCTTTATTTCCAAAGATCCGATCGCCTGTCTCGCCGGCCTTGACTGCTGACCTTGAACCCCACCTCAATCGTCGTCCCCAATGCCATTTTTAGCGACGTTGCACCCACCAAAAACTGCTCACTGTAACGCAACGCAGAGCACCCAGTCCAGCCCCAACTCAAAACCGCTGAGGCATCTTACTTTGCCCCCCAAAGCGACTGTCGGCCCGAGGCCGCTGCGCAGGTGCCCGAACCACCATGGAACGGGGCGACACCAACCATGACATGACACTATTCAACACCCACCCAAACTGACCCAACCCCCAACCCATTTTGCCCCCCCTCCCCCCCCCCCCGCACTGTCCTTGTTCGGCGATGTCGCCGGTCGATGCTGAACGCGAATCGGAATTATCTGACTTCTTCTTCTCCTTCCACATACAGCATTCGCTCGCGGCTAACGCGGGATCAGCAATCCCAAGCTTGCATTAGCATAACTATACATCGAATTGGCACTATTTCCATCTGGGCAGTGACAGTCCAAGGTAATCCCACCCATCCCATTCTGTTTGACTGCATATCACCCCCATGTTGAAATTGGTGAGCACTCCCACTGACAATGAACCTAAACCAACTTTATTAGTCAACTTATTAATATTTTCCGCCTCAGTTATCTGCCACACTCCCCCTACCCATGACCCTCCCCATGCTGACCCCGCCTCTGCCATGGCCTTGGCCTGGATTGCCTCTAGCTCGACCTCTACCCTGGCCTCGACCAGCCCTGTCGTTTGCTTCTTTCTGCCATTGCTCATTGTCTCGTAAAAGTGATCTCTTGTCTTCCATAAGGTGCCGTGGGGTTTTGCCACTTCCATTGCCTGGTCTACTAGATTATCCCCTCCAGCTTTTATCATCATGGCCAACATCTTGTCCTATGCCCTCATCTTGTCATCCGCTGTGGGGCCGAATGTTATGGTGCTCAATCCACGACCTGCTTCATGTACCGGTGTATTTCCTTGTTTGTTTTGAATATCGATTCCAGCTCCTCTCTTAAGCAAAAACTGCACAGCCTCAAACTGTAGATAATACACTGCCACATGAACTGGCGTATTTCCCTTCTCATCGATATCGCTAACTGATGCGCCATGAGCCAAAAGCACAGCAATGGCACCTGAATCGGTGGTGACCCCGTATGTCGATGGACGGATCAACCTATGCAACGCGGTATCCTTCTCTTTGTTTCGTAGACTTGCATCTGCCCCATTTTCACACAAGATTTCGATGACATGTATACCCTCTTTCCACTGCTGACCATAACACATCGAAGCATAATTCAAGGCTGTGTGTTCCCTTCATTATCTTGAACATTTACAACCTTTGGGTTTTCAGAAATTAGCAATCCAAGAGTAGCAAGGGTTCTCTGTACATGGTTCTGGTCCTCTGCAAAGCCATCGCCTGCCACCTCGATATTTGTGTGAGCGGCGGCCCAGTGAAGAGGCAGACGCCTCATACTGTCTCTTCATGAAGCCATGTCGGCAATTTAGTTTCCTTTGCCTCCGAGGTCAAGCAGGGCTTTGATTCCATTAATGTTAAAATGAAGACTGGCGATAGAAAGTTCATTGAGTGCGATGATGCTCCTCATTAGCTCCCCGAACTCATTTTCGACTAAAATAGCGCCATCCTGGTCAATAATGGGCTGAGGGCAGTGGTCGTCGTCTGTCTCATATTCGTCCGACGGGAGTTTCCGAAATTCTCGCCAAGGCGAATCCGGAATAGGAACAGGCTGTAGAGGCACGATGTCTCATTAGGTGAGCCGCTGCAGATACCATAATTCGAGGGTCTCAATGGAAGGCGGCTTTTTTCATGGTTCTGCCACCATTATAGACTAAATATCACCACTGGAAGCAAAAGGCGAGAGGAGTCACTGGGCCAGTTCCAAAAGTGGATCACCGCACGGCAAAGTCGTCAGCTGGTGGAGATTGGAATAGTGCCCAATGACGAAGTCATACCATGTAGCGATCTGAGAGGTTTATTGTAAGAGTTTGGACATCTACCTAGATGATTATAAGTGTTACGGTAGTTATCGATAAATTGTACTTGTGATTAGATATGTAGTATTGAGGCTGCACTTAGTCTTGGACGAAGAGGGCCCAGGTAAGCTCGAGAGCCAAATACCAACGTTATTCCCCACGAAGACGCTGTTTTATATGTGACTATTGAACGGTTTATTTATGATAACAGGTGTAATGCTTGTTTATTTCCCAGTTGAATCAACAGCAAAGGCCGCAAGTGTTTCGACCACAGAGCCGTTGCTAATTTCTTTTAATCGCTGGCTAGTAATACATTTATTTCCACGTTCACAACATGAGCAGCCACCTGTCCAGTTCGAACCTCAGGCAGCTTTTCCGCTCTAGTTAAACAAAAGAATTCCCGGAGGCAAATATGATATGCCATAGTAGTTCACATCGACATGTCCAATAGGCGTGTGGCGTACTAGCAACAATGCCTCAATTTGCCCCACAAATTAGACACAACGCTCCACAAGGGTAAGACAGACACGTAAGGCGTCGTTGCCAAGTTATCTACATGCCTTTGACAAGTGTAGGAATCAAATGACCGCCGTTTGTCTTTGATTGGTGCTAATCCAGGCCAGTATGATGTCACATCCGGCCTTGGAGCTACTCGCTTATCTCACCGACAATGGTCCACAGCGTCATAAGGAGCTCATGACAACTGATAGTTGACAAAATCATGGGACATGAGGAATATAAAAGGTATTCTCTCCAACTTTAGAGTCTGTAGTAGAAACCATCCAAATCAGTGATCATCTACGATTTATTTGATAAGCCATTCTCATAGCCGTGTTGACCCTTCTCAGCGTGAATCTTTCTTCCCCTTCCATCATTATGCCGTTGACCACCACCGTTTCCCGTCCGTATCATTCCTATAACGCGGTAGGCACCAATGATGACGCAAAGACATCTATTGTTCACACAAATGGTGCTAAGCTTCAAGCAAAACGATGGGAATACCGTTACAGCGCTGAGAGCCATTCTATGACCATCTCACCTTTAAAGGAAACAGCCAACGCGCTGGATATTTCAAAAACAACGCCTCTGGGGGCAGCGCGTCCCCATAGGGAATATTATCCATGGGAAAGTATGTCGATATGTGCCACTGAGGAAGCCACCCTTAGAACTGTTACACCTATGACATGCGTCAAGGGTAAAGGGCCGTTCGATCTCTCGGACGCCCTCAACTATGGATATACTGCTGGACCTACAGATCTCGTTGACTTCTTTACTTCTCATGTGAAAAAAATACATGATCCACTATACAATGACTGGCAAACTTGTTTGACGTGTGGATCTACCGCGGCTATTGACCTGGCCCTCCGGATGTTTTGCAACCGAGGAGATTGGATTCTAGCCGAAGAATCCACTTATTCGGGCACTCTTCTAGCTGCAAAGTCCCATGGACTCAATGTTGTGGGCATCAAAATGGATGACAAGGGTTTAGATCCAGAAGAACTTGACTGGAATCTTCGTAACTGGGACACAGTCAAAGGGGAAAAGCCGTTCGTTCTGTATACCATCCCTTCCGGACAAAACCCCACCGGGGCGACACAGCCAGCTGATCGAAAGAGGAAAGTTTATGAGATTGCACAAAAACACGACCTCTACATCATTGAAGACGATCCTTACTATCTACTAAACTTATCTCAAGGCACCAGTGGCTCTCATCAAGAAGATTCTATTCAAGCCCAGGATGACTATATTAAAAGACTGCCTGTTTCGTATCTCTCTCTCGATACGTCTGGCCGCGTACTTCGATTAGACAGCGTATCCAAGATATTGGCACCTGGAATGCGTGCTGGATGGGTTACAGGCAGTAGCCAAATAATCGAACTATATGTGGCATTCGCTGATCTGAGCACGCTTTGTCCAAGCGGGCCGACCCAGGTTTTGCTTTATCAGCTGTTCCTGGAGACTTGGGGACAAGACGGTTTCATAGCTTGGGTCATGCGACTTTCTTCACAGTATCGCAAACGCCGCGACGTTGCGCTTCAAGCATGTGACAAGTACTTTCCCTCCAGTGTTTGTACATGGAATACTCCAGACGTCGGCATGTTCATCTGCCTCCGACTCAACCTGAAACATCACCCTCTCTGGGAGACGCAACAAATCAAGGATGAGGAAGGAACAGAATTTGGCCAATTGATTGAGGATAAGATTTCGGAAGCTGCCGAGTCCAAGGGAATTTTGATTGCCAAAGGCAGTTGGTTTACGGTTGGGCATCACCCAGACCAGCTATTCTTCAGGTTGACATTTGCCGCGGCGCCGCGGGAAGATCTGGAGCAAGCTTTTCGTAAGTTGGGTGACGTTATTACATCCGAGTTCAGAATCAAGCCCTGATGTAGTACAATGACTATTTATATTCATTCCCACCCGAGCTCAGAACTAACATGATTACCATTTATCAATAACTTGCCTTAAAATAAAACACGGCCAATATACAAAATCTCTATTCAATGATAATGTAACATTTCTATCCAACATATATAAGCCACTTGATAAAAAAAAAGCAACAGACACAATGCTTCACAATGTTGCCTCTTCTTCGATAGTCACAAACAGCATTGACTCTTGCCTAAGGTGGGGGCTTTGCACCGCCTGACGACTTTCGAAGTAAACTAGCTCACGCTAGGAGTGGTTGATCCGACGTGACGACAGCTTTACCAGTCTATTGGGCCCCACACTTGGTCTGTCCTGCGAAAAACGAAACATAGTCTCGTGAATTCTAGAACCGTTAGCTAGGGATAGTTCCAATCCATGATAGCCTCCTGGCCATAGCTCCTCAGAAATAATTAGAGCACTGATGCAATCACTATGCTGGTTTAATCATAGCCTTGACCATGGGTTTCAAATTGGGGAGCTAGACCAATTGGCGGATATTACAACAAGACTGGCGGAGCGGTCGGCATTTCGGCACTCATAGTCCATCAACGCATTGACGGGCATCATGACCCTTCACAATATCAATCATATCCCCGTTTCATCCTTTCAAATTTCGTCACGTGTTTCAATGTCTCAAGATGTCCCCACAGTCCCAGTTCCTTGGATAAGGCTGACCGTTTTCTTGGTAGTGTTTGCGCCACATACCGATGGTCTGTTGTTTCCATCTAATCTTGACTTCCACGTCTTGGCAAGACACCATTTACTACAGTCGCAGACGGAGGCAATGGGCTCCCTGTTTGGAGACTCAACCGGGAATGCGACCGTTTCATGGCAGCCGGAGCCAAAGTTCCGTGGCACATGGGGCGTCGTGTCCGCGTGCCTCGCCACGCTTCTACTGTGCACTTGGACAGCAGTGCATCTCAATATCCCAGCACCAAGGAGACCAACAACACAGGCATGGAGGAAAATAGGTTGGATGCTAGTTGGCCTCTTGGCACCTGAAATGGTATGTGTAATGTCCGACACAGCTGGTCATCGGAACTTTTGAGATTAAGTGTCTGCCATTTAGGTCGTGTTTACAGCGTGGACCCAGAATAGATCTTCTAACATATTGCACAAAAGTATGATCAAGGTTCTTCGCCAGCCGGCTCCGCCAACAACATGGCAGAATGTAAGAGTCTGGCCAGTTAAGACCTGGGCATCAATCTGCCAAACTCCGGGCGCAATTCATAGATGGTCTTCTAAAACTATTCGATCTATTATCAACCCTTCTGCTCCATCCCCGTGGCCAATTGGCATTAGTTCTTACAGGGACGAAAGCAAGCCATTGGTCGAGGTAATACAGGCTCACTCCTGGGTACTTTAGCTGCGAAACTAACTTTGCTATTAGATGTACCATCTTAGCCAAATGGATGACGTAAAACTAGACGGGGCTGAAGCAGTACCGCAACCCGTCAAAGGACACAGAGTATCTACATGGACCAAAACTCATAGTTGGTACGCTGTAATGGGTGGGTTTTATATCGACATGCGTCATCTCCCACGAGGCTTTATACCTGGCTCACCGAGCTTTCAAACTCTGTCCACTGAAGGACTTTTACTGCTTGCACGATGCAAGCCAGAGATCCTTCCAGATATCTCCAGGGAGGAGATTATGGACAAGAGCAAAACAGATGGGTTCAAGAAGTTCATGATCTGTGTGCAAGCGACCTGGTTTTTAGTATCGACTATGTTTCGCCTGTCCAAAGGATATCCCATCGCTCTCCTAGAGCTCAACACATTTGCACACGCGTTGTGTGCGCTCTTTGTGTACATAATCTGGTGGTCAAAGCCCCTGGATGTGGCTGGACCAACTCTTATAGACGCTCGGTTATGCAAAGATCTCGTGGCCTTTTTAGCCATGGCCAGCAACTACACTGGCCGTCGGGAGATGGAACTTTTTCGATACCAGCCGGAAATGGCTTCGAGCCCCCGAGTCAGGTTCGATCTGAACTCATCCCCCAATGCCCCAGCCGATTTGGCTACGTCAACCAAATTCGAGAATGACAATGGTGCAGTCTCTTCCAGCTCAACAAGCCCTCCAATAAATATCATAGATCCAGAAAACGCCTTACAAGTACCGGAGTCCTCTATCGTTCTCCAAATGGGTCAAACCTTGCACGGATTCTGTTTTGAACGGGGTAATGAAATATCGCTCCCGTCGTCAAACTCTGACCAGAAACAGCCATGTATTGTGTTAAATGCAGCAGACATTCTTCGTTGGAGTCATGCTTCAGAATTTACAGATCGCTTTCTCAAGCATCAAGAAGCCGGTCAGCCTTGTATCGATTTCCAGGGTGATAGCGCCAACCCTGAACTCAATCCCGATCGCGTACCCAGTCTCCTCATGGACAGGGCTCAGAACTGGCCGACCAACATCATTAGTTTCACCAGATTCCAAGCAGAGCACATATCCACACATGTTGCCTTCACATTATCTAACGTGTTTTATGGGGGTTTGCATCTCGTTGCCATAAATGCCCCCTTCCAGAACAAGATGGAGTACTCTCTCTGGCTCCTCTCATCAGCTGGTCTTTGTGCTAGCGGACCCGGCGCCCTCTTGGGCCTGTACGCTAACTTTTCACGGGACTGGCTTAATCGCACCAAACGATACCGAAACCCTGACGGCTTAACTAAAAAGGAGACTGCCTGGAACAAATTTCTAAATATGGGATTGTTTCTCCCGCACATACACTTCTTCTATTTCTACCTACCAACCCTGGCAGTCGCACTGCTCTTTGCGAGGGTGTTTTTGATTGTTGAGTCTTTTATGAACTTATCACACCTGGATCCCAAAGTTTTTGCTATTCCATCATGGACGGCGTACTTTCCACATGTCAATTAAATTTCGAGATAACTAGCAAAAGGGACGGTCCATCTCCACTGGTACATCTGCGGAGCATTTTGGACTCCACTTGGGCTTTGGCGTCCCTTCCGAACAGATCAAAGGCAAGATGGTTGATAAATAATCATTATATACCTAATGAGAAAGGTAGAATTCCACGGCTTTATAAACAATATCTACCTAAGAATTTGCCCCTATGCGCGTGCAATTGAATTTGGCTACGGCCGCAAACCTTTTTTAATATGAGACTATGTGGCGCTCTCAGGGATGGTTTTTGGTCACAAGCTAAGAAAAGAACGGTATCTCCAACCGAATGTAGCTTCATGAAGCCTTATTCCGGGCCGAGACAAAATCCGTTTGGCTTTACTTGCCATAAGCCCCTATTTCAGAAACCGTGTTCACTTTCTCGATGCAATGCAATAGTAATCTACGACTTCAGAAACTGTTATTCAACTTGAATTCATCTAAAGACACCCTCTAGATGCAGGAGCGAGCTGTACGTGAACGAGATTTGAGCTTGAATCTCCTCAGCCTGCGTCTAGCAAACGGCTTATTTGATATTTAGGTTACCGAATTCATCGGAAATGGGCAAGGTCCAATGCAACTTCTCAGAATAGTTGGCGGATAGGGGCTCACCAAGTATGAAAAACGACCTCTATTTCAAAAAGACCATTGCTAATATGGTCATTTCTCTCTAGTGGGCCAGGCTTATTGTAAGACCAGGCTGTCATTAACAAATTCGGAAATTCTAACAATAAGTCTTTTAGCATGCTGGGGAGTGTTATTGAGGGAACTTGTACTGTTGGAGCTGTCGGCATCTCTGCGTCGATTGTTGCGAGCATTTTAACGGGTTCTGCGACTATTCCATTCCTCGTGGGTTCGAATATTGGATTCGCCATTGGAAGCTACATATAATACATTAGTGCCACCAAGGAAGCACTAAATCAACTTGGGGCCCATCCCTCCTTGTTGCGACTACATATGATGATAAATTATCCCTGGATATCAGAATTGCAGAACAGAGGTTTAGATTGGTATACAGTGGAGAGGTTTAGCTCCACATGGTCCCTCAAAGGGATGCTTGTGGTAGCTTGGTTGACTGCCCAGCCAGCATTAGATCAAATTCGACAATGTGAAGAAGCAGCAATACTAGAAGAAGCTCTACGCAAATGAGCTATAGTCATACCACTTACAGTAATCGATCAAAGGTCCATCTTCAAAGTCGGCTTGCCAAGCACCGTGCTCAACGGTGTTGAGCAGCTCAGTTGAGTTGGTGATGGGCGCAAAGTCATAGCCCGACTGAAAATATATTCTTTGCTCTTGATGAGTCCCCGCATCACACGGTGCGTTCCACTACTGTCGGCATCATTGGTAAATAACTACGCGACTCCAAAGTATATGTCCCCTATCTGCTCGTTTCCACCAAGTTGCTATGGATCTAGAGAGTTAATTTTATAACCAAATAAAGGAATAAATCTGGATGGCCAAACCGTGTCCAAGTGTTGAGGATACAGTTAACACCCGAATATGAAGTACCTAAAATGGAAATACCACAAATAGTGCCGCCAGATCAAAATGGTATCCATTAGAATATTTCTAATTGAAATTGCCTGTCCCTAACATGACATAAAGGATTAAAACCCCAAGTACACTTCCGCAAACCAAAAGCGCATTTGTATCCAAAACTTTGGTTGATCAAATCCACCACGCCAAGAACTCAGGGTTGGTCCCATTTCTTGGTCAACTGTTCAGTAAGAGCAATACAATCTCATGATTATGGGCCCGGATTTAAGGCGGGTTAAGGAAATTCAATACAAGCCGAAATCTTACTCTCTAATAATGGTGTTTATCCATCCCGACATTAATGGACAATGAAGCGCTAGGAAAGGCAGGGAACCCATCAAACACGCTCCGAGAAAGCTTTGACCACCCACCAGTCACGGCCTGTCCAACACTGTCTTATTCCTATTTCCGATTATAGCCGCTGAAGCGGCCCAGCAATTTCTCCTATAGGGTGGGAGAGAGCTTTATCGACTACTTAATGCTTAGGGGTTTGGAGTGTAACGATAAATAAGCTAGAAAATAATGAGGATAAATAGTTCCTGGGATCATCAACAAAACTCATTTTGTTAACAAGGGCCTTGAGTCCATCGAGCAAAATTTTTACTGATCTCAAGTCTTGAGTAATTTGTGAGGTCTAATGTACCATATAATCTCACCATATTCACAATTGCTGTGGGTAATGTCTTTGCTTTTTCCCGTAGAAGCGCTGATATCAAATTGGCCTCTCGCACGCCTCCCGCGATTAGTGGAGTCAATTTGGTCTCCACAACAATTGTGAATATCGTGAGATTATACGGTAATACGACTTTGGGAAATATCTACTCAAGCCTTCGACTTGATACGGGCTAGTTGTACAAAATAGTACGCAAGAGATGAGACAATAAAATGTGTTGGGGACTGCCCGGTGTTTGTAGTTGGTAAGCTAAACAACGTACTTTTCTTATATTACGCTTGGAGCCCTATCTTGACTACGAAGTTGTCCACATCCGATATTCGGCCAAGATCATCCAACCCTAATAGCTAATTCAGGTGATGAGATTTTTCTATCAATAGGCAGTGTATCTTCCCATGCCTACATGGGTCATGCATCGTCACAAGCCCTTGTAGTCCTTAAACAATCACATCCGTAGCAAAGCAATGAAGATACTAGCAATAGCAATGCCGGCCATGCTAGGGTGCCGAATGGACACGCCATTTGTGTTCGATGTGGTAGAAGAGGCACTCTCGGAATTGGTCTTGGGAGCACTGTTGCTGGACTGAGAAGTATTGTTGGACAAATTGCTGCTTGCATCTGGTGTTGCAAATGGGGCGGACGTCGTTATCGTTGCTAGCGGAGTGGTCGAGGAACCGGGGTGTGGCTGGCTGCTAGTAGTAGCCTCAGCAGTAGTGGTGGTGGTAGAACCGCCAGCTGTGATGGAAATAGTCACATCTTTGGTGGTGTAAGATGCAAGATTTGACCAGGTTTGAGTTCCTACTTCACTCCAAGGCCAACCGAGATCGGTAAATGAATCCACACACACGGCACTAGACTTGTACAAGTTGCATCCCATAGTTTCGATTCTAAAAGGTAATTAAAAAGAATCCTTTCTAAGCTGAGGATTTGTTACGTACATAGCCGCTGTTGAATGTATGTCATCATCATGATATGAGGAATATATTAATCCCAATGTTGACGGCCCATACGTAACGGTCATATGGTTGTACATGTCGCAGTAAATGTTGGTCATCCTCGAGGGGCATCGGACGCTGGCAGTCGTTGCATCTTCGTTGGCGGTGATAATGGATCCTGAAAGTGTCGCTTGGAAATTTTGGGGGGCTAAATTTGGCAACCAGACGCTCGTTAATGATTTCGCTGTTGCTGCACCAGCCATTGCTAGCCCAGTCAATATGTGTAAGCCAACCATTATTGTTTGATTGAGTCCCGGGATGTTCGATTTAGGGATAGACCGGTGCCGGCGCGAGGATACACAAGGTGTATTGGGAATCACCTAGATGGAGAAACGGAGAGGTACATGGAGGGGGGAAAAAGGCGATGCTTAAAAAGAAGATTAAACTACCAACACGGAGAAAAGCTGAGCAGTGCTGTGGTCCCTAGTTAGATGCAGTGCATAGCTGTTACATTTGGCGGTCACACTAAGCTACCCTAGGAAATAGCCTCCGTTCATTTTTCTTGGCCATCGAATTGAAACCGTCGGACTGGGTGGAGACTACTCCATGCTAATTTACTGTATTCCAGAGAGCTGTCGTATTCCCTCGTATTCTCGTAGGGCTGCATGGAAAATGATCAGATCGATTTCGGAGTCTTGTTTGAGTTGCTGGCTGAATGAACTTGGCCGAGCCATGCCTGACGTAACGGATGAAACTTGACACGGGCGGCTGGCTGTTAAGAGGGTCACCGATGCCACCAAATTGGATTTGGACATGGTCATTTGGCAGCAGTTACACATGACAAAAAGCCGTCACCTGTTTGCAGACTCTACTGTAGGCGCCCGGAGGAAAGCCGGCTGTAAGCCCGCCCCCTGCGTCATCGCGGCCGCTAGAGGAGGAATCGTAGTTAGCGCAACTACGTAGAGGGAAAGGCGTAAGTTTTGGTTGGGAAATGGCGTTTTAGAAATCAATAGTTTAGTTTAGTTTTAGATTTTACGAATACATGTCAAATCAAAGCCAATTCAAGGCTAGGTTGGCCAAAAGAATGGGAATAGAATGGGAGCAATCATCGTATTCTATTTCGAGGCTTTCGGATGTGCAGATCTTTTGTAATAATGCGGCAGCCCTCGATCTAAGCCATGCCTTTACATCTGTCTATCACCCCGAATGCCCGTGCGGCTGTCCACTCGTTTGTAATGACTTTTCGTTTTGTTGGTGCGGGCCTTGCAGCCCTCGCATACCTGCTTGTTGGATCTGAAGCTGTTGTGTGTAGACTCCAAACTCGGCTGAGCTCGAGCTCGGAAAACATATGTTCCCGCATCAGGATACAATGCATGGCAACCGGTATCGACTGCCTGCCCATTCAAGCAGAGTCAGATTGATGCTGGGGATCTTGGTATTGCGGTTGAAGTCATGGTTGGCGATGAGATAGACGATGGCTGTTGGGTTGATGCAGTAAACTCCCAGGAAGCCTGGTGACACTGGTATCAGGGTAAAATGGGTTGACTATTGCGCATTGGAAAAATTATGATAGTCTAATTCGCTAATCCTCTGCTGCAACACCTACTACAAGGAGAAGTTGCTGCATGCCGAATAATCCTGGTCGATGCTGGTGCAAGAGAAATAAATTATGTCGCATAATGTTCACTTCATAAATGTCCCCGGGTCAAACAATTATCTACAAATTGGTTTTGGTTTTAAGCCATTTGAAAAACACTTCAATTTGGTAAGCTCTTATTCTATGTACCACATGTTACCCTTGCTTCTAGTGACCTTCATGACCTCGGTTTACTTTCATTCTGGCGCGTCCCCTTGTAGCATAGATAAATTATTCCCTTGCCACCTCTCGGCACCCGGTGCGATTGGAGTATTGTGAATGACTAGTACAACACGCCGAAAGTTGCCCATACTCGACGTGAACTTGTATCCATAATCCACGCCTCGCATCTGCGAAGTAGGTAATTTGCATGCAACTATTTCTTGTTGAAAAGTCGGGACCCAGTCCGCGCGTCTAATTAGCGTCGCAAGCGTAACTTGGACATAATAGAATTACTCTTCTTATGGAGAGCCACTGACGGATGATGATATTGCTCAAAGGCCCATGCCTCTATATTTTGTCACTTTGGAGTACCGGATGCACTCGATAATTATCGCCATCATATGAAGACCAGAGTCATATGTAAACGCAGGCTATTTTGGGGATAAGCTTGACTCCCTCCCGAGGTGGCCATCCGACATGACAGCGAAAAAGGGACGATTCCTTGGGTTGAATCGGCGCCAATGACTGCACAATGAGATAACGGCACATCGGTGCCGAAGCAAGGCTCCCCGCACTAGCACACAAACTCATCCGCTAGGGCCTTTTGCGGGCAATGAGGTCATATCAAGGGCTGCGGCTGAGTCTCCTAAGCCTAATCAATGCGACGCGTACCAACCATGACAGACCAGGTTATTTGGTGGCAGTGCCTGGTGTAAAGACCCCCGCTATTCCATAGACTAATGCAATGAAGGGATCAGCGTAAGCGGCAAAATCGGCATCATCTGTGCACATCTGGGTCATATGTAAGAGCTCAATCTGCATCCGTCTTGCCGCAATTGCTTCCTCGACGTTGCCCAGCCTTGGCATCGACACTAAGCCCTACGAAAAACTTTATCCATCCCCGACCGACCGACCGACGACAATGCCCAGGATTGTGAAACTCCTCGGAACTGGCATTGGGCTCGCCTCCGAAGCCATCCACAACCGCCGCAATCGCCCCGAGTCCGGTCAATCGCAACCCCCAAACCAGGGCCAAGGCCAAAGCTCTTCCTCGGTCCGGCCCATTCCCGATGCGCCTCCTCAGTATGTCGAAGCCGACGACGCCCACGCTCGGGAGTTGATTAGCTCAGGCCAAGCTGTTGAAGTTGACCGTCCCTCGCAACGGGATGGCGGGCACGGCACATCCAAGGCTGCTGACAAGGGTGACGACTCATCGTCATCGGATGACGAGCTTGATGGCGACGAGGCTGCCTGGGAATTGGATGAAATGGCCGAGCGTGTAGCGCCGCCGTCGTACGAGGCCTCCGAAGCAGGCATGATGCCAACTAGCGACGACTCGGAAGAGGTCAAGGCCGCGAAGCAGGAAAAGCTCATTCGCGTGCTGGTTCAAATGGCTGGACCACCGCCGGTGCCGACCCGTCAACTCCCTTGCCCGGTCATTATCCCGCAAAGACGGCCGAGGAACAAGTCACGCGGATTCGTGAGGGCCTATGCGCCGGTGCTCCAGGATTGCGGCATTGGACAGGATGTGTTTTTGAAGTTTTTGAAAGACTGGGAGGGTGCAAGCAAGGTACAGTGCATATACTTCCATTTTTGGGTAACATGGCATCGCAAAGGCGACGAACTGACCATCGAACAGGCTGACCCGTGGCTGGAAGTTGTCATGGTGGCGGCCAACGTCGTGGGCTTTGTGCCCGAAGTTGCAGCCCAGGTCGTTAGCGCTGTCGTCAATGTCGCTGCCGGCACAGCCAAGGAACTGCAAAACCGCCACCGCCGCAACACCTTCCTCGACCGCTTTAACCAGGATGTTCTCATGCCCCGCGGGCTGTTTGCCATGGTCATGGCTTTCAAGGACCAGCTACCCAACCAGCAGCAGAGTGGGCCTCTGGGTCGTCTATCTAGTTCCCTCGGCGCGGCCTTCTTCCAGTCTGAGAGGCTCGACATTGACCAGACGGCTGCCAAGTACAGCAGCCCGGACCCTAACCTGTCCAAGATGAAGCAGGGACTGGAGAGCATCAGGATCACCAGCGGTAAGACATACACTCAGCTCGAGCTGCCCGAGGCCGCGCCATTGGTATACCCGGATCTCGACAAGGCTTCCCAGAGGGATGCAGATGGCAAAGAACCAGCCAAGGCGGGCATGAAGGACAAGTGGAAGAGCGCGGGCAATTTCGTTCAGGATTACTTCGATCGCAAAGCCCAGGCCGAGTTTGAAGCCGACCACCAGGGCTCAGCGGTAGCAGTTCCCTCCTCGTCTCGCCAGCCATTCCAGTCCCGCTACTCGGACCCCAACCATGCCGCAAACAGCGGGTCGCTCATCTCTCTACTCACGGGCGGCGCCATCAACCCTGCCGAGAGGAGACAAAACATGAGGCAAGCCCGCTGGGAGCGAAGGAACGAGAGAAGAGTGGCCATGGGCAGACCGCCGCGGGCGAACAGACGAGACAGGCGGGGTAAGAAGAAGGGCGTGATTAAGAAGCTCTTGCAGCAGAACGTGCTGTACTTTATCATTGTAAACTTGCCTTCGGAATCTGATGTGCAGCAATCGGTGCACCAGCTGGAGCAGGTCATGGCAAGGCAAGGTCTTACCGACTGAGAAATTTGCTGTACGGACATAGCAAGACAAGAAATGGATTTTAATGGCAATGTTCCTTTGCTGTTGTTGTCGCCCCAAAGATGCAAATGAGTCAAGGTAAAATGCTCCAACGATGAAATATTGAGCAATAAAAAAAAAACAGATTCCACGTGCAACGGATCATGGCTGCTTTTGTCGTTTACTTGTCACCATTAATCTGTCAAGGTTTCATATCCCTCGTGTCAATCGCCATTGTGCAAGAGGTGGAAATGACAGCAATGAAGTTGGGCTCGGAAGGTTTGAAAGCGACAGCAAAATAGTGGGCTTCCGGCTTGAGCTCAACAAGCCACTGGGTGGTCCTATTCTTTAATAGTATCGAAAGGTAACCTGACCCTTTCAACGTATGGTCCGGCCATTCAGCCACACAAGACAATGAAGATTCATCAACTAATGGGATCTATTAGTGCTATCTCACCAAATTCATGTTTTCATGTGCATACATTCGCTTGAGACCAATCGCTCTCGCAATAGTGAGCAGCTGGATTCAATATGGATCTGAGATGATAAATCATTCTTGTTGCACCATGGGTTGTTTTCCCAATTGATTTCAAGTGTGGTATGGTTCAATCTGTCCAACCCGAGACTGAACGACCTTCGAATTTCGTTGTGTCGCAGGAGTCTATACTGGGCATCCTTAAGCACTTGATCCCGGTGCCAGGTGCTAGGGTGATCGTCGTCTTTATGAAACTGACAGAGAGGTAGTTATTTGTTGTAAAATATCTCCAAATAGGGTATGAACTACAGAAAAAGTTATAGCAGAGTCAGGGACGTTCTCTCCGACCTCCAAGCAATGCACGGGCTGATCCTTGAGTAGCCATTTTTTATGGACTTTGAAGGAGTTCTTAACTACATAAAGTGAGCAGAGAAAGACTTGTCCTGCCTCAGAATAGTACCACTTTGTCTGATCCAAGAGCAGATGGCTTCTGAGACGGCAGGCTGTCTTCAAGGTGACAAGACTCTGTGCCATATATACTTCGGCGTATTTGGGATCAGTTGAGATCAGCATGCCGTGCAGCTCTTTGATATAGTCGGGGTGTTTCTCCAGAACTTGATCCCAAATTTGGAGAATTGTCAGATATTTGCCCACATCACCTGCTGATACGGTCTGTCTTTCCCGGTTTGTGAGGCCACTCTTAAAGTTGCAACCTAACTTTTGCGGTCGTGATGACATGCTGGCCGAAATGCCACCCTTCGACTCATCAAGTAAAAATTTCTCGAAGTAGAAATTGCCACGGAATCTCGGGTCGGTGAGAAGATCACCCTTGGAAGTTCGTATGATGTCCTGATTTGCAATGTCCTGCTAGAAAAGGGCTTATTTGCACCTTGTATAAAACTCTTTTAAGGAGACAGGAACGGTTTTTATCGGCTTGCCTTTGCTATCATGTGTGGTTGTCATGGCGGAGGAATCGATGACGAACCGGACGTCTCTGTTTGGCGATGCTGCAACCGGGGCCTTTCCTTCATCCAAGATTTTCTGTGTGTCTTTTGTGGCCTTTGAAATGTACGTAGGAGTCATGCGACGCAATTTAGCACCCACATTCCCGTCGTTGTTGAAGTCAAAATTCCACTTGAAGGCCCCGGTGATACCGCGAATGGAGTGAGCTTGTCCACGGCTCTGAAAGACAGGAACGGCTATGTTGAAGTTGATGATGAGAGAGTTGCATATATGGTCAAGAGTGATTCTGGTGCCGGTCAGATCAATGTCTGCACCATCGTCGCCGCTGCTGTCGCTCATGGTATACTTCTTGCTCGGTTAACCGTTGTCCTGTGAATGTTGGAAGGATGGGTGAGAAGCGGGGCGGTGAGAAAGAAGGACAAAGAGCAACAAGGTAGGGGACAACAGAGCCAAGGGGAGCTAGGGATTCAAGAACGTCCAGGATGATAAAGAATTCGGAGACCTAAAAGAGGGGAGGGAGTTAGAGAAGAAAACGGGAAAAGCGTGAGAATGCAGTGATGGGAATAGCTCAATTGTTTCATAGAATGCTTAGCTAAGACGGCGCAAACATGGTGGTCAAGCCAAATGTTCTTTCGAGCTCTACCGTAGCTTCAAAGGCGTTTGGTCCAAAAAACCAAACGCCAAAAACGGAGCTACTCCCTGTTGCCGGCGAATCCACGACAAACAAGGCCATACATTCACGAAATTGATTATTACCTGTCCACCCCAACCTTCACCAGTTACTCCAATAATGGGAAACATTTATGGGCCAACAGTTCCATCGCTTATTTTATTCGCCCAAATTGTCTGCTAACCAAACCGGTTTACTACTCGCCTCTTGTGGTGGGCGGGTGGCTTGGCCAAAAAGGCAACAGCTGTCGCCATTTGATAAGCTTCGATGTTTCTCCTAGTTCTTTTTACAGTGCATTCCCTGTCAAAGTGCGTAAAACAGGCGACTGTACGACGCTGTTGCCGATTGAGAAAGGACGAGATACACTGACCACAGGCTCTGGTCTAGGATATTTAAGGGGTTGAAGTGCTACAGTCAATGTATTGAGTTATCAATGTCCCTTTTCACCGCTGGCCATTTTGATCAGTCTCTTCATGTTGTATTGCCGCACATGTGCCCCATGGCACACTAACCATCACCATCGCCATTCCTTCAACCTACACATTCCAGCCGCTAACTGAATGCTGACAGGACCCTGCGTTGATATATTTACGCATGATAATTCGTATCCAGGATCTGGAGCATGTCCAATTTTCATCCACTATTTTGTATTGCTATTCCCGACGTAACTTCTTTAGTGCTGATTCACTTGCTGTGTAGTGACGCCATGACGAATCCTTGGTTGAGATCCCATGTTTCCCATTTATCAAGCTTGTACCTTTCTTTCTATAGTTGAGTGTGGGGCAGTAGACCATAACGGCGTCCAAGTGGCTAAACCAAGGACTCCCTCCCCCAATAATAAAACGGCATTTAGTTAATTATAATTCTATCCCAACCATTAAAAGAAGAGGATGAATTGTATGGCAAGATGTCATGTTGAATGCACTGTAGTGGGAATAGCTCCATGGCAAGCACCTTATTTGAGCTATGCAATTCTTGGCATCACTAATAACCCCAGACACCAGCAGATTACAGGTATTGTATATTTCTCTAATTCCAAGAACATTGGCTAGTGTCCAACGTTGAAATATAACATCAGTTTCGCTTGCTTGCCGCCCAATTCTAATTCTACCACTTCTAACACTGCTTTAGCCTATAAGCGGCTAACTGCAAAGCTTTTTTGTGTCCCTTTTCGTTGGTTCCGCTCGCCTGAAAGGGTCGGTCTCCAGTAAAGTGCCATGGGAAATGGACTGTCTGTCTCTGACCAGAAACCCCCACCACTAATTGCGCGTCGTTGATAGGTTCTTGATTTCATCGTCTTAATCAAGCTCTCGACGTCTCTCTGCTCCCCCGTGCGCTTCTCCCACTTCATTTTGAGCGCGTTGAAGTCGTCGCCAATTAGCACCGGCACAATCGCCCTTGACCCCGTTGACTGTTTTGACTCATTTAAGATGGCGGTAAATAGCTGTGTATATGCGTCTATCGTGAGGAAGGGGCTGTAGACAAGCGTCTCTTCATCTATCATGCGGCCAGCCTCTCCTAGATCTGAAGAGGAAGGTGTTTTAAGGACTTGCACCCCGAGGCTGAGCAGAAACTCTTCGTCAGTCTTGGTAAAGGTTGGATCTTGAGCGTGTAATGAAATGGTGCCGTCGCTGGTTGATGATAATTTTGAAGCAATGGCCATGAAGATGACGAGCTGCTTAATCCGGCGTGGCTGATCCTTTGACGCTCCCAAACTGCCCAAGCCCAAGGAAATGGCCTTTGTTACCTGCGGGCGGTTTTTTGCCAGTAATAGAGCCTCAAAAGACTTTGCTAATGTTGATTTGTAGAACAGGTCTTTTGTTTCATTGTAGAGCGTGTAAAGCTGCTGTACATGTCTGTTCCGCGCCTGATGACGAGATCTGGTGTGGATTGCTTTATGTGGTGCATGTAATTGGCCGTCTAAAACACTCCTGGTAAGCCTTCACTAACGCGACACGATCAAGGTTAAAGAGACGCATACTATTACTGGCCGGATCTAGAACTGCTGCGGCTGACATTGTTGATTGGGGTGATATGAGACTTGGTGATGATGTACGGGATCTGTGAATGGTTGTAGGCCGGTGTGTTTAGGTGTGTTTAGGTGTGTTTAGGTGTGTCTAGGTGTGTCTAGGTGTGCAAGTGGGTGTTTAGATGGGTGTGTTATTAAGTGCTGAGTCTGAATGGGTCTCTTCAATGTCATCTTTGACTGAGCAGATTGGTCTACATATACTGTGTGCAGAATGATAGGCAAACTTGTGCCATGGGGCCATCTGATTGTAAGCAGCGCTTGGCTCAGCTCAGCTGGTGAAGCATTTCTAATCCATCTTCGGTGTTCGGCATGGCGTGCTGACCGATGCGCGCATTGGCTGGCACCCCAAAATGGCAGCTTGTCGCTGAGTAATTTCTGGAAGTCCGGGAGCACCGAGCGAATTATTAATGACGTACCCAGTCACGTCTCACCCCGGGATTCGGATTGACCAATCGCCTTGGGCGCCGACATGTCCCATTAGCAATCAGGTGCATTTTAGCCAGCTTTATTGCGTCGTATTTAGCATCTGCAAGGGCCCAGTTGGGACACTGCGCAGTCGATGCATGATGTCAACATCACCACCAAATTATTATTTTTTTTTTAAGGCGTATCTCATTGTGTCAATTGGCAGTACGGCACGTCTTGCACGTTGAAAGCCGCGACCAAAGTCTCAACAGACCAGGGAAATTAACCAAACCGTACTTTGTTCCAGGTATTGCATGTCATGCTAACTACGAAACAATATTCCAGCAAGACTCGGAGTACTGTAATACACCTCTGCTCACGGTTGCTTCATACAGAGCATGAAGAAACTTGCGGCCGAAGTATTTAAATTCAATGTGAAACTCATTTTTACGTGGCGCACTGGTCGATCCGAGGCGGATTACTTTCTTTATTTATATGTCGAGTTGGATCGGCCGTATCCTGCTTATTAACACATTACCGTCTCTAGCGTCAATGTTTACCGCACACCAGACAATAAATTTCTCTACTGTAGTAACCTGCATATACACGTGTTGGAATAAAGATCGAAACAATCAAATTGTTGAACTTTCCATATCGCTGTGAGTACCCTAAATGCAGTCGCGTTGTGCAGGCAAAAACGAATCAGCCAGTATTTTTTGGTTCTCCCTCACCACACAAAGGTCGGCCTCCCAAAGTCTGAACTCCATAGTCTCGACACGTCCCAACCCTCCCTCGTATCTCTCACTATAGCATTTCATGAGTCAAAGTTATTTCAAGAAGATAAGTGCTCTGATAGTGGTCGTATCTCCGACACCTGGCGTCTTAATGTATGATATTCTCTCTGCGAAATCTTATCTCCTTGAAACTAACAAAACAAGTGAACAATCAATCATACGAAGATAGCAAGATGCAGAAGCCACTAGAGATATTCCAATAAGCGATTTGGCTTATATGCTGGAGAACATTCGATGGTCATTTGCTTGATTTTTAAGAGGAGGAGGTTCCGCCATCAATATTCCTGATTATAAACATCATCCCTCTTGTTGACAAATCGCAACGCGAAAATGACGACCGCCGTGGTCCCAGGTTCGAGAAGGTCTCACCATTCGTCTTCGCAATATCAAAATCGGCCTGAAATTTCCTCAACATTATCTACCCCTGGTGTGGGATACCCGTGAGACGAGCTGAGAACGTCGGTTCTCGTTATCATAGTTGGATTAACGGTAATTAAATATATTTTGTATCGTTTATTCATTCATCTGATCTTTTTTTAGGTTGTGACTCTATCAAATCCTGTCTATGTCTTGATCCAGTCTTTAAACTACACCGTCAACACCCGCTCGGATGCGGACTGGGTCTATTAAAGCAATAGTGTCGGACCGAAATCTTGCTGCGCGCCCGTGTCACAGTGAATGCCAAGTCTTTCTGGCTCAATTTCATCGTCGGCAGCAAATTTGTATGTGCGGCATTCTGCCATAATGTGAGCAAAATCTCGTGTTGGCAAATGGGCGCCTACCAGAAACCTCAAATCTGTCTCCCTTCACCAAAAAGGCTATAAATCCACGATGGGAAACGACGACGATGTTTTTGTAGGCAGCAGACAGGTCCTTGAGCCGCTGCCGGACACGCTCGGCGCGGACTGTTGCATCTTCCGGGTTGTGCGGGGGGTAGTCCCACTCCTCGCTGCAAGCGGAGAAGTCAAACCGGGGAAACTTTGCGGCGAGGTCTCTCCGCCCAACACCCTTGTTGCAGATGGCATCGTGGGCCTCCCGCAGGTCCGGCCACACTTGGACCTCTACCTTTGCGGGGGACGGCTCGAGGAGATGGCGGAACGCGATGAGCGTTGTTTGGAGAGTGCGGGTCATGGGAGAGACGACAATGAGGTCAGGCGTTGGGGGAATCAGCGCGTTGCTTGCTTGCTGGCTCCCCACTTCAGTCAACGGGGGATCACGATGGGAATAAGATTTGTCGACGCTATATGAGCGGTCAATATGTGCCACGCCTGCAATGTGTGTTGGTTGGGTCACTCCCTACTTGTGAAGAGACTGTCCGTGGCGGAGGACATGAATTGCGCCTGCTTGTCCAGTTGCTATAGCGGCCATGGTTTCACCAATGTAGTTCTGGATTGTTAGAATGCACCCCAAAAGTATATCTGTCAGGGTTAGAACCGCGGTCAAATTTCTTTTGGACAAACTCTGAGAATGGTTAATTGTTGGACAAGTCATCGATGGGCCGATGGCTGATGGCGGGCCGTGGGCGTGTGCGGGGTCGGCAGCCACATGCTTAAACTTACAGCGGAGTCCTTATTGTGAGTCAGTCAACATTTCGCCAACGGCGTCTAACTAATTAGTGCCAATTTGGACCGCTTCATGGTGCCAGACAAGGATGATCTTTAGGGGAGCTTACGAGCTGAGGGGGCTTAATAACCACGTTAGCAGCTGACAGAACCCCAATGGTTAGACACTTGGTTTTTCCCTTTCCTATCACGAATCGCGACATCTGGGTTTGTCAATGCCAAGGTTTAATGGACCGTCAAGGTGAAGAAGGATAGGTCAAACATTATTAAACTCTTCAGCCACCACTCTGGCCAGCTCTTCTTCTTCTTTTTAAAGAAAGAATTCAGCTTCAACCCTTTCTTGCAAACCAAGACTTCTTTTTTTACTACAGTTACATGGATTTTCTCCAGTATAGTGTTTGATTTCCACATCAGAAAGCTCTCAACATGGCTTGCACAACATTCCACCCATTTCCTCACCTCCCATATGACATACGGCTTCTCATCTGGAAAGCTGCAATTCGGCCCCAGGGCCCCGATGCCGTCGGTATACACAATGTCTCCACAGTCTGCAGCTACCGAGCAAACGAGACCCGTACAATCCTTCCACCCCTAATAAAAACAAGTGAAATATGCCACATCGTTGCAATTCCAGAATTTGATCCATATTGCACAGCCAATCGATCTGCGTATCTTTGGGACAGTGGTCTCTGGACAGCATGCAGTGAATCTCGTCACATCATTGCGAAGTCTTTCAACATGGTATTTGGCTATGAAAAACGTCACCCACCTATACACGATTACGATGGCACAGACTTTGCATGCGGTTTTATGGGTGGAGACCTATTGAAACACACTCACAAGCTTCCCACTTTAATCCCAGCCCTGTCACTGCCAAATGACACAGGGGAGGGGTCGCAGTATTTGGTGCGTCCGGACCAAGACGCTTTCAAGTTGAGGCCTGAAACCATGCTGTTCTGGACAAAGGAGTTTCGGATGCTCCCAGATTGGTGGGATAATTATTTCTACTTCCCGTGCGCGATACCTAAAACCTATACGTCCGTCAAGAACCTGATTCTCGAGTTTGATTCAAGTTGGAACGACGACTGGCCCGAGGATCTCAGCACGCTCATGCGTGAGATATCCCCTCGGGGTTTTGTTTCACTTTTCTTGATGGCGTCGGATTGCTTTGACGTCGACATCTTCATCTGGTTAATTGATCGTGGTGATTGGAAACACAATGAGCCGTGCTTTCCGAGCCACAGAGGAACCGAGCCGAGAGTGTTTTATGACTACGATGAAGAATACCTGCCACTTCATGTGACATGCGCATTAAGGGCAAGGCACAATGTGAATAATTCGGCGCTGCACTTCATCAATCAACTGGATGATCTGTACAGTAATAGACCATGTCCTTGTAAATGGTCTGTAGGACACCAGGACGGTAACAAGTGCGAGTCCCAGATTCTCACCAACCTGAGCATTCTGAGGCCAGGAAAAAAGGTCCAAATATCACCTTTGTCTTGAAACTCAACTTGTAAAATGACAAGGGTCGGTCGATCACAAGGAATCACACTGCGTGCGACTATGAGGTAACTACATTGGATGGAAACCTCGGGGGAAGGGAAAAGAATTGACAGTGCGCCATGTCTATGTAGTGCGGTGAAGGCGACGGGGTACATCTTCGTTGCTTGATACAATGAGCTTGGCTTTGAGTAATAGAGTTACCAACCAAAAGAATTCAAAATCTCATCAAATATAGTTGTTTTCCTAAAATCGTGACTGCAAAATACGGTCGAGGCTGCATTTTATCATGTTCATTGGTAAATAATTTGGCTACACCCATCACACGCTCTTTGTTTTATAGTGCCCAGATTAAAGTCTCCTAGTTTTTACATTCTCGACTATCATCTCTCGGTTGGATGATCCGTTCAAAATTCTCACAATTCTTTACCAAGTGATGTAGTATCTTCTTTATTTTATTTTGCGTCATGTTAGCGGTTAAATCAACAAGTGACCGGAGATATAATTTTGATGCCGAGTAAATGATAAACTGAAACCAAAATTCACGAACGGTGAAATTTGGTCTCGCATGACGGTTCGGAAGTCTGTGTTTTGCCGCGATAACCTCAAGATGTTGATTCTGAGCTAATTGACGAGACAAGCTCGCTGCAAGGGAAGTGTAAATCTAAGCAGAATGACGAGGATGATAAATTTGGTGTCATTCATGGCCGCATATCCTTTTTCCTAGTTTTAGTCGCCAATTTATAGACGCCAGACGGTGCCTCCATCTTCGTTCGAACAAAGATCACTGGGAATGCCCCCTCCTTTTTCTAATTCATGGGTTTCTGCAGACTGATGGGGATATTCATAAGATTGTCCCTACTCCTCTCCCCCATATTAGGATCGCCTTTCTTGACCTTCGTGGGCATGGTCCTTCTTTCACTTTTCCCAGAGTCAAAGGTTCAGACTATTCTAAGTGAATTATGGCGCAATATTGCTTTTCGTGCTATCAGAGGTGCAGAGTGCGGTAAGGGTTATCAAACAATCTCAACAGTTCTGGGGTGATAGCTGTCGCTCAATATTAATGTACAAACCTTATTTACCGCGTGCCAGTTCATTTCGGACATTACTAATTTTGTCCAACCCAAACTTGTAAGTCACGAATTGTCTCAAAACAACATGGAAGAGAAAAAAAAGCCCCAACGTACCATATCCCATGTCATTCCCCCAGCATTCTCGCCCAACTATCCTTCACTTATATCGCAGTGCCAGCAACGCATTTGAACCCTTCCTAGCCTAATTCACGAAGCCAACTCTGCTCATGCATTTTCCTTGCGTATCTGCCATAGAGAGACAGGATCAATCACCGAAGTCAAATTCAAGTAATGAATGGCGTCCCCGTGAGACCGAATCTCACAATCTAGCAGCTGAACCTCGGCTCGAAATTCACCTCGCCCAAACTTATAAGCTACTCTCCCCCAAGCTTTCAGTACGTAATGCGGTAGCTTGAGCTCCCAAGTTCCTCGCCAAGTGACTGAAGTAACCTGTTTGCAATATTTAAACGCGCAAGCTTCTCCCTTAGCGCCATTCCATATATTCATGGATTGCAACTTCGGCATAGAAACAGCAGCCTCTCCAGCATCCCTCAACATATCGGTAATTTGTAATTGGTCCGATCTAGAATTCATAATCCGTGATGTCAAAGAAAGTGATTGCAGGTTATCCCATTGCCATTTTGGCTGGAGTGCCTTGAAAAAGAACCTAGCATCGGCCATGAACGAGACGGAGAGATGCTCCAGATCAAGGCTTCTCGCCGCAAATGCGGCACCAACTGCCGGAGCTGTGATCCGAACACGATCTGGGTCGAGTTCAGAGACATTGCTTTGCTGGACTTGGAATAGGGAAAGGTAGGTCTCATTAAAATCCTCAAAAACCAATAGCTTCTTGAGATGTTTAGGTAGATGTGCAATGATCATTTTCTGGTATTCCGGATCCCGCGTCACATACTGGACATCTTTTTCGCATAGCTGCCATGGCTCATATATGATATTTTCCAATCCGGGAAGCTTTTCCCATAGTTGCCACAGCGTAGGGGGAGCCCACTGGCGGCGGCATTGTCGACGGATGAGGAATGCTTCAATGCCAAGATATTTCAACTGAGGCCGCCAAACCCAGTTATTCTGAGCAGAGCTTACAAATTAAGGATTGCTGGTCTATATTTTATTATAAGCGGTATTGATGCTCGATATGTTACTTCGGGTAGCGCTCGCCCTGAGCTAACACGGAACCCAGGCCAATCCTCGTTACGCATCCATGCCGTTGAAATGGAATGACTGACTTGACTACCACTAAAAGGTCAGCTGCATTAAACATGTGATTATTATCCATTTAAATTTAAAAATCCTTTGAGGCTTTTTCTTTCGGTGTTGCAATCTACTAATCATCGATGTAGTCGTGTCAGGTTGGCTCAGCCCTCTGCAGATCTGACGAGGTAAACAATATAGTCTACATGCTAAGCGGCTCCAATAAATGACATGTGCACTCGTGTTCATTCTCCATTGTGCCATACCCCCTACTCAGCTGATTAGAGGGTGGTCCCATACAATTTTAGCCACGGTGCCTATCTTGCCTTGCGACCTTGTTCGCCAGATGCAGAGGCATTTCCTAGGCAATAGCGTACTCAGCTGCACAGTTGTGCAGCACACCAGTGCACTGAGATTTTCTTCATAAGGCCACGCTATTAACAATTTGCGTACTCTGAAAACTAAGTCAAATTTTTTGTGTCTTCTACCAAGAGTCTGCCAATAAAAACTCCCCGGGTCATTTTTTTTTTCACTTTGTACTTTTATCAGAATGTGGCCGTTCAAGGTGGTGACAGATTCGCCTCGCTACCCTGCAGATGCCCCTGCAGATGCCGCACTACCCTCCCACCACCATTGGACAAACCAAGACACCGACTTGGCTGGCCTCAAAACTTCGCATAATCATTCGTCCAACACCGAGAATCTCCTTGGGTGTGTCGGCTTGAGCCAAATACTGAGAATTTGTGCAGAGACAGAAGTTGAGCATATAAACAAAACTTCAGTTTCACACAGCCCTGAGTGGTCCCCTGACGAGGAGTTTTTGAAAGTAATCAACTTTATCTGTGACGGAAACCTGGGACGGCACGTCAAGTATAGTAAGTGGTTTTAAACCGCCAAGTATGAATGCTACATGAGCTGATTACCACACGTATAGTTGAATTTTCCGACGATAGTTGCAACCATACAAGTGATGAAAAGAATTCGGTCTACTTACCATTTTACCTTCCTTTCATCGATAGGAAACTCTTTAAGAACGACAACTATCTATCTCATGTTGTCATTCGGAAGACAATATCTTGGGCAGACCAAGCCTTGGCTCATCAACCGCGTCTAGGGTTACGGGATGAGGCCTTTGGAGACGCTGACTTTACGATACTGCTACTATCACGGCCCAAACATTCCAAAACGCACCCTAACTTACTTACTCTCTCATTTTCTGAGCTTTCTGGGTTTGAACATGATGATGAAAGTGCGTCTCTGGCAACCCCAAAGAGCATTCAGACGAGTTCCACCAAAACTCCTCTTGGCTACATCATTCGGGTACACACTGCAAACTCAGGTTGTCTCCTATCTTCATTTGACTCATCTAAGAAATGTGCAAGTGATTTGGTGAGGATTGCTTCAAAACATTGGACATGTTGTTGCTTCCCGTCAACTCAATCTATAGTGATTCGTGGCGATGCACTTGTTAAAGACTACAAGAAAATATGTGTCGGCTATGAAACTTGTACGGCTTCATCTGGGTTGATAACTAAGCAACATTCACTCGATACAGCGTCCGGAGAACAGATGACTCGAAAAAAAAGGGATGCTTCCAGAGCAGGTATTCTTGCTGAATCTGATATGTATGGAAACAGAGGTGGACATGACCAATGCCATGCTTTGAAACGCCATGTCCTCTCGAAACCAATAACCACTGAAATGGCCAATGTACAATTGAGCTTAAGGGGGCAAATAACTCCGAATACCGAAGGCGCCACACCAAACCTACCAAGTAGTAGACAAGATGCTTGTGGCTCACTGAATCAAAAGACATTTCAGAGGCAATTGGTTTTTCACCAAAAACATTGTATTGGTAAAAGCAAACAACTAGCAGACTTGGTTAGTTCAACCAGCCAAGTGCCGAACGATGAAGTTACTTGTATACCACCAAATTCTGTCTCTGAGGTTTCGTCAACAAACTACAATCTTTTATCAACGAAAGATATGAACATGCTGGTAGTTTTCGGGCTTTATTCGTTTTTGCAGTGGTACTCAGACGATGTCATATTGGAAAACAATTCACAACAAACTACCGGAACATCTTTTCCAGCAAGAAAGAGGCTCAAAACGCAACACAATGGAAAGTACTCACAAACTGGGCGCCCCGCAAACGAACGCATTACCAAATCCTCAAAGGATGTGTCAGTCAACTTGAGCTGTCCATTTCAGCTGCGCAGCCCCCAGCAGCATTGGCTCTGTCTGAAAGACGGCGGGTTCCCAACCATTTTCCGTCTAAAACAACATTTATTATCAGAACATCGGCGACCATATCATTGCCCAATCTGCCGGGAAATCTTCACTCTTGCTAGTCTTCGCGACGATCACATAAATAAAAGGGCTTGCAGTACGGATAGATTTCCGGAAATCGAAGGTTTATCCAATACTCAAATAAAGCAACTGTCTCGCCGTCCGGATTCATCGCAGTCAAAATTGGAGCAATTGCGTGTGGTCTGGGACACGGTCTTTCAAGGAGTTGAGCCACCATCAAATTACCACTTCCAAGAAAGAATCTCCCATCTTGTTAGTTCTATACAGAGATTCTGGATTACAAGGGGCGCAGTAACTTTGTCAGGCGTCATGGGATGTGATGATTTTGACGGGAACATAATTCAGATGTCAAAGAAAGCCCGAGCAACGCTTAGTCAAACGGTCTTACATCAAATGACCGATCATCTCATCAAGGGAATTGTGTCTCAAGGAGGACTATTATGGGAAGCAGCTAGTATGGTGGTAAAATAATTGATTGGGTTTTGTAAACAAAGTAAACCTGGTTTTAAATGTCCATTCTCTGGGATATCCAGGATAATTTCTTGCGTTCCATCGTAACATACATTAATTACGCGCTAACTCCCAGCATTTCCAAGTATATACATGTAAATATAAGCAGAAAGATAGAAAAATATGCCGGGGAAATTGGATGTCCCAGAATATATCGGTGGTTTTGGTGCATTTATTTAGTAAATCAGTCCGTGATCGGCTCCGATGATGAAGCCATCTAATTCGGAAAAAAATCATTGCTATTTCCAAACTGGGCTTCATCATAGTAATTGGCCGGTGGTGTGTCTGATTCAGGTCTTGAGAATGGCCCATAAGCACTAGTTGGTTCGGGCCAGCTTTGGTCGAACTGTGAATCTATATGCAAAAAGTCATCCATTTGTTCCGCCGTTTCGGTGGCGGATGGGGAGGATTGTGTTAGTACCGCTCCTGTTACAGGGTGCCCTGGCGGCTGCGTCACGGTGGGTGTGGAGGAACCTGCAGGGGACGTTTCGTAGCTGCGAAGATAGGCGACGAATTTCCGGAGAACGACATCGTGGCCGGGACGGGTCTCGGCTGAGACTTGGTTGGGGTCTTGCAGAAATTTGTTGACCGCGTCTTGAACTGGATCCTCAAGCGTGAGGAGATTAGTTCTTGGTCCGGGAGCTTTTGGGAAGAGAATGCGCCATGTCTCGAACCAGGTGGACGATTTCGACCCGCGCTTCTTGCTGCAGGCCTGAAGGGCGCGCCACTGGTCCTCGGTGACGCCAGGAATTTGGTTGTCTGTAGGCTTGCAAATTTTCTCCCTAATGTGTTTATTGCGCCGCTCAATGCATTCATCGTCGTCCATGCTGCCAAAAGTAAGTTTGCAAGTTGGACAGTGCAGTGGTTGCATGTGATATCTTCCAAGATGCCGGCGCATATCTGTGTTCTCTTTAATCGTCGCCTGCCCACATTTTCGGTACTGCTGCGGGTTCCGTTTGTAGTACGGGCAAGCGATTAACGGCTTGTCCTGGGCGGTCGCCTTCATTTTCTTGGGCGATTTTGATCCCGGGGCCTCTTTGCCAGGCCGTTTCCTGCTTGCAGGCTTTGGCTCCTGTGATGTCTCATCACAGGAGACCGGCATTTGCAGCAATAAACCCGATGCATCACGGTTATGCTGTACGCCTACACCCTGGATCCGACTCACACTGGCCCCGAGTAGATGCACAGGGTTCGACGCCGTAGCCTTCGTCTGGGGGTCCAATACAGCAGTCTCGATCAATTGCGCCCCTGGCTCCTCTGACAGGCACTACAAACGTCAGTGTCATGCATACGAGAAATTGCAAATGACAAGTCAAGGCAAAACGGCAATGTACCCTGTCTAAGACGTACAAGTGCGACCTACCTTTAAATAATTTTCATTGGGACCGAACCCATCCTTGCTTTTTGTTGGCGCTGCTGAGCTTAGTGTTCCACCAAGCTTCGACATGGCTGCAGGTGATTCCACCCAAAAGAATGCACGAGGCGACAAGTACGAAGCGGTTCGCAACGAATTTTATGTATTGGCTTCACCTACTAGCTGATATGGAGGTGATGATTTTCATAAACACTCAAGTAAGCTAAAGGCAATTAAAACACGCCGTCGAAAGTTGGCCATTTTAAGAAAATGCGCTGCTGCGTAGAAGGAGGCCGAACATGGTACCCCCTGCTTGGATGATGGCCAATTTGGACTGCATCAGCACAAATTCCAATTGCACAAACCCCAATGATTCGATGAAGTTACGTATCTAGTCCGCAGTTGCGTAGATTCGACGACCACGCCATTGTTTCTCGGCGGATGTGCGCCGCTGCGTAGTTTCTCAGTATGTGACGTGTGTGTGACATCTGCATTAGACCGCCCCAGCCAATTGCTCGCCTATGCGTGGAGTGAAAGTATCTAGGCAGCTGCGTAGTAGGGCGGATTCAGCCACAATAGGAACCAAAACATAAGTGCTTGTCTCATCCAAAGACAGTGCCGGGCTGAGATGCAGATACACAATTCAATTTACATTTCACTTGTTCGCCGAGGCATAATGAGTCGCAGCTTAGCCTCTTTGCTTTCGAGTGGTGGCGGGTGAGTAGAATCAGCCCTGCGTTCCTTTTACCCCCATCCAGGAGCCTTGCTGGGCTGTATCGTCACAAAAGTGCAAGTACCAAGACTGACACTGCCTCTTTCATTATGAACAGCTCCTCAACACACCTGCAGGCTGAACGCCTGAAATTCTGGCTGTTGGACCCTTGCCAGCCTGTCCCACTGGCGGCCTCACAGAGACCAGACATTACCAGCAATCGGAAAGCGCAGGGCGCAAGGAGTGTTTCAGAATTTGAGGAGAGCTTCGGCCTGCACTTTTAAAGTAGAAATAGGCCTCCGGGCTGTCGGGGGGCTGGGGCTGGGCCACGTGGGTACATCCCGTCTGTACCAGACACTATATCAAGTTCATTGCATCAAGATGTTTAGCATTTTGAAACAAAAATTGCCCAGCTTTGTAGTAATTCATCACATTATTGCAAAGATAAGACTGTACACATCTCAAATGTCCCATGTGCATGCAAAAGTCTTGACCTCCTCGTGATCTTAGGGCATGCCTTTGCCTTGGGGTCATGTCATTCGTCATGTCACCCTCACTGGTGTCAAGACTCAAATACGCAGCTGCGTACTGAGCATTTCCCTCTGCAAAGGGATACACCTCTGCGACTAGCGGCTGATTACATAAGCCAGGTTACATGGCAGTCGCTCTACGCAGCTGCGTACTATCTCCATCCTTGTAACCCAATCAACTCAACCCATCCTAAACATTAATGAAAATGCCGCCACTTGTCACTCATCGTTGTTTGGCATCTATTGTCGGTGGGTTTTGCTCTCCATCTTGTTACCTTGTAGTCAAATAAGGGCTAGACTCACCATTATGGCTCAAGACGTCCCCCTCGCATCACTTACAGCTCAAGACAATCTGACACTTACGAGCGGCTGCTATGGCAGCTGCAGTGACCTAAATTCCAATCCAAGACATTGTTTTTTTGGTTGCATTCAGTGTGCGCAATATCAACTCCAACGTCAATCGAGAGAACCTCCGGACCATTACGACGGCTCCTCCCCTCTTTCAAATACATCATTGGCAGGTGAGATTTGACTTGATGTGGAAAATATAATATCAACAGCTCTGTGACTTCTTGACCATTGCTAACTTAAATTTATATTGATTAGATGGCCAGCCCAAGGCCAAAGAAGCGACCGCAAGAAGCCAACCATCCCCCCAATCAAAAATCGATGGACCACCAATCAAACGAAATAGGGGGATGAGTCTAATGCATCATCCCACGTACGCATCATACCTTTATGATCACCTTCGAGAGAATGAATTATTCCAGAATAACGGGTTATTGGAATCCCCAGATATCCCTATGACTACCGATGTTACACCCCTCATTGAAGATGAGGAAAGACCAGGGTTAGATCATTCTGAAACAACACTCAGCTGTGATTCAAGCATGAGCCTTTCCAGATATCATGAGCCCCCCAGAAAAAATGAATCAAAAAAGCAAACATTGTTAGCTTGCCCTTTCTACAAACAGAATCCAGGCAAGCACCAAGATTGCTTAAAGTTCGAACTTCGGCGGGTAAAGGATGTGAAGCAACACATCTACAGGAAACATTTATGCACTTGTCACAGCTGCCAAGAGCAACCGCGCGCTTCAGATTTAAGTCATCATCCTGGGCATAAATTAGCATGCAGATGTGAGGCCACCCCCTCAGAGGGCGGTATTTCAATTCAAACACGAAATGAACTTGCAAGGGATAATCGTCGGGGTCGGACTGTAGAAATGCAGTGGTATAAGATGTGGGAAATATTGTTTCCTCATCACGCTAGCCCTCAATCTTGCTACTTGGGCAACTATGCTGAAGAAGCCTTGCCACAAATTCGTGCGTTTTGGAACGAGAGGCGATACGACATTCTGAAAGGTGTACTTTCAAACACTTCTGACAATAGTGGAAACTTTGAAGTGTTGGATCAAGCAATGAGTGTGGTTTTTGATCGTTTTCAAGCAGAAGTGTCCAACATGCCGACCACCGAGACTGCAAAACCTGCAAAAGCTTCGGCGGTAATAGGTACACAAACTTTGGCGGCGACAAGTTGGAGTGGGGAAGAACTTGACATTGAGACTAGTCTGAAAGGCTTGGATCATACTCTGTGGCAACAAGAGATTAATGAACCATCCGATATTGACTACTTGGGAATGCAACCCAGTGATTGGATACTCAATCTGGGTACCTCTGAGCAATCAGTATGCTTCTAATATTTCCGGGTTATAATTTCTGCACTGGTCGTTGATGAGAAATGAACAAGTGGGCTATCATTCTCGTCTTGGTCTTTGATCTCTGCTCGCTCGTTTGTCTACATTATACATCGGATCTTCAATTCTCTCAGACGTTTTTGATATTTTTTCAATTAAATCATTTTGTACTCTTCAACATATATGATAGTGCGAGGACGTTATTTTTGGGGGCTGATGTTGCGGAATGATTATGGTGTTAAGTTTCGCAGGGCATTGCATACTCATACAAATTGCATTGAGGCAATGCCCGACATCATTCGCTATCTTTGACATTATGTCATGAAAGTAGTCAACAAATTTAAGAGAAATGTTTGATTTCAGCCTAATATTTACCGATAACTATCACTGATATTCCAGGTTACAGCTCAGCCCAGTGGTAAGTTGGCTTCAGGATGCCATGGCCTTGAATAAAATACGTGATAGCATCCAAATGTCCAATTGCATTATTCGCGGCCTTGTTATTCTCAATAGTATTATTCACTCATAAACAATCCATGAAGATAAAGGTCAAAACTAATATTCATCAACTTGGTAGGAAACTAAAAACAGTACTGCTGACACCAGTTTTCAGCTTGTTCCAGAAACTTTGAAGCCAAAGTACGCTCATGCTCTCACGGAAATATTCAACTGTAAGAGCACCTGCCACTAAATAATCTACATGAATCGTGACTGATATAGTCTAGATAATTCAAAACTCAAATCTCCACCTTGGGTCCTCATCTCCTTTCCAATCTTTGACCTCGCCCACATCTTTGATCTCAGGACCAATTTCGGCCCTCTTCTCATTCTGCCTCTTCAGTCTCCGACCCAAAATAGATACCACGACGATGCTGGCAACTAGATAGGCGAGCGCCATCGAGTGCCCAACAACAAACTTGGGTCCGTCATCTGCACGATATAGCTGTGTGCCCATGACGGCACCGAGATTACCAATACTAATCTGCATGGCGTTCGCGATGGCCCGCTTTGTCTGCCCGGAAACATTGATAGCTGGCCATGATAATACCAGCGCACAGGCAGGGTAAATTCCTGCAGCGGCGAAAAATGTTCCTGCGTATGAGATCCCTGGTCGACTTGTTGGGTCAGGATTGGCAAGCAGGAGGATGTATCCAATGATTGCAACGGCCGAGGATCCAGCAATAAAGACTGCTCGCCTGCCAAGCCTTTCGGAGGCAGTAGCCACAATGAGTGTTGTGACAAAGGCAACCGCGTACGGCGGGATGGTGAGGAGCTGAGCCTTGGCAGCCTTGTAACCGAGATCTTTGATAATGGTAGGCTATTGATTGTAAGCACCTAAAGCATTTACTTGATCAATTAAAAATAATTTACCATGAATAAGGACAGCGTATATAGAGGTAAACTCATTGTATGAAATCCCAATCCATAAAGCCAGCAGCTTGGGTCACGAAGAGCCTGGATAACGGCATGCCAGCTAAACTGTTCGTCGTTGGTAGAGTCGCTATCCGCAGCCAACCTAGTCTGGATGTATTGGCGCTCGGCCTCGTTAAGAAATCTTGAGGTGGCGGGGTAGTTTTCAATAAACCAGTATGCGGCGACGGCTACGACGACGGTGGCAATGCCCTCCTATACGTCTGTCAGTACTCTTGTTCAAAAAGTATTCACAGCAAGGCCTTACAAGGATGAAGATCCATCGCCAACCATTGTCCCAAACAACACCGGCCATTTTACCAATGCCCTGTCCATGTCAGCATGGCAATACGTCAGTACTTCTTGCGGGGAGACTCACATAAGCTAGAATGCCCCCGAACGCTCCGGCAAGAGATGCAGCACTGAAAAAGAGAGAAATGCGGTACTGACGCTCGCGTCGCTTGTACCACATGGAAAAGTAGAAGACGACCCCGGGGAATAGTCCACTTTCGGCAACACCCAAGAAGAAGCGAGCGATTAAGAATCCGGTCAGATCCTGGACTATACCCAAAAGGGTTGCCACGATGCCCCAGGCGATTGTGAGTGTCGGCAGCCAAAGGCGGGGGGTTGTTCGCTTGAGAATAATATTGCAAGGAATCTAATCAATGAATGAGCACAGCCTCCTGAGCCTGGGATATTCTCCTGGAGTCGTGCCTCAAAAAGGACATATCCGACAAAGTAGAGTGTCAATCCGGTCAAATACTGGTTTCCCGCTGAAGTTTAGACTCGTTAGGCTTTGAATCGAGTGGCTGTGGTCAAGGGGATCGCGTACTCATGCGAAGGTCATCAACCATTCCTTCGATTCGCGCATTGCCAACTAGAGCCTGCGTTAGCTAGTTGGTATCCGCGAATAGGTGGGATGCGAAATCTCACCATTGCTCCGATCGAGAAACGATAAGAGATACAAGATCCCCACTGCAGGGAGCAGTTTTCTGTCGATTTTGCGCAAAAGGCTGGCCTCGCTAATCTCAGCGTCGGAGCCGACCGTGGGAGATTGGTCGCTGAGGTCCGGAGACTCCCCGGCCACCTTCGAATCAGTCATGATGCCAAGCTTTGATCTGGGCGGAGAGATTTCGGGTTTACGAATGTGAGAGACTTTGATTTTAACCTTGGGACAATGGGATCTTGGATGGAAATATGTACGGTTCCCAGCGTGCATCATCCAGCATTGCGCCATCTGTCCCCGGTTCGTTTTGCAACACCCACATTTCCCCAACTTGGAACACCCATTCCAGATTACATTCCCATTGCAGTACAAAGGTCTTGACGTCAACACGCCAGTAACTGCCGGTGCATTGCAAAATACGCCCCCAAACCAACCTTTGAAGGGCAGCAAAGGGTAATATAAGTGGGTGTTGGGAATGTCGCGATAGCTCACTGAGCTTTCGTGCTTCGTCGGTCGCCCAATAAGCATCGGAGATTGAAGTCGGTTCGTCAATCTTTCGCCGTGTTTGGTCAGTGGCGCACGGCACAAAGTCCGTGGGGAAGAAAACTACCACCCCAATGTCACTCCAGGAGTGGGACGGTTGTTTCAAAAGATCCAAAGAAAAGGATGAATTCTACTCCGTAGAGATGGAAGTTTTGTAAACCTGTGTTGTCATTTAACAATTGATTATATATCTACTTGTGGTATATGAAATCTAGTTCCACGACGTTTTTACAATATCCAACCCGCTATTCCCCCGCTATTTCCCCGCTATTTCCCCCTAGCCATGGTCAGCGTTTGAAAAAGCTCCCGTCCGTCATGACTAATTATCGTAAATGCTCAACACAAAAGAAAACTCTTATGCAATAAGAGTTTTCATTGAGCTGATGCATTGGCCGTATCATAGATTCGTTTAATTCTTTTCGGTCATTAAACAAGGTATCGGAATCCTCGCTTCATCCGCAGGGCTTCGTCGGTGCTCTCCATGACCTCATCCCGAGCCGTCTGCTCAGAAACATCCTGGCTTGTCTCCCAGGCAGCTTCGCCTTCCTCGAGCTTCTTGTTAAGGTCGACTATAATCATACGGAAGACAACGCATCCAACCAAAGTGACTCCAAACATGGCGAGCACGATACCGTAGCTCTTGCGGTATCCGTCCTCCTTCAGATCCCAGACATATGATCCTGCCACGTTTCCGAGCTGACCGAAGCCGTTGATCATAGCAATGGCCACCGCACGCTTGGCGGGTGGCCGGGGGAACGAGGAACTAATCCATGAATAGAAGGTAATGTAACCAGCGTAAGAGCTGGTCTGGAGGAAGAGAGCCACATATCGGGCTGCGACATTGAGAGTGGACATGCTGATGACGAAACCACCCATGCCAACGAAAATGGGGACGACAATGTGCCAGAACTAAATATCATGTCAGCTTTATATACTTGCAATTGTGGTTGGGATAGACATACTCGCTCCTGCATTCGATCTGCGCTCCATGCGACGAGCAAAGACACAATACATGCGAAAAGCCAAGGAGGAGAGCTCATCAGTAAGGTGGGGACGTAGCCAAAACCGAGTGTTCCCGTCAAGGTGGGCTAAAGAAAAACCAAATCCAGTTAGACCATGATTAAGATTCAGACGGACCACAAACTTACGAAGAAGGCATTGAAGGAAAGTCCAATAATGTAGGCGATAAAGGTCAAGGTCATCAAATAAATCTTGGGGTCCTTGACGGCGAGGTTAAACCCGTACAGGGTGCCATGCTCCTCGGAATCCTTGTCGGCCTCGCCAACATCTTCCATCATGCGAAGTTGAGCAACTTGGCGTTCCTCCTCGGTGAAGCCCCTGGAGTTGTGGGGGAGATCGGGCAGGACGAAGGCGGCCACAATGGCAATGGCCATGGTAATAGCACCCTCGATCCAGAATAGCCAGCGCCAAGCCGCGTGGCCAAGAACGCCTTGCATATTGGACAAGACACCCGCAGCAATCAGAGCGGAGAAGGCGTTGGAGATAAGGTTACCGCAGAACAAAACAGCGTTTCGCTTCGTTAGCTCCCGGCGTGTGTACCACTTGGAGAGAATCAGAAGCGCGCCGGGGAGGAAGGCAGCCTCGACGAAACCCAGGAAGAATCGAATGGCAACCATGCCTGCGAAATTGTGGACGTTTCCTGACAAGGTGGAAACAAGACCCCACGCCAGCATGGAGCATGCGATGTAAAGCGACGGTCGCTGGATTTGGTTGATGAAGATGTTGGACGGAACCTGCATGAGAACTGAGAATGGAATTAGTTGCACGTCGCGCTTGTTTCCCAGATTATCACGTACTGTATCCGACGTATAGAATACTCAGACAGGTCGCATACTGCGTGTCGCTGAGTTTCAAGTCATCTTGAAGACCCTTGAGCCTGGCGGCGGCAATGTTGTTGCGGTCCAGATAGTTCATGATGTAAATCAGCACAAACAGACTGCACCGGGCATCCAGCTTGCGCTTCATGCTCTTCTCGACTATCTTGCGACGCTCCGGGTCCATGGCGACGCCAGCTCCGGCAGCAAGGTTCTCCCCTGTCTGGGTTTGGCCATCAAGGCTGTCCTTGGACATGTCTGAGCCCACGGCGGCATTGTTGGCCGCGGTCTTGGAGATGTCAGCCATGGCGGGCGAAGAAGCGGTGGGATACGCGCGCCTCCAATCGACTAGGCGCCAAGGAATACGACAGTAAATAATAAATAAATATAAATAAAAAATAATTCGGAGCGCAAGGTCCTGTGAGAAGTCGTCGAGGCGATGAGGCGCGCTCAGACAATCAAGTAGACGCTGACCAGGACTGGGCACGTGCTGGGCAAAGTGTGGACGAAGAAACAAAGCCCAAAACTTTGACGGGAACTAAAGTAAGACAAGCAACCTTAATAAGTAAAAAGTCGGCGACGGGTTATTGAAATGGTTGTTGAGGCGAATGACTCCCCGGGCCGAGGACAAGCCAGGCCAGGGTTGCAACCGTTACATCATGGCGGTTGGGTAGAGACTACGAGATGGATACGGCAAAATTGGCGGGGTTGGGATCTACGCCCTGCACAGAACCAGTGTGATGCATGCCCCCGAGTCGCGGACGCTCTTCCGGCCGTTGGCCTTTGGCCAGAGAACACATGGATCTCCGAAACAGACCCGAACAACTGCACCGTAAAACAAGCCAAAGCCTTTTCGCGGGGTAGTTTGGTCCAATTGGAGACGGGCCATGACAGGGTGCGGAGTTTAAACGATGCATCCAGACACGGTTCCAGAAGCCGGGCCGAATACCACACACACCCAGCGGCATTTCGAAAGGGGGAAATGCGGGGAAGAGATGGAGTCAATCAATCATTCAGCACTTCAAAAGCTTCGATAAGGCAAAAGAAAACCCTCTTTAATCGCTGCATGGTGGCCGTTTCGCCACGGGAAGCGCGCTCCTTCTCACCTTCATCTTCGTATCTCTGATCCTATTCCCCCCTCCCCCCTCCCCCCTCTCCTCCTTTCCCCATCCTGCCTCCAAAAGCAGAAATGATTCCCCAACAAACAAGGACCGTCTCCATCGTAACCAATAAAAGAGACTGTGGAGAAGGAAAAAATTCTCGTCAACGCGGAGAAAAGGCTTCATATGGTGTAGTCTCCAATCGACTAGGCAACAGAATAATGAAGTTTAATTTGCCAAGTCCAAAGATTATCAATCAAGTGGCCACATGGTCTCACCGTCTCTCCCGTATGCCTCCTCTGTACTTGCATTGCTCCGCATGCCATAGAGCGCGTGCACAGGGCGTCCACTTTTTGGGCGACTTCGGGTGCAACTTCATGTCCGTATAACCTTAAAAACGTTGATGCCAAGAAGGCTTCAGCACCTCCTTCAGGATGCCCAGACGCCGTGGTCTAGAACAAAGTTGGCTTCCTCTTGTGGCGAGAAGCAATAATCACATCATTCAAGATTTTTTGCGACACACCAACTGAAGCCGAACCCGATAACGGAGCCAAGGGCTGTCGCACTGTGGGTCGAGATGCCGGTGTTTGGCCTCCTTTTTTTTTCCCGTCAACCCGGGTGCCCCAGTTTGCGGGGTGTTGGGGAGATGAAAACTTTGTGGAGAGCAGCGAATCCATCATAGATGGGTCAAGCTGCCGTTGGACGTGCTGTCGGAATTTACATCCGTACGGGTCTTTCCGATTTGCCATTACTTTAAACTTCCTCTTATTATCTCCGTGTTGATACCCTGCTATCCTTAAACCACTTGACTCTAATTGCTGTCAATATGGCCATCCACCCCTTACCAAAAGACCAAAATAATCAAGTAGTCACAAAATCATATGTACGGGAATCAAAGCCCCGTCAATATATTTGAACACGAGCAACATTCGCCATCGATGGCGCAGTTGCAATTGGTCCACTAATGAATGCATGCAATTCTTGATATAACATAACTAGCACACTTTGAATCCATTCAGAAACACCTGACTAAACCAAATATTCAGCCCAAGGCAAGTTATGAATAGTAATAAACAAGAGGAACCCATCCTACTTCACACGAGAATATGGTCATCAAGGTGCAATGCATCAACACGGCGCTTCCAGTTGTGTCCAATCCTCACACGGGCTTCATATGCAGGAATTGGCACATACTCCAGAAGCCATCATGACCTGTATCATGCGCCAACTAGGTCTACTTTGGCAGGTTCACGACTCGTGCATTGCAGCAAAGGACACCAAACTTGATTTGTAACCACTCAACCCAGCGCCTTTACGACGCGATAGGCCGAGCGGCCAACCTAGTGGGGATGTGACGGGTAGGGCATTCCGGGAACCAATGGGGAGGCTTCAATTACAACATTGCAAAAAAGCAGGGGGGAGGGAGTATTATCAATTTTGTGGCAGCTAGTTACTCCGTACTGAAGAGAAGATAGCGTGCTTATCCGGATCTATGCCTGATTACGTACATTGCCTACTCCCAAAAATGGCAGCTCCAAAACGAGAGGGACCTTTGGGAGGAGACAATGGCCCCGTCTCTGGTTAGGATATCCGCTACCAATTCGATGAATTGCAGGAACCTTTGAATTCAGCCGTGCCAAATACACGAGCATCATGGATCTCGTCAGGTTCAGGGCAGGCATCCTGCACGATACCGTCGCAGTGGTCGCCGACAGGATGGTCAGCCCCAGCGGTCGCTCGAAACTCGAGTGTCTTGGCAAGATACAGTGGGTTTCTTGGCTATGCCGAGGCTCGCCAGTGCACGGGATAATCATTTTCGCGGGGCTTTTGGCCGAAAAGGCCAATCATAGTCGAAATTGTACAGTTCGGGAAAGCTCCTCGTCGATTTCCAACCAACAAACAAACAAAACAAAAAAATGAAGAAGAAACCACCCACCTCTTATCAGTGGCATGAAAACTCGCCACGAGCAACCCGGAAATCCGGCCACACTTTCCCAACGCCCGTTGCTATCAACCAAATCAATGTATGGGATCACATCTTGCCTCACACGGACATAGGGTGGGTGGTGTTGTCTCCTCGGTATCGCCATCTGGTTTGGTTCGCCACATGCATGACAAGCTTCTGGAAACATGTATGGGTGCCAAGTACCAAGCGATCGCTCCGTAAATACGTAAAACTTCAGGCTGATTGGTTTAGTTCATTTTACAAGCCGTGGTAATGTAGTTGGTGAGTTGGCAGTGAGTGGGCTCTAGTTGCGGTGCATAGGCACAACTTTCAAACAACACCCGTCTCCCATCTCCAAGTCATGGCCTCCCTCATCACGCTACTTGCCTCGGCTGCCTCTCCATCTTATCCATATGCAATCACCCAATCGAAAAGAACTGGATAAACCTTGGCTATGCAGCTCATAAACCATCAGGGTGGCAACGCATAACGATCCAGATCATCGGGTTCCCCGGCCGCCATGGCTATTATCGGATCCGGGGCGCATGGAAGCCCGGGTGCCCAACACCCTGGGCGAAGGATCGACACACAATGCCTTGCAAGCCAGGTTTGGGAAGCTTTAAGAACCGCCATATCGGGTTCGCCACATTTCCCCAGAGAGCTCGCTTAGGTATTGTTACTCGGCGGGTTCCCAAAGTGTGTAACAATCGATCAAAGCTGCAAGATGCAAGTCGGGCCATAGAAGACAACTGCATGGTTCCAACACGATACGGAAAACCCCTTGGAGGCACCCCAGTGGAGGATTTCCTAACCAAGGTTGGGCAACCATTGCGCGAACAAAAGGGCAATGATAATACCCTGGGCACTGGCGCCACCCAACGACTCAAGCTCTTGGCCGCCAAAGTCCTAGAACCAACTAATCTGTGTTTTGGGCTGTTGTTTGGGGGAAGCAGAAGTCGTACGCTCTCAGCACCCCCTACACAATGCACATCCAAAGTGAGTTGATTTTTTTCGGGGCCGGTTTTTTTCCTAGTTTACAAAACCTAAACAGATGTCTAATACTATGCATACTGGCCCTGATATCTGCCATGAGGAGTCTTAGATAACCACCGCCCGTTGTAAAGCCGATCAATGGGCTCAGATGGCCCCATAGTTGGCACCCCCACAGTGGAATGGATCCCAACATGGCCAACAATGTGCGGCGCGGTGGGAATCTCGAGCCCATGCAGATTGGGCAGATGATGATGAACGCAAAGATGGAATTCTACCGCTTCATTCATATGTGCCTCTCGTCTGTCAACCAGTTAATTGCTCGCAAAGCACGAGGGCAAGGTGTTACAAGCTGCTGCTGCTGCGCTGGACGGCCATACAATCCTTATCAAAGGTTCCCATGGAGCGTTTCCGCAGGGGGGCGCCAAGACTTTCAAAGGTTCCCGAGTTGGTGCCGGGCCCTGTGCTGCTTCGGTGGCCTGACTAGACAAAGACGGCATCTGTGCCGGTCGGCGTATCGACGAATTGGAGTGACGTGCGACAAAAGAGCCGCCACCGACGTATCGCAGTAGCACGCGACATGCTATTGGACCGTGGTTTGCAGCTTGTCATTGGATGTTGACAATTATCGCTCCCCAGTTGACTATGGCACTTTTTTTTCCGTTTCGTTTGGGGCTGGCGGAAGGGAGAGTTGTGTTTGAGGGAAGAAGAATGTGATGGACACGGCGTGCGTGCGCATGTTTCGTTTAGCATTTTATACATGGCAGCAGTACCCTAGCATCACCGCTTCCACTCAATCGAGCCTGATCATGTCCCCTCACTTCAACACGCAGGCTCTTGGCTTTGGACCCTTGGAGCATCGTCAACATGCCACCCGCGTGGCTGTTCTTGGCTCTGTCTGGGAGTGGAGTATCGCGCGGTCGCGCGTCTAAGGGACTGACTGACTGGGTCTACTAACAGCATCATGCTTCGCATGCTCGACCTCAATCGCACTGGCTGGGGGAGGGGGGTTTACAGATCCCGCCTGCCGCGTCGAGCGCCAATGGGCCTGCTCATACAGACACAAAAAGTCCCAAGACAGATTGATGATCGACTGCCCGTGTCTCCCCTTTTGGGCAGCTCGCAAACCCATGCATGCCTCGCGCCCCAGCCGAAAGGGCTGGCGCCAGATAAGGTACGCTCCAGAATCTAGACTGGGAACTTCTGGGAATCTCCCCCAAAGCGCATGGCCTCGATTGCTACCTTTGCTCAGCCGCTCGCCCCTCTCCCGCGCGCCCTCGAGGTGGTCTGCTCCCTCGCACTCCTCCAATATTCGCAAAAGGCCCTGGCCAAAAGCATGCCATTCGCCTCGTGCGGGCAGGGGTGTGGCAATGGCACCTTTGCCTCTCGCAAAGACAAACGGCTGGCCAGGGTTTCACTGTGTGTTGGTTTGGGAGCTGCATGCGGAATCGACAGAGATAAATATCCACGTTGCACCGGCCCCGTGGTTTCGCTTTTGAGAGGGAGCTTCAGCCGTTTTCCACGCCTCGTCTCTGGGAACCCAATCTTCTTCGCTCATTGTGAACCAGCCGGTTCACAAAAAAGACCTTAAGCATGGCCACCGTTGATATACGGGCAGATCCCCGCATCGCCGGGGATGCTGCCCCGGCCATCTACGACGAAAAGAACGACCACGAAGTCAACCTCAAGGACGAATCCGATGATGAGGACCAGCAAATCACCGATCTCTTCACCAGTTTTCCTCCTGCAAAGGGCGTTGCTCATGAAGAGAACCCATTGACTCTCCGCGCCGTCCTCATCGGTATTGTCCTAGGATCTCTAGTCAATGCCTCCAACGTCTACCTTGGTGAGGAACCCTCCAACCCCCCCCCCCCCTGACTAACACGGCACGGCACAACACAACACCACACTACACAATGCTGACGTCTAAAACGCAGGTCTCAAGACAGGCTTCACATTCCCCGCAACCATGTTCGGTGCCATCTTTGGCTATGGCTTCATTGTCATCCTGACCAAGCTCGCCCCCGGCGTCCCCTACATCGGGCAGTCATTCGGACCCCAGGAAAACTCCATCATCCAGGCTGCCGCAACCGGCGCCGGTGGCATGTCCGGTGTCTTCGTCGCCGGTCTGCCGGCCATGTACCGCCTTGGCCTCCTCTCCGACGACCCCAAGAGCGACTTTGGCCGCATCCTCACCATCACCTTTGTCTGCGCCTGCTTCGGCCTCTTCGCCGCCGTCCCCCTGCGAAAGTTCTTCATCATCAATGTGGCCCGTGAGCTCAACCTTGTCTTCCCCACGCCCACTGCCACCGCGATGACGATTCGCTCCATGCACGCCGTCGGCTCGGGTGCCGCTGACGCAATGCGCAAGATCAAGGCCCTCGGAATTGCCTTCATCGGTGCCTTTGTCCAGATTGTTGTATGCCAATATGCCGATGGCATCCTGCACAACTGGCACATCTTCACCTGGTTCTACATCTGGTCCGGATACAGCAACCCCGCCCTCCTCGAGCCCGAGAACTGGGGGTGGTATATCCAGCTGACCCCTGCCTTCTTCGGCTCCGGTATCCTGGTGGGCTTGAACGCCGCAGTCTCTTGGTGGGGAGGCACAGTCTTCGCCTGGGGATTGGCTGGCCCTCTTCTTGTCCACTATGGCGAGTGTATCGGTATCCAAACTGGTGAGATCGGAACCAAGTGGGAGGGCCTATACACCTTTAGCAATATGGCGAGTGCCTCTCAGGCCGGCACCACCCCGTCCCCACGATACTGGTTCCTCTGGCCCGGCGTCATGGTTCTCCTCGTCTACAGCTTGATCGAGTTCTTCCTCCACATCAGCGTGATCTGGAACGGTGCCAAGTATGCGTTCCGGGAGTCTGCCCGCTCCATCAACAACATGCTTCAGGCCCGTGGTAAGAGCAACACATTTCTTGAGAAGCAAGCCGCCAAGGCCGACGAAGACAGCGGACTGGTCGAAGACTTTGCCAGGGCCGACCAACAGGTCCCCATCTGGGTCTGGGTGGTTGGAACCATCACCTTCGCCATCGTCGCCTGCATTGTCGCCGAAGTCCAGTTCCACATGAATGCCGGCCTTGCCATTCTTTCCTGCCTCCTCGGTCTCATCTTTGCCTTTTTGAGTATATATGGCGGTGCCGTCACGGATTGCGCCCCCCTCACGGCTTCCGCCAAGGCCTCGCAACTCGTCTTTGGTGGCATTACCAAGGGCCATTACGATGTCAAGTCCGCTCAGCGAATCAACCTGATTGCCGGAAACATTGCCTCCGGGACTGCTGATGTTTCCAACTCCCTCGTCAGCGACTTCCGCGTCGGCTTCTTGCTCAAGACCCCGCCGCACCTCCAGTTCTACGCCCAGGCGGCCGGCACATTGGTTTCCGTCTTCCTGGCCCCCGGCATCTTTGTCCTCTTCATGGCTGCTTACCCTTGTGTCTGGAACCCCAGCGACGACCCCGCGGCCGTTTGCCAATTCTCCGCCCCCTCTGTTGCCGCTTGGAAGGCTGTGGCCGAGGCTGTGACACTGCCCTCCATTAACATCCCCCGAAGCTCCGGTATCTTTGCCATTGCCATGGGCGTCTTCTGCGCCTTCCAGGCTGTCTTCAAGACCTACTACCTTGTCGGAAGCCGAGAGAAGTACAGAGAGTGGCTCCCCAACTGGATGAGTATCGGTGTTGCTTGGGTCATTGGTGTCGACAGTGGCTACGCCAACGCCATTCTTTTCGGTTCCATCACTGCCTGGTGGTGGAGGAAGTGGTTCAGGAACCACTTTGAGATGTACGCCTTTGCCGTCGCTGCTGGTTTGATCGCTGGTGAAGGATTGGGTGGTGTGATCAACGCCGCTATTACTCTTGGCAAGGTTGATGGTTCAGTATATGGTACCAATATTGCCCTCCCGGGCTACTAATTGGTGAGTTTTAAGAAGCGTCAGTAGTTAGTTGATACCACTTGAATTTATTTCAATCATTTCTCCCGGCACAGCAGTTGAAATCATTCAGCCCATGCCTGTCCTGTCCTGTCCTGTCCTGTCTGTATAGACATAATTTATGAATAGTAAATCGGGATGCGGAGAAAATAAGATGTTGGGTTTAGACCTTGTATCTAGGACTCAAACGTGACTAGGCGATCGCTCTCAGCCATCACATTGTGTGTGAATTTGGGAGAAGGAATTAAAGCAAATGGCCAATCATTGGTTGTCTTACACTCAAGGATGCCGTCTTATCCTATGTAGCGCTACCATGGTGGAGACATGCAGATCATCTGGAACCCGATTCCGCTTTGACGCTGCGATTTCGCTCCAAGACGCGACCTCGCTCAACATCTTGCCGGATTCGGAAAGACGGCACACATCAGTTGAGGACGATTTAAATATTGAGTCGTCTCACATGGTTGCAAGAACAATTACTCCGAATAAATCACCTACAGAGCCAGCGCTCAATCACAACACTGCCGTTTCATCATCATCCCCCAGAGCCAGGCAACATGGAGCCGCTGTGTCAAATTGTGACTCCAGTGGGCATGATAGGATATGGCTTCTCCGAGGAACAAACCGAGGCGGCGCTCAAGGAATTCAGCTCTTTCCAAACCCCAACGGCCCTTGTTCTCGATGCTGGCTCGACTGATTCGGGTCCTTCAAAGCTCGCGCTGGGGACTACTACTTGCCCAAAATCCTCATATATTCGAGATTTTCGGAAACTCCTTGTCCTCTCTACCCGCTATGGGATCCCACTATTGATTTCATCTGCTGGTGGAGACGGTAGCGATGATCATGTGGACCTTTTTCTTGATATTATCCGCGAAATATCGGAAGAGCCTGAAAATGCGTAAGAACTGAATAAACCAACCAAATGTTGCATCCTTTCTAATATTACCTAGCTCTTGGGAGCTCAAGACACTGGCAATATACTCTGAGATTCCGAAAGACATTGTCCTGGAACGATTAGAGGCTGGCAAAATTAGCGGGTGTGGTCCATCCGTGCCTCCTCTGACAACAGAAACCATCACAGAAACGACGAGAATTGTTGCCCAGATGGGCCCCGAGCCCCTTTTGGACGCCATCGCTGCCCACCCCGACTTTAATGTTCTCATTGCGGGAAGGTCTTATGATCCAGCACCTCATATTGCTTTCATGGCCCATCATGTAATGAAAAGTGAAGGACTTGGTAGTTTTACGGACCTTTCGGCCGAGATTCTAGGCGGGTTTTCTCACATGGGCAAGATTCTCGAGTGCGGTGGCCTCTGTGCAACGCCGAAAAGCATGGGCGCTGCAGGCATCATGAACAAAAACGCGAGCTTCGATATCAAACCACTTGATTTAGATGCTCGATGCACTCCCCTCAGCGTTGCTGCACATACCCTGTATGAAAAAACCCGGCCAGACATTCTGCATGGGCCAGGCGGATACATTGACCTTTCCCAAGCAACATTCACCCAGTTGGAGGACGGCCGGTCTGTCAGGGTCCAAGGCTCTGTCTTTCACCTCGATCGAGCAACGGGCACTACGTACACGGTCAAACTGGAGGGTGCCAAAATTGCCGGTTACCGTACATTGACCATGGGTTCTTTCCGGGATCCCATTCTCATTCCCCAAATCCACGCATTCCTCCAAAGAGGCGAAGAATTCGTCAAGAAGCAGCACAGTCATGTAAGCGAACCATGGGATCTTGGGTTCCATGTTTACGGGTTCGATGAAAAACGGCCAGACCTCGTCCCGGGCGAAGTTTTCATTGTTGCAGAAGCCATTGCGCAATCACAAGAAGTCGCAACCAGTCTTGCATCCGCCATGAGAATTCATTGCATCCACGGCTCGTATCCTCATCAAAAGGCTACCTCGGGAAATTTTGCAATGGGGATCGGGGGCATGCTTGAATTAGAGACAAAGGCTTGCGCAGAGTTTTCGGTGTATCACCTCATGGACCTTTCAGCTGATGAAGAGGGTGCTCGGCCAATTCCTCTCCCGCAGGCAGATATCAGCAGCCAAAAGGGACTATTTCGATGGAAGGAGATCGAAATCGGCCTTGGTCTCGAGAATACTCACCCTTCAGCTCCAGCAACCACCCTCTCACCAGCCCCCTTACGCACGAGTGGCACGAAGGGGACAGTTGCGCCAGCAATGATGACGACAGCGAACCCCAATACGCTCTTTGATATCGCAAAGGTCATTCGGTCAAAGAACTCTGGCCCATTCGAAATCACGCTAGATGTCATGTTCGACGACATAGCAGTTTACAACGCAGTAAAGTCCAGCGATGTGTTAAATACAGCAGTCATCGCAAATCTTTACAAGTTCGATACATCGGAGGTAATCTGGGCCGGATTCTTCGACGCCGCGATGGCCTTTAAGGCTACCGTACCAAGAAAGAGACGAGGGCAGCCGAGCTGCTCTGGTGGGTTCCTCGAAGACGACGTGCATGGTTCGCAGCAATATATCCCATTAGCCGAGTTGCGCCTACCACAGACTCTAATCACTGCTTTGAAAGCAACAGCATAGTAATTTATAGATGAAGGGGTTAGAATACAAAACTTCCAAATGCTAGGCCAAGACTATTCATCGAAATCGTTATTCGGAGTAGGAAAAAGCCCGTTGGTGAAGGCCATGGAATATCCTGAGTAATACATCCGACGAAGGACCCAGTGTGCTCTGATTAAGATGCGGGATCAACATAGCTTGTGTCCAGGTCAGAAAATATGCCTATTCCTTCCAAAAAGTCTGAGCCAACAAAGTCCAGCCCAAACTGAAAGACATCTCTCATTGCAGCGGTGGCGGTATAGTCAGAGGGCTTCACACGACGAACGTCGTCACTGAATCGTTCCCGAGCTCGCCAGATTGAGTCGACCGTGATGTTGGCAGCCATTCGAGAAGTCACGGGTTTAAGGGCTGGGTTTCGCCCATCAGAATCTTTCCTGCTCAGGTATGTGATAATGTCACGTATCCTCGCCCAGTTATCGTGCTCCTGCTCCGATCTGGAATTCAGTATTCTCCAAGCTTCGTGGATTGATTTCATCGCCATTACGTTGTCCAAGTGGTCGGGAAAGTCCAGCAGTCTAAGAAGGGTATGTGAAGCATAAAAAACGGATATCCTCGCAATCGCCGGCCAGGACTTTTTGGAGTCGTTGCTGGAGGCGATTTCAATGAGCTGGATGGAATCCAGACCTGCTTGCACAATGTGCTCAGGTATTCTATATCCTGGGCTGCCATTTTGCAATCCATCCGTGTCCTCGGTGAATGCAAAAGAATGCAGCTGTAGTTTGACCCTTAGCAGAGCCATCCGTATATGCCCGGAAGAGTTCTGACCAAACTCGGATTCCAGCTGGCGTAGTTCGGTAAGAAATATCTTCATCATAGTAAGGCGGCTGGGAAGCAGGCCGGAGGGGGTGGCATCGCTATTTCCCAGCGCGTTGCAAATGCTGTGACTTTGATACGCAATCTGCAAGTGCTTTTCGAGTACACAGGGCAGCCTAGGGGACTGAGACTTTATTACGCCGACAATCGTTGCATCCGGGTTCATCGTTGCCGGGACACCCAGCTCACTGCTGAGCCTATGTATAGTTAGCCATCCTGAGCGCTCACAGAGACACATTGACGGTACATTTGGTTCACAATGAAGCATCCCACCCATGCTCTCTGGAATGCTGCGACGCCTCCACTGTCAAGTCGATCATTATAGACGAAATCGGAAAAGTGGTGAGGACGGTGGAGGCCAGCCCTCAGGGCAGTGTGGGTAGCCAGGCCACAATAGCTCCAAGATGGGTCATTTCGTGTGGCTTGAAAAGGAAACGGCCACCAACATAGGAGTAGCAGAGCCTGGACAGTTCCCAGCGGATGGTCCGCGGCAGAGGTAATATCGGTTGCAAGACTTTGTATGCGGGGTTCCAAACTGTCATGATAGTGGCGGTAATGCTCAAGGTTCTTTGAGGCGATGGCGATTATGACCCAGAACAAAAGAGAGCACCGATTGTAGCCGCGGACGAATGTTGACAGGTCAGGTAATATTGGAAAGTCGTCGTGTAAGTTGGTAAAGAAGCTGTATATCTGTGAGTATTAGATTCTAGGGCTCGGCAGGGCTCTTACAAATTTATAATGTCGGCAATGGCGCTGGAAGATATGTGAATGTCTCCGATCTGCTGTGGCACAAATGTCGAGCCAGAGATGCTGGAGCTGTATTCCGGATATGTCGACGTTGAAGGCTGCAACAGGATACCAGGGTCTTGAAGAGGCAAAGGGCTTTCATCGGACGGCGGCCTACTTGCGCTTCCCGGGGAAATATTTGCGTCGGCTGCTTTAAGGCCTCTGAGCTCTTGCTCCAATTCAATGACCCGTCTGCCAGTCCAGTTGTAAGCGCAGACTCATTCGCAGACTCATTCACAGACTCATTCACAGACTCATTCACAGACTCATTCACGGGATGGGGGATGGGGGTAAAGACAAACCTTCGCTTGGCCGTCCTCTGGAAACCGGGATCAATGCGACAATCGAGTTTCTGCTTGCTGCATCGAGAACACGGGGCGGGAAAGATTTCTTTTGCGTCGCACTTGACCTAATTACACACATCAGCCAGCTGTGGCTCGCTGGGTGGGGGGAGACTTCGCCCACGTTGGTAGCTCACCTTCATCTGGCGACAATTGGTGCAAGTCGCAATCTTGGCCCTTGTAGCCATGTTTACAGGCAATATGGGCCCAAACCCTGCGTCGCCTGTGTCCCAAGAACGTGCATAACTATAGCACTAAATTGCGCGCGGTTCAGAAAAGCGAGACAGACAGAGAGAGCCCGGGTGCCGTCTGAGGTCTGACACAGGAGCCCGGGTCCACTTGCGCCCTTTTATCCAATCACAGCTTATTTTAAGAGCGATATCGCATGCTTTTGCGTTCTCGCTCCAAGTTTCTCTCTTTTGGTGAGCACTCACTGAGCACGCACTTGCAGGTGAATAATGTAAAATGGCATTGCTACCTACACAAGTCCCAACAATACTACGAAATAAGACAGTAAATAATACCCTAAACTCGTGATAATATTATACAGTCATTAAATATTCAACCGTCTCTTTATCTTACTTTTAGTTATTCGAATGGGTGGGATATTAAGCCGCGTACAGGCCACACGTTGCAAGGTGCGTCCTGTCAGGCTCTTGAAAGTTGATGTGATGTGTAAACGGCAAATGCAAACACTTTCACCTTTTTGGTATTCAATTGAGCATATTTATTCCCTTAACCTCTCTGGCACCTTCCCCCGCGTCTTCTCTATATGCTGCAGTCGCTTAGGGATCGACTCTGCCCAACTATTGAGATCTTCCTGCGACACATTCCTCCAGCTCTCCTCGGCCAGGCCCTTGAGGGTTCCTACATCCCAATATAAATAGTCATTGATATACTGCTCCGGGATGCGCCATGCTTCCGACACTGGCGATTCGCCAATGACATCAGGACATAGGATAAACTTGTCCGGGCCATGCTGCTCCACCCAAGATTGCAATGGCTTGTTTCCCCCGTCCAAAGCCTCCTCCAGGGCAAAGTAACGGCCTTCTTCCAGCAGTTTCTTTACATGGGGCTCCCATATCTTGTCGACGTAAAGCTGTTGGGCTTCGTCCGTGCTGCATTTTGCGGGCGCCTCGTACCAAACCAGGGGACTCTTGAAATTATATCCAAAGGCTGACCAACAGCGCAGCTGCGTTTGCTCTGTCTTGTCCGGGCTATTGTGGCCCTCTGACGTCGAGTATTTCCAATCTATTCCCTGGGTTTTGTAGTACAAATCAAAATAGCTCGAAAAGACGACGTCTCGCCAATCCTCTGGGTTCGGCCTCGTCGCAAGCGCATTTTCTGCCCATTCAAGCCGGTGATTGGCCTCCTCTTCAAATTTTGAATTCTCTTCCTGTTGAAGTCGTTCATAGAGGGCTCTTGTTTCGGACTGTGCCTTGGTCGGTTCAGGAACACTCTTGTCGTCGAGACTGCCAGCCTTTCGTTTATGACCGCACATATTGGGCACCTCGGGTTGGTCGTGATACCTACTGGTCATGGTTGGTACTTTTGTCTTTTTTTTTTCTTGTACACTGGTATTGGTGTGTAGCTGTTTTGGGGCGAGACTTTTTTGTCATGGTTCAGTCGAGGTCTTTTGTCCTTCAATGACGTTAGAATTAGGTAGGGAATGACGTAGTAGACCATTACAGCCACCGCATTGGGGAAGTGGCATAGCTACACAAAAGTTACTCTTTATACAATGGCTCGAAATCGGCATGATTTTAATACTATTTCAGCCTAGATTTTAACGCTACACAGTCCATTCAGTAACACAGTCACTGCTGAGATCAGCTGGAGAGTCAGACCTGGCCCCACGCAGCCTCGATGGCCTCTGATGCTCCCGAAACGCCATGGCAAATGCGTCCACTCTATCAAAAAACCTGACCAATCATCTCCGGAGAGGGAGCATTTTACCCGCAAGATCCAGGGTTCATGCCACTGCGGTCGGGTCAGGTGCTGGCTTTGCCGAGACAAGCCACTCACGGCAAAGTATTGCCACGGTAACGACTGTAAAATGCTTCACGGCAAGTTTCAGGCCCTCAACAGCCACGTAGATCTTTTTTTAACATTCTCCAAGGTCTCCAAGGTCTCCAAGGTCTCCAAGGTGCCCCATTTCAACGGGCGGCCATATTTGAAAAGTCTGATGTGGCGTTTGAAAACGACACTGATGGTCTCAGATTTTACAACTCGTTGACAGGGCGCACCAAGCATGAGCTACCCTGCAAGGTCGCATGCGCTACATGTGGCTCACTCATAATAGATCCTAAAATGCCCCAGAAGCCGCGTCTATTCGATACAAGGTGCCATATCTTTTACTCTCAGCGGATTGTGGACCTCAAGGGCGAATTGCCTAAATGGTTTGGGCTTGATGGGATAAGCGAATTATTGACAGAGTAAAGTCACAAAAGAAAGTCTTGGGCGTATCGTATGTGTAGTTGCTATCTCAATCAGGAATGTGTACGTGAGACTATTATTGAATTTAACAAGTCATCACGCTGAAGTAAGTAAACAACACTCTATAGAGAATTTGATGTGAATTTACACAGGTACCTCTGCATATTGCTGCTGGCGGATATCCTGTAGATATGATGGATGGACTGGGGCCTATGGCAGGTTGCATCTCGTCCCTTCATCCCCCGAAAACACCATTGTCGACTACTTTAGTCAACAATTTAAAGGAGCTCAAAGGCTGTTTTGAAAAGATGTAATCGCAGTATTTTTTATTTTTTATGCCAACTTTTTCAAGGCACAGCGGGAAACTGTGCATTAGCTCAACAATGGCACGTTGGCTAATCCGTCCTCGATGGCAAGATTCAGCATGCACTCCCAAGAAGTGCCCATGTTATTTCCAAGTCCAAGTCAATGCCAATTCAATTACACGCACATCTCCATAGTGTAATGCAATTTTCCTTTTGGAGATTATCGCCCCAATCATGTATTTCATTTCTTTGTATTGCTTCTATCTGCTGCTACCTGGCTACAATGCAACGATCTGTTAGAGGAAAAACCTCGTGCTTAGGTTGCCGTCGGTGTCAAACCCTCTAGGAGCCCCAATCACGTATACCACATGCGATTGAACCCTGCAGTCAATGACTCGGCCCTCACATCGAGGTCGGCGATGTCCGTAGAGCCAGCACCCAACTTTTCAACCATTCACTCGTCCCTTCTGCCAAGATCCTCGTTCTCCAGAGCCATTATTCTTTCTCAGCACGAAGAAAGGTTTGTGGGAGCATAATACGTAGGGAAAAATAAACTTAGTTGGCTCTCAAGATACTGACTGCCCAAAGATGCATAAATGTAAACGATCCATCATCCGCTTTCTTTCTTTCTTTTTTTCAATCTCTCCCCTCCCTTAATCTGCATGGTCGGTGCTCACAATAACATCGTGCCACTCGTCCAAAATCTTCATCGTAGCCGCGCACTCAGCCTTGATGCCCGCATCACAGTCGCTGCCCAGCACAATGCGCACGGGAAGCTCCCGCCCCTTTCCAACGCCCGTACGCGTGAGCATGTCGACAATGACCTGGCAACCCCTGGCGACGTCGCCCAGCTGCCGCCCGTCCGTCTGGACCAGTGCCCTGCGCGTCTTCCCCGACGGGGTGTTCTCGTCCTCGTATGCCGCCAGACGCTCCTTGGTCACGACCTTGACGCCCGGGTTGAGGAAGCTGGTCCTGAAGTAGCCCGGCTCGACGACGGTGGCGTCGACCTGGAAGGGCGCCAGCTCCTCGCGCAGCGACTCGGCCAGCGACGACACGCACGACTTGGCCATGGCGTAGACGCTGTAGTTTGCACCGCCCATCCAGCTGCCGATGCTGCCAAACGTCACGACGGTCCCGCGCATGCCGTTCTGGCCCAGGGGCTGCGCGCGCATGCCGCCCAGAAACGCCCTGGCCGTGTTGAAGATGCCAAAGACGTTGGTGTTGAAGCTGTCGTACAGCTCCTGCGGCGACGTCTCCTCCACGGCGCCGTCGAGGATGTATCCCGCGGGGTTGACGAGGTAGTCGACACGCCCGTACGTGGCAAAGATGTCGTCGGCGGTGGCCTTTAGGTCCGAGAACGAGGCCGTCACGTCAAAGGCCCGCGTGTCGGCGCCCGCGTCGGCGAGGTCCTGGATGCGGGACGTCGAGCGGGCGGTGGCAATGACCTTGTGCCCGAGCCCAAGGGCCACGAGGGCGATTTCGTGGCCGAAGCCAGAGGAGGCGGCTGTGATGAACCAAACGGGTGTTGGTGCTGCCATTGTTGAAATGTCTGTGTAAGTGTTGTTTTGTTGTTTTTGGGGGGATGAGAGTGTGGGTGTGTGCCGTTGGAGTTGTGATGCGTACAAGTGTAGATGTAATTAAGGCAGTTATAGTATGAATTGAGTGAGTAGAGTGAGTAGAGTGAGTAGAATAAGTAAATGGTGATGTTCTTATTATAATTCCGTTCCAGGCTGTACCTAAAGTTGCCTTTTTATATGCTTTCATACAACCGATGCAAAAACCAGCGTCATTAGCACTTCAACCACAGACATGGCACGGATACATGGCCTTTTGTCCGGCGGACATAGTCTATCGCCGAAACCATACTCACCGCGCCCTAGCCACACATTACAAATGTCACCCAAAAGCACGTCTCTACCTCCCCAGATCTCGATGGGTTGTAATATTCGGACAAGGCCAAGGGGAGGGCGTCACAGAGTGACTGAGTTAACGCCGAAGGGCCAATCAGATGGGCGGAACTGGGCTCCCAGGTGGAGCATATCGGGCCTAACACTTGCTCCATTGGGTAAAGCTACGGATTGTCTACTGTGGCGCATAAGCGTGCTAATTGAAAAGGGAAACGTCAATTGCTGCGATTGTGAATAGTCTGGGAAAATCGTCATGCAAAATTTCACATCATGCATGGCACAGTCAGAATCATCTGCAATACAACTTCATTGTACAAACTCATACATGAAACCAGGTTTGTGGTTTGCAATGTCCTTATGCATCCGTACCATATCCGGAACTCCAGGCTCAAAACACACGCATCACTCATCCAAAGGCCCATTCCCTCCCCATTAACAATTTGAAGCCGGCCCAATTAGACTACATCCACCACCATTATCGCCAAGATGTGCTGCCTTGTCTGCGGTGACCGGGACCAGCCCCGAGACCGATAGTCACGCGCCGGGCCTTGTCACCAGAAAGGCCGCTGCCCTGTCGAGGGCTTCCTCCCCCCTCCATCCTGAGGCTTCCCCCCAGGTTCATGCGTCGCGCTTGGCCAGGGGTCAGGGTGTGGTCCGTCTTCCAGTCAGGCGGCGAGCACATCAGCGGCGGGCTCCTCCTTCGCTCGGAACTACCGCGACGAAGGCGAGAAATGCCATTGGCGCTGCTAGCCATGGCGGGCAGACTGGGTCGTGGGCCGGTACGCTCGCCAGTTGAACTAATCGACGAGATTCGCCTCGGGCCCGATGCCGCACCGCCAACCATCATGAGGCTAGTCCTACGTGCCTTGTCCTTCATGGCTGTGTGAAGCGCGGTGCGCAGCTTGCGGGCGTCGAAGCTGCTGGCATCCGAGTCTGATCCTGAGCCAACGCTGCCGTTGAGGGGGCTGTTCTCGTCAATGATGGATCGTCTCGGTCGCAGAGAGCGGACGGGAATTCCAAGACCCGAAGGCGAGGGCGATAGGTTGCCGGTCTTAGTGACATCCAGGGATCGCAGAGGGGGGGTTCGCGAAGTCTCGGGTGAGCTCGAGTGCAAGTTGATGCTCATTGATGGGAGTCGTGACGCAGGGGACCCGCCAGCTGACTGACGGGCCTTGGACAAGAAACCAGCTTGAAATCGGCTGGGCTTGGCCATCGCCAGACCAATAGTCCTGGATGGCTCAGGACTGACATCCAGATTGAAAGTTGTCGTCTCTTCTCGGGGTTCTTGTCTGAATACCTCCTTCTCTTTAGGCAGCACAGGCAGCTGAAGCTCCTCAGTCTCCTCAGTCTCCTCAGCCTCTGCTTCCACCTCCTCCTCCTCTTCCTCTTCCTCTTGTGGCTCCTCCATCTCCATTGGCTCCTCATCGAGATAAGCGGCAACAGGAGGAGCAGCAAGGCTCTTTTCGGGTGACGAGTGCTGGGGTGAGGGAGTGCCCTTAAACTTCTGAGGTGTCTGGGCAAAGTCTGCCAAAGTACCTTCCTCGGTCTCATCGTCTCGCCATCTGACGCCGCCCTTCTTGTTCTTCTTCACTGGTGTAAAGCATATGACCTTCTTGGTTGCACCCAACACCTTACGTCGTCTCGGTGATCCCTTCATAGGGCTGACATGGGGTTCAACTGGTGCAGTCGCAAAGACAGGCTGTGCCATTGGCTTGACGAGCATAGTCGTCGCCTTCTTGCGCTTAGGGGTGCCACGTCGGGTAGGGGCGAAGGATTCAACAGCAACAGGGAGAGACCCGTCGGGCTTGACAACGTGCGAAGCAGCCGTGTATCCAGTCTCCAGAAGTCGGTGGATAGTTCCCTTTGCATGCTCCACAGCCTCCTCCTCGTCCATCAGCATAGTGTCCGACAGAGAAGAGAGAATGTCAAACTGGGCAGTGAGCAGCATCTGCACCATTGCGGCATCTCCAGCCTTGTCCTGCTCGAGGACCTCGCGGTAGGCCTCGCGGTTAAAACTAGACTTGAGGAGCTCTGCCTCCCGGTACAAGTTCTCGGTTTCGCCGTTGTCGGCGCCTTCAGTCCCCTCAAGCTGTCGCAGGCTGTGGTTCAGGGCCGTGTCGATGGTCCGCTCCCAGCTGGCTTTGTCAAGCTTCTGGTGAAGGTGGTGTCGGCTGTTTTCCAACTCGAGGTAGATGCCATGAGCAGTCTTTCGAATAGCAGTCAGGCTGGGAGGCATTGCGTCCTCGTCGCCACGCTGTTCACAAACGGTGTCAAAGGCAGCAATCCATCCCGAAAGCATCCCAATTCGTCGCTCGATGGCCTTGAGCTTCTTCATGTTGTTGGTGCGCTCCTGGCGCTCTGAGGCCGAGTTCTCGTAAGCGACTCGGAGTCTCTGAATACCCTCGCGGGCTGTCGAATCTCGCTTCTCGCACTGCTTCTGGAATTTGGCAAAGAAGAGCTTCTCGGCATTCTTCTGCTGGGCCTTGAGCTCATTGATTAATGCCATCTGCTCGTCAATCTTGACCAAAAAGTCCTTGACGTGTCGGTTCACATTGAAGACGTTGCGAGTCACCTTGGTCTGGATGTTCTTGGCGCGGTTGGCGTACCGGAGCGTGTTTTGGGTCTCGTCAAAGTGAGCGCTGGAGGGAGAGACACAGACAATCATGACCGTCTTGCAGTTTCCGCCGAGGGAGAATTTGAGCAGACGAGTCAGCTTGCTGTTTCGGTAGGGCACGTGAGCCTTCTGGCGACGGTCGCAGAGTGCGTTGATGCAGCTTCCGAGAGCGAGGAGAGACTTGTTGATGTTGGCACCTTCGGTGAGACGCTCACCTCGGTTCTTGGTGACGGAGGCTCTCTCAGAACCAGCCAAATCGATGATGCTGAGGGTGGCCATGGTGTGAGGCTCACTGACGTCGGCATTCCTGTCCTTTTGGGCAATGTTGATCTGGAGCACAGCGTGCGATCGCGACGAGGTGGCGTTGGCCTCGGTAGGAGACACGGTTCGGTACTCGTTTCCTTGAACAATCATGTCCATCACTTCCTGCACGTCCTTGGGGCGGTGGCTGGTGAGTCCAGAGACGGTAACAGCCTGGTTGCTGTCCTCGCGCAGCATCAAACCGCCCTTGGGGGCACTGCCGCCACCGCCGGGGACCAGGAGATCGCGAATCGTCTCGTTGTAAATCTCCAGGTAGCTGAGGGTAAGTTCGGTGGTCTTGTCCTGGCTGCGCTCCCCAATCTTCTCGAACAACTCCTGCATGGTCATGAAGATGATACCGGGCTGCTGGGATGTACCGGTGATGGTGTGCGTCTTGCCGCATCCGGTGGCGCCGTAGGCAAAGACTGTCGCATTGTATCCATCGAGAACGCTGTCCAGCAGATTTCTGGTGGTGCCCTCGTAAATTTCTGACTGTGTTGTGTTGTCGTCAAAGACTCGGTCAAAGGCAAAGACTTGGTCCTTGACCTTCTTGGACGTGGGGAGGACGCTTCTGCCGAACTTGTGGACGGGGTTCTCCTCGGGAGGATCAAAGACTCTATTTGGCGGTTAGCTGTGTGTGTAGTGGGTGGGTGTCGCAGGGAGAGTAGACGTACAAGCATCGGTCATCGACAACCTTGATGACGTTGCGCAGGCCGCGCTGGTGAAGCTTGGGGGTGGGAGCTGCGGCGAGGGAGCCATCGCCCAGGAAGACGGTGCCATCATCGGTCTTTTGTCTGCGAGCTGCGTTAGCAAGATACGGGCGGAGGCAGAGAGCTGCTAGAGAGGGTGCCCGTACAATTGCGCAGCTTCTCGGATAGTGAAGGGTCGCACGCGAACTAAGACACGGTTAGCGACAGGCCGGACGAGGATTTGAATGCGCCCGACATACCAGCAACGGTAATCGACGACTGGCCCGCTGCCGATGCAAGTCCCGAGGCGGCCATGTTGTGTTGTTGTTTCTCCCAGTCGGCTTTGTCGATGTAAGCTCTTCGGGGGACTCGAACAGCTTGGTGGCGACGGTGGCGACGGCGGAGCAAAGAGAAGGTGAATTTCGAAACAAGAAAAACAAATCAGGTTATTCTAAAAGGAAGGACAGGGTCGGATTGGATCCCAGGGCTGAAGCAGCGCTCATGAGAACGATGCTCGAGAATGTCGCGATGGCAAAGAGGCCCGGCCCGGATGCTGTGGTGTCGTTAGTTGCAAGATGGTGGCCGTCCGTCACGTCGCCGTCTTGGGTTTTTGGAACTGCCGAAAGCACGGTGCAGGGCCGCCCATTATGTGGTTATGTGTTGATTGAAGAGCCGTTGCTCGGCAACAGGATTGTGGGCCGTGGCTAGGGGCGGCCCCAAGACCACTCAGCTGCCAGGGGGTATCCTAGTCTCACTGCATCCTGTAGTGAGGTGCCAGCCGCGCTGGAGTAGCATAGGTAGCATACCCTATACAACTACAACTGTTTGTACTTTTGTCATGGGAGGGACGGCATTTATTCGAACAATGTGGCAGGGCGATGATAATAGACGGGATTGTTGCAAAATATTCGATATATGATTAATATCTATATATTTTTTTCTTCTTTTTTTTTCCCTCTCTTTCTGATCTTCACATCGTATTTTACACGTGAATCAACAACATAACTCAACCCGGGCCCCCAAATCATAAACACGTAGCACCCACTGCGGAGTCCCCTTGTCGCCTCGTCTTACCAAAAACAAACATGGCCTTGTCCAAACAGAGATCTGTTTTGAAACTGACCGCCCGACACGCTGCTGCCCAGGAAAAACGTGATGGATCCATTCAGAGTCGCACACACGCCAGAGCCAATTACGCTCTGACGGGGCTGCTGATTTGTTGTTGTTCATGCCCTTGAGTCATGGACAGCCCCGTCCATCCCTCTCCCCCTCTCGCCCCCCTCCCCCCCCTCTCGTCCCTCCGGAACTCGCCTCGTGGCTGAAATTATGCCAGGGTCTAAACAGCCATGAGGCGTGCCGTCATGTTTCGACACCCTGATGCTGCTCAAGGGCCGTTTAATTGGAAATGCCACGCTGTGCCTCTTGCATTGAAATGCGCAGATGAACTCCGGAGCTTGCGATGGAGCTTCCGATGTTCTCCATAATTGACTGGATGAACTATCCTGGGGGCGACAGCTGTGTCGACGTAGACAACAAAGACGTCACCCATCCTCAACATTCACTCGACCTCTACTCTACATAGACACATCATACGTACATACTCACTGTAACCAGCCCAGGCTAAGGGCACAACCTAATTCTTCACACACGGCAGAATCAGTGATCACGGTGATTGAATTACCATCACATTTGGATCCCTATAATTTTCACCCATGACGCCTACCATGCAAATACAAGGCCTTAACCATCAACGATACATCCCGCCAATTTGACCGAGTCTTGTCCCGTAAAGTCCTTTCCCCCCTCTTTGCGCAAAGCATCTAGACCTCGAAGAAGAAGAAGAAGAATTAGACGAAAGATTAGGCGGCTGCCACTGGCGTGTACACGTATCGTGGCAGCGCCGCCATCCTCTCCTCTGGGCTGATCTCTGCGTCGTCGTATATCATGCGCGACTTCTTTTCCTTCTTGCCCTTCTTGTCGGCATCGTCTCCAGCGTCCGCCTTCTGCGGCGGCTTGATGCCAGCCTCGGCCATGCGGATCAACTGGTCGATGTCGTCGCCCTGCGCAGGCTGGGCGTTGGCGTCGTTCCAGGCACCGGCCTGGCCTGGCCGCTGAGGAAGACCTGGCGCGGGTGGCAGGTTTCCCGATGGGCGTGCGGGTAGCGAGCTTCCCGAGTATCCGTACTGAGATGCTCCGGGTGCTGCCTGGCCTGAGAAGTTGGGCTGACTGGCTTGTTGGTCATAGTTCTGTGTCAAGTTAGTGGATGCCAAACACTGAGATAGAAGAGAAGGAAGAAAAAAAAGAAGCGGACACGTACGAATGAAGTCGAATTGGCTGTGGAGGGATTGGCAGAATCCGCACCTCCGTTGGCTGCGACGTTCTTCCTCTGCGTGCGGTACTCCTCCAGCCTCTTCTTGAGCTCGTCTGCTGTCTCAATCTTGAGCTTCTTCCGCCCGTCCTTCATCGCCTGACCAGGCAGGGGGTTTCCGGTCGCGATCCGCCTGTCCTCCTGCGCTTGGTAGAAGTTCTGGATGATGCGATTGCGGTGCTGGTCGAGAATCTCTTGGGGGATACCCTCCATACCAAAGATTTCGACCTCGAGGCCCTGTCGGTTCGGGAGCGCATTCTCGACCTGGGTGAGATTCTCCTTGTGGACTTGGTTCATGTGCACGGAGAGACCTAGATGGAGCGAGCCGCAGAGTTAGCTTCTCACCATTGCCTTGTCGCGGTCATCCCATGTGTAGGTTAGCATGGAAAATACGAACCTCCTGCAGTGTTCAGCCGACGACCACATCGGTCACATTTGAAGTGCTTCGCCTTCTGGTGAGAAATGAGAAGCTTCAGATCCTCGAAATCACGCTCGCCTGTGATGCCTGGTCAGCCTGGGGTTGTCCGCGGGGAAGAGGCGCAAAGCTTCGCACAGTAGTAGCACCAAGCACGGTTGAGGATCTCCTCGACGTCGGGGTGGCCGCGCTTCTTCTTGCCCATCTTTTCGGCGGTCGCAGTACGATTCTGCGAGTCGCAAGGATTTGATATTCGGCGCGATCCAAGGGGAGAGGGACACTGCCGCGGAAATGATCGCGAGCTGCAGTGCACTTGGGCGTCGAGCTGGTTGAACGCGACGATGAGAAAGTTGGGTGGAGAGCTTGGTCGGCTAAAATTCGGCTATGACCAAGCTCAGCCTAGACTGCATCGCTGGTCCCCAAAGGTTCATGTCTGGAAATTTAAGCCATGATGACCGCAAAATGTGCAAGGTGATAGATAATAATATCTTTGTTCATGGAAATATAATAATGATGTGGATTAATAAGAAATATTTTCTTTTCACGTGTGACCATTTCGTCTATCCTGAGTGTCTACCGTAATCCGTATCATCACACCGAGATTCCATTCCCAGCGGTAGTCAAGACCATTTTCATCTTACAATAGATGGCTGACTCATTTACAGACATAATAAATACATGTAGATGCTGTGTGTCTCTCATGATGCATCCAGCCGAAGTAGGGGGCGGATAATGCTCTCCCTCGCTCCAGCACCCAATTGAACAATAAAATAAGAAAGAAAAAAAAGTACATCCCAATTCACTTCTGCGCCAGATGTCCATGTGGATGCCTCGAGTGCTGCCCACCCAAAACGCCAAAGTATGCTTACACGGCGATGTCGGTCCGCCTTCTGTACCAAAAAAGAAAAAAATCAAGATCCGTTGTGTGCCACGTTATCAAATAGCGTTAGCGGCCACGATTGCATGCCGTTAATGTCGTTAGTCGTCAATCCAGACGCCGCCCCTGGAAGGCTTGGTGCCACCGAGTCCCGAGGACCACCCCCAAGCGTCAACAACGCGGTGGCACTATATCGGTCTTGGCTGTCGGCGATTGCCGTGGTCCAGTCATGCCAGGTGTTGCCTCGGCCGGGCCACATCATCTCGGCCGTTGGCGGAGTTCCGATGTGTTGTTGTGTTGCCTGCGAGGCAAAGGTAATGAGAGGGTTCGGCTGCGCAGCTGATACACCCTGAATGTTATTTGCAGCCGCAGCCGCAGCCTGGGCTTGGGCCTGAGCCTGGGCCTGAGCTTGTGCAGACGTGTTGAAGAACATGGCAGCCTCGGCGTCATACTGAGCCTGAGGTTGCTCATTGTACGAGAGCGCAGAATACTGAGCCTGGCCGTTCATGCTTTGTTCTTGGTAGTATGCTTTGTGTGTGACCTCGGGTTGTGCTGTCCCATTGGGTGCCGCTTGTGGGTGAGCTGTGGCGTGAGCCGGAGCGTGGACTGGGGCTTGAGATGGCACAGTTGTGGGAGCAGTCACCGGAGCCGGCGCCGAAACTGCCGTGGGAGCGGGCTGGGTCACCGGGGCCGGGGGAATGTCGGATACTTGATACGTAGTTGGCTGCGTCGACGGTTCCTGCTTAACCTCCACAGATGCAGATGGTGGCTGAGACGATTTCCGGTCTTTGTTGCACATATCGTGTTCGATCCACGCAATCGTACGATTGATGATTTGCCCTATTTCACTACTGATCTGCGGACCGAAACCTTGTAAAAATAGATGTTAGCCTTGACTTGTGCTTCTGTGAGAAAACTGTCCGTAAGCTTACCCAACAGAGACCCCGTCTCCTCCAGGATGCCCATCCAGCCATCCATGTCGTGCCTCAGCGCCTGGATTGCCTCGGGCGTTGTCTCGAAGCGCCTCTCCCAGTGAGCCACCAGTGTGGTAAATATTGATGCTGCGTATAGAGACATTTGATACCAGGTGGTGTCTAGACACTTTAATCTCTGAATCTCTAGCTGGACCTCCAGCATCTCTTGCGAAACATTTTCGCAGATGCGAGCATTTTCCAACATCATCTTCTTGTTGTCAGTCATTGCCACCGAGGGATGTCTCAGACAGAGTCGACACTCCAGCAAAAAAGATCTCAGATAAAGAGCATTCATATGAGTGTGCTCATTCTGGTCTTGGTGGCCAAGCTTCAAAAAGCCTGGAAGCTCCTCGTCCCAGACTCTGATTTGTTCTTCCAGCACATCAACGCAGTGCACGTAGTTTGCCGCGTCTCGTCTGACGCTGTAGATGTTGGACCACATCTCCATCATGATTGGGACAATTTTGAAGCTGTGGATGCCGACTTCGTAGATGCACGGCAGCGTGCGGGAGGTGTCGACCCCCTCCTCGCCCAGGAGTTCGTCGGCGATGGGCTCGGGAAATCCGACGTCGAATTCTTCGACGGTAATTGGCATTGGGAGGCCACGGCGGCCATTGATGGCGACGTAGACTGTCAGGATGACCCACCATGTCCTCTTGCGCAACTCGTGCGTTAGGTTTGTGGGCTCACCTTGCCTCCTGGACTCCCGGTGAAGGTTTAGCTCGAGGGCGCGGTGGAAGGCGTGGTTGACGACAATGGATGAGCTCCCGGGCTTCGGAAACGCTCGGGTGTGCACGGAAATCATGGCCATGGCCTGGACCGCGGCCAGGTCTGGCGAACAAGTGAGCTGGAAGAACTTGCTGAGGGCGTAATGGTAATGTTTGTTAGATAGCTCATTGAGATGAGCGCGCTGGTCGGCCTTTTGCCAATTGCGCACGCCGTACTGGAAAAAGATGATGGCGAATACCATGTGTACCTGGACTAGCTCAGCCACCTTGGGCACAAATGTTGGCTCATCGTATATTTTTGTTAACTACATTGAGTTAGAATGCAAACTGCGCGGTTTGAAATGAGGGGTCATACTAGTTCCATAAAGGAGGGTGGGTGAAGTAGGGGGAGAAATGAAGATATGGTCATAAAATACCATTCCGAGTATGTAAAGGCGTCTTCCCGAGAGGGCATGTCGGGCTGAATGACGGGGTTAATGTTCATGGTGGACTGGAGGAGAGCCTGCGTCGACTTGTTGTACAGAGGCGTTGAAGCTGTGGCGTTGGGATGGGGCTCGTCCATGTCGGGCGCCTCAAAGGAGGCCATATCGACGGTGGTGCCCAGAATCGATAATTGAGTGCCCTTGATGGAGCTGAGAGGCGCACTGTCGTCGCCCCGTACTCCAATATGGGCCTCTCCGCGGCGCGACTCCAGAAGGCTTCGTCGAAAGGTGGGCGCGACGGCTGGTTGGGCGCTGCCGGATTGTGCCTGGGGCGGGTGCGAACCGTTCTTGATCCAAACGGTGCCGACCTGGGACCACGAGTCGCTCGGTTCGGGATCCTGCACCGGATTTCCAGCGCTGTCGAATGTGACGCCGGGGGGATACTGCGCGTAGGGCGACCACTGCCACGGCTTGACCTCGATTCCCTTGCCGCCTAGCAACTTTTCCAGGTCGCGGATGTGGGACATCATGTCCGACTTTTCCCTCTCGAGCTCCTGCAGGTAGCCTCTGCGTTCGGTTCGGCCAGTCACTCGGTCGGTCACGTAGCATTCGAGGTTCTGGTTGGTGCAGTGGGAGCAGCCCTCGGGCAGGGCGTCGCAGCGAATCTTGCGGACCTTTGGGATGGGCGCAATCAGCATGGGGGACACTACAGCGAGTGTGGTAGGATGATGACTTTACCTTGCATCTGTCGCATGCTTGGCCGGTTCGCGTGTAAGACTGCAGGCGGTTCTTGACAACGCTCGAGAAGTCGTCCGGGCCGCGATCGAGGCGCGGCAGCTTGACCTTGTTGCTGCTGCCGTTGATGGTGGTGGTGGTGGTGGTGTTTCCGGGGCCGGAGGCCGGTTCGTCGTCACCGCTGTCGGCCGACCTCTTGACGGGGCGGCCAGGCATCGTGAGCTTTGTGCGCAGGGAGAAGTCCCTAGACGACAAGGAAGATGCGGAGGACGCAGAAGAGGCCGACAACGGGCTCGTAGAACTTGGTGAGGTCGATGAGTGCGGTGGAATTGTGAGAGGCGCTGGACGTTGGCGCGGACGCCGCCCAAAGGGACGGGACGCGGGCGCAGGCGCAGAAGCAGGCGCTTTTAGCTGCGCTTGGACGGGGCACAGGATGCGATTATCCGGGGCCCATGCGGAGCGGAGGGGCAGTGTCTGCCAGAAGCCGCCTCGGGTCTGGGTCTGAGCCTTAACTTGGGCTTGAGCTTGTGTCTGCGACGGTGACAGCGACGGCGACGATGACAAAGGGCAGCCGTGGGATGCAATGGGGAAACTGAGGCTGCGCTGGTGGGTGACGATGGCTTCTATGATGGAATCCGCCTGGTCGTAGGGCACGCGCATTGGTACGTCTAGCAGCGCCCTGGTGCCTGTAGCCTTGTAGTCTAGGCGTCTTGCACAGGGGGTCTGCGGGGGGGATGGGTGAGCTCCAGTGGGTTCCGGGCCGTGGTGCAGCGACGATGGCACTGTAAGCGTACAAGGGATGGCCGCGCTGGCGGGAGCAGCGGGGAATGACATGTGCATTAGCGTCTCCAAGCGTGGACTGGCTTTGGCCTGGGCGTGGCCTGGGCGCTGGGCTCCCGGGGTTCTGAGTGGCGTGGCCCGTTCCCTGAGTGGGCACACTCTAACTTGCGACTCGACCCCAAGTGGACCTGTGTGGCAACTAGGAACTTGGTTGTTGCGCGAGGCCTGGAACTGACTGCGCCTTTGGCTACACGTCGTTTTTCTTTCTTTCTTTTTTTGTTTTGTTTTTTTGTTTATATTGTGTTTTGTTTTGTTTTCAAACACCAACGAGATCAGGAAGGTATGGAAGGGAGGGTCTGAACCAGCAAAACCATGCGGATTGAGTCTGCAGTGATTTGCCGAGGCGATGCCAAAAAAAAAAAAAAAAAAAAAAAGCAATAAGCGCGAGGCAGCTCTTTGTAAAAAGTAACGATGAGAATTCAATGGATGGGATGCGAGTTGATGGATATGTAAGCTGAAATATGTGGCCGGTGGTTTTTTTTTGTACTTTTGTGTAATGGAAAAAAAGAAAGCAAAGAATTATGTTTTTTTTTGGTGGACTTGGATTTTGATCTATTCCAGGAACAAGAACCAGTAGTGTATTTGGAGAGTGTGTGTGTTTTGTTGAGAGTGGAACAAGTGATGATGCTGGTCACTGTCTTGATCCCATATTGTGCGCACCCAATGATTGTTATATAGACATGGTCAACCACCAGAGTTCGCGATGCATTCACGTTTGTCACAGGCACCGACACTAGGCTATGTAGGACTCGCTTCGGGTCACCTATCGAATAGACCGCCATCACATTACAGAACTACCCGACGTCAGTCACGGCGCTCCGGGCTGCGAGATGAGAGCCTGTCGACAGAGCAAGGAGGCAATCGCGGCAGTCAGGAGTGGGTATTGGGTTGCACCGGCGATAGGCAGCTCATGATGCAACTCTGATCGGAAAAGCATGCTTACCTTCTCGCTCTTCTGCAGGAGATAGCTCAGCCACATCCACAGATTGGAAAAGCATATGCAGGCACGCACTCCTACGGGCTGGGAGCCGACCAGGGCTCCGTTTGCCGAACTTTCAACAGATGGTCGGTATACACGGGGAAACCAAACCGGCGGCCCGGAGAACCAATCAAGACCTGGGTTCGAGCTGCCAAAAGGCCCGATGTTTGACGAGTTGAAGCCGTCATGGCTCCGGGCAGCGCATCTCCGCGTGCCAAGGCACGGTTAGCCATGGCCGGGGCGGACGAGAGGGTTACTGGATATGATGGGAATGGATGACCAAACCTATCCCTTGCATCGTCGGCGGCAACTCTGGTTGGGAGAAGACGGGGGAAGAGGGGTTCCCGGCCAGGCTTGGGCTGCATCCTGGACGGCTTATGCAATGCAGATCGCTGAATTCGCCATCACAAAGATGGTGAAGTCAAGGCGAGAGAGTGAGAGAGAGTAGAGAGTGCGAGGCCCTCTTTTCCTGCTTCCAAGGCGCAGTATCGGGATCTGACTATGGGTCTGGGTCTAGGGGGTCTAGGATTGTCACTGGCTCGTTTGTTTTAATTGCGACGCTGGTCTAGGAGGTTGATCTCTGATCTCTGTCGATCGGGTCTTGAGGCCGGATGGGCACCCAAGGATGCATGCACTCGGACACATAGGGCTCAGCTGCACAGTGATCTATCACTTTTTGAGTCTTTAGTCACAAGCCTCCAGCCTCAGACTCAAAATGGCAGGTGTCAGTCGAGAATCGGCTCATGTCTCTCGATCGCTCGAGAGGTTGGTGGATGAAGCTGGTCTCGACTCAGGATATGTGGGCCGTGTGTGAGAGTATCCGATGTACTTTGCTGGTGGCGATTCATCTCACACAATCGGACGTCTCAGAAGCAGCTGAGGAGAGAAGAGGATGGAATTCTCGTATTCCAGCGCGACGCAGCCCCCCTCACCTCCCTCCCCCCCCTTTGCCCCCTTGCCCCCTGAGTGCCGTGAGTGCCAATGCAACCTGGGTGCGAACCCGCGTCGACATGGGGTTGAATGAGGCTTCGCACAAGCGCCGATCTGGCGCAATTAATCGGTAGGCGCTAAACGTCTGGTCTGTATGGAGTAATTAATCTGAAATCTGGTACCGTATGTACGTAACTTGGCCGATCCAATGCGAAAAACCCTGGCCTAGCCAATGCGACAGGATGAAAGCTCAGACTTGGCCTACTACCCCGCCATAAAATAAAAAAACCTCCCACCGTATCCGACCTTTACCCCTCCACACACGCACACGCACACGCACACCACACATCGCATTGTGTAACGGACCTAGACCGCGCAAGCTGCCCCTTTCAACGCCAAATAGCATCGCACGCCGGCCGAGTCAGCTTTCAGCTGCCCCAGGTGCACCTCTAGAGCTTGTGTTAGCGCTCCTGATAACGTTTTGAATCTCAGACAAGCTCTCGCCATGGCTCTCGAAACCATCACGCTCGAGCATCTCCCCTCCTCGCACCAGGCCCATCTCGCCCTGTTCCGTGACGTGAAAAACGCCTCGTTCCTACACCAACAGCTGCTTGCCCGCAATGCAGACTTTGAGTATGCTTTCGTCGATGCTTCTGTCGTATGTTTCTTTGTGCTCTTGCGTCATAAACCGCGCTACACCATGACCATGGTTGACACCCCATGATCCAACAGATGGTCTCGCGTATCCAACTCCTCTCTGCCGTCTTCAAGGCCACTCTTGCAGCCGTAAACGGTGAACTCAAGACTCCCAATGTCCACTCCGAGATTGTGACTTCTCTAAGCTCCTCCAACAATGTACCTTGTCCCCTCTCCCCTCCCCCCCCTCTCTACCATGCGCCGCCCCCAGCTGATTGGCGTTTAGATTGCCGACGCATATCGTCGTTTCGGTATCTCGCCTTCCACAAAGGACCTCATAGTCGTGAGAATTACTTTCCCGGCCGACAATGCCCCGCCGATCCAGCCCGATCAGATCTGGGAGCATCTCAAGGCCAACGTTGAAGGCGAAGCCCAGGACCTTACAGACGAAAACATTGCTACCGCAACCGACTTGCCCAAAGTGCGCAAGTACTACAAGCTTAACGGCCTCAAGTGGCTCGAAGACATCAAAGACGACGTGGTCAAGAAGAAGGAATTGGAAACACTGATCCTAGGGGGCATGGCCTTGCGTGGAGTATAAAAAAGCCAGACGATTAAAAAGAAAACAAAAAGAAACAAAAATAAGAATGCACAGCAACGAAGTTTATGAAAAGTTTCTCTTTATTGTTTGAACCCCCAAAAAGTGTAAGCTATATCTTCAATGTCCGGCTCTACCTTATGATCCTAAAACACACACCAGACTCCCAGATCGCTATCCATGATGCAAAGTCATAATCATCAATACCTTTTCCTTTTCTCTATGTCCTCATCCGCATATTTTTATGCCAATCCGACGACGCTCTTGCAGCGTCGCACCAACTCCCCCCACATGGCATCCCGGCTGTCCCGGGTTCGCTGGACGGCGTCCTTGTTCTCCTGTGCCCGACGGAGCAGGTACTTCATGCATTCGCCGGTAGTTCCCCAAACGAGGTACTTGTAGGCGGGCAACGTGGGGGCGTTGGCACCTCTCTCCTCGCGGGCAGCGTGGCCAGCCTCGACCAGCTCGCAGCTGACCTCGTCGGCCATGCCCTGGAGCTGGGCAAACGAGACTGGCGACTTGGCAGCGCCAGCGTCGCAAATGGCGCGAGCCCGCTGGACGGACTCGGCATTGTGAGAAGCAATCATCAAGCTAGCGGCAGGGTATTTGCCCTCACCCTTGACATCGTTGGACCACTGTTGAGTGAGAACACTGGCAGCGAGGGTGTCGTAGCACTTGTCAGTGTCCTCCTTGGTGTCGTGGAAGAGGTGGCGAGGGTCAGAGCCCAGGTAGGCGCCACGCACCAGCTTGACGCCTAGAGCGAAGCCCTCCTTCTGGGCGAGGGCCAAGTGGCTGGACAGGATATCGGGGCAGGCCTTCTTGTAGGCCTGGTAGGTGCCATAGATGACGGGGTCGGTGGTGTCCTTGTTGTATTTGCGAGCAAATTCCAAGGTCCAGTCGTCGATGCCGTCCTGGAGCATGTCCTGCTCGGCGTCGAACAGCAGACGGACGCCACGCTCCTGGGCGAGCTTGCAGATGTCATCGATGGCCTTGTGGAGGGTGGGAGTGGCGGGTTGACGGGCCTTGAGTTGGCCAAGGGCAATGCTGCCGGCACCGGTAAATCTATTATTCATGTTAGTAATCGTCCACACAACGAATACGAATTGATGGATTATCATCCATCAGTTCTGGAAGAGGCAACTTACTTGAGTGCAACGTAGTCACCAGGCTGGACAAGACGGACAGTCTCCATGGTGCCCTCAGCCCAGGGCATGATCTCGTTCTTGATGGCAGCCTCAGTCTCAACTGCGGTGTTGCCAAGGGCGGCGGCCTGCTCTTTGGTCAGGACCACCTCGCGGGCGTAGCACAGCAGCACGCCGGTGAAACCCATGTTCTTGAGGCTGGCAATGGTCTGGTGGACCTCTGCAGCGTTCTCGCCGGCGCAGAACTGGGCGTAAAAGGTCTTCTTGAGGAAGAGGCGCAGCAGCGGGTTGCGGTCCGGGCTGAGCAAAGGGTTGTGGGAGTTGGCCAGCACGTCCATGATGCGCAGCGAAGGAGGCAGCAAGACAGGCGACGACGAGACGATGGTGGTGGCGAGGGAGCGGATGATCATGGGCAGCGAGAGCACGCTGAGGGGCGCGCGGACCGACGAGCCCATGTTGGGAGGGTCCGGGATGGGGTGCTCGGCGAGGGTGTTGGTGCGCTTCTCAGACGAGTGGATGAGGCGGCGCTGGAGGATGACGATAGAGGACTGGGCGTGGAGGCGGGTGTAAGGAGAAGGGGATGCCGCCCAGCGGAGGGGGCGGCATGTTTGGCCACGAGCCATGCTCATTGTGTAGGATGATGGATGTCTTTGTGTGTCTTTGTGTGCTTTGTTTGCTAGGCGTAGATGAAACGGCCAAAGGAGGCGACGGGTATCCAAGAGAGAGACACACAGAGAGAGAGAGAGAGGTGTTGCGGCCTCTATATATATGTCGCAGGTCAGGAGTGTGTGATCGATGCTGAGATGAAAGAGACGAGAGACCAGGAACAAGAAGTATGGCGGGGGAGGAGGGATGGGCAAGATATAACAACAGCAATGGGGTAGGTTTCAAGCCCAACACAGGCCAGTGAGATAACAGCAAAGACAAATGCAACGCAATTGGCAATCAGGCTGGTCGAGATTGGGTGAAAGGGAGGGTGGCTTATATCTGTCATAGTGTCTATCAATCAACGGCCGGGGCCTGAATGGAAAGCAAAGGTAACCCCGGTCCTAAAGTGCAAACTGAGTGGCGTCATTGGACGGCCACGATGCCCTCCGCTTGCTTCTGCTGCCCCAGCCGTCCGCTAAGCCGTCAAACCAAAGTCAATAATTCACCGACGCGCCAACTGACCCCGTGTTCGTCGACGATGATGGCTAATGAGCAGGGCTTGAGCAGGGCCTAGGCATGGAGCTTATCAGCGTCACGTGGCCACCCTGGCAGGGGCAAAAGCAACCTGGGGCGTGGGGCGTGGGGAACACGAGAAGGCCGAGTGTAGCCGCCGTGGAGTTTGCCTCATTTTTGTCTGGAAGCGCGACCAAACGACCCCCCCGAACTCATGGCAGCCCCGTCCGTGCAGGCACTAGCAGCGAACGGCCGAGGAATGCTCAAATTGATTGGCCATTGACCAATCGGTTTGCATCGCTGATTGCATGTTATCTCGTTCCGATTGCGCAGGTCCCGGCCGCATCTGTCATTTATCGGTCGTGGATTACGACCAACACAGACCACCACCATCACTGCCTTCCACCATCCACTACCAGCCTAACACCACCACCACGGCGGAAACTACCAGCTAGCTTAGGGGAAAACACGCACAGCTAGTGAGCGCCCGACTTACACCCGGCGGTGTAATGAAATTTCTTTATTTCCTGTCCCAATCTCCCCGTGACCAACAATCAAACACTCTTTTGCCGTGGCCCCCCCCCTCCCCCCCGAGTCTTTTCAATCGAGCACTGGCCATCCGTCACACCGTTGCATTGGTATTAGGTTTGGGGATATTGTGAGATTGAGGGGAAGAGGGTGGGGAGATTATTGGGGAATACCATCTTCGGCTGCGTCGACCGACAAAAAGTTGCGGCTCTTGAGATTCCCTATGCCGACGATGGGGCTATGCGCGTGCTGCATCAGGGTCCGTTTGACCTAGCTAGACAGGGTCCCTGCCCCCTCCATACATACCTAGTTACCCAAGACCCTATGGTCATGGCATGGGCATGGCCCGCTGCCGGCCCGTCGCCGGACGTGCAAGAACGAGAGGGACGGCAGCCAATGTTCGATGCCCACCACACGCGGTCACTTGAGCGCGGATGGCATCGGCGCGGGAGAGGCGTGGCAGATACGTCCGGTCTCACCGTCCCCACCCGGCCGTCGGTTTCACGCCGCTGGTTGGCTGCTGGAGCCCTCAGTGTGGGACGCAGCCGTCCGACCAGCCCGGCGTTTGATAAAATCGACGTAACCGATCGGTCTGCCTCGGGCTAAGCCCACGAGGTCCTGGATGCCACCATACGCCAACCCAAACACAAGCCCAAGCTTTGCTGTCCTGGCCGCAGCTGTCAACGAGAGGCGATCTAAATGCGGCGCCGATTATCGGCGTATGTTAGCCCATTGGTCCACTTGCTTTAATATATACCCGTTGGTTTCCATCCTGTCCTGCCTAAGGGCGGCCCTAGACAGTGCCTAGAAGGCATCCCAGAAGGAATCCCGAACATCGCAATGCCGAGACTAGAGCAGCACCCAAAATGGAAAAGGCTTTTTTTTTTTTTTTTGGGACTTACGCCATAATGAAAATGCTCCCGCCACCGTCAGGGTCGCAATTGTTGTCGAGAACATGTCGCTGGCTCCTCTGCACCGGTCGACGGTGCTCTCGAGCGACAAGGCGACAAAACTCCAGAAGCCCGTCTTGAAACCCATCTTGAAGCCTTCGCGGATGCCGCCCTGCATGGCGCGATAATTTTTTGACTTGTGATAAAAATACCACCCCGTAGTTGTGTCGGGCATCTTGTGCGCATGCTCGGCCCGGAACCGCAGCTGGGCCATCTGCCCACCCTGCGTTGCGCCGAGCGAGAAGCCCAAGGCGGTCGACGATAGGGTGCCCATCATGAGCCGTGTCGGCGTCGAGATGGAGAGGCGGGGGAATGCATCATGCGGGAACGCTCCGGGGACATCTGCGACTATCGTGGCAGCGGCCGGGCCGGTCGGGGTAGAAGTAGAAGTAGGGGTAGGTGCAGTGTCGCTTGTTGCGGCCATGGTTGGCGACTGAGCAGCTTGGGTGGCTGGACGACGGCCAGTTGTCGGCCGGTGGGGGTGGATCGTAAGGCGCAAAAACCAGCGGTGGCCTCAGATAAAGGTCGCGTGGTCGATGAGGCTCGGACCGAGAGCGTAGTGGGTGGGATGCGCTTGGAATTTATTGCTGATCAAGCTGGGAGCTCCATGTCGTGAGGAAAAAGCTGCCAGCATCTCGACTGACATGCCGACAGTATATATATCTATACGCACTGTATACTTGGCACTGGTTTACTGAACCAGGTTGGCCGGCCGGCGGGTTCAACCGTAGTGGAATTCTTCATTTAATTTCTTTAATGCTGCCTATTTTTACAATTTAGTATATCTTTTCTTGCCCTATCTTGCTCTGTTACTTATTGCCCATTCTTTATCACCACTAGTGAAGTGTATACGTAGTTTGGTAAAATTGCAACCTGAGATCCGGTCTCATGAGTCTGGCAATCTCACACTGAAATGAGATGGCGCATAGCGAGGGATTCGGGCAGTTTAGAACCATGTATATTCTTTAAACCACCCTAATGCTAAGCTTACACGTCTTTTGCGGCCAGGAATCCCACAACCGACGTTGTATTAACGCGACATCACGTGATCCCGCGAGCAGTTTCTCGTGGGAGCTCAAAGTGCCCCTCTTCATTGGCCAAGGTGCGTGCATCATTGGTGTTCTTTTGTTCCTTCAAACAATCGACACCCATACAGCAGACTGTCAAGATGGTATGAGATTTTCTCAAAGCGCCTGGAACTTCAAATGTGTTGCGGCAGCTGACCTGTCCAGGCCGATGTAGACGACGCGCACATTTCAGTGCGATTTAAGCACGGTATCCATACCATCTATCTCTTTGTGGACGCCTTGGCACCCTTCAGCTCCGTCACTACCCAGCTCCTCGAGCTGTTGCAAGAGAGATACCCACAGGGACTAACTACATCACTCGAGCCTCCCCATACCACAGCCGTTCCATCAGACTCGGAAGCCCAGATCGCCTATGGGGTTCTGAACGTGCCCAACGATCCGTCTCGGGGATGGAAGAAGCTCAACACGCAGAATGGGGACAGCACACCGATTAGGATGGGCGTGGAGAACAATAGCCTTGTTGCGTTTGCGTTTGTGGATGACGAGGATGAAGAGGTTGAGTTTGAGGTGGAATGGCCTCGAGATGACGAGGAAATGTATGAGGCTTAGTGATGTGGCAGGGTCATTTTTGGGCAGGGGCAAGTTTACAGACAACAGAATGCGCCATGATAACGATGCGCGACTCGAAAAGCAACATGACAGTGCAATGCCGCACCCGGTTCAAGGGGTTCTGCCAGTGGGATTGCTTGGGCAGTCGGCGGGAATAGACAATAGGGTAGGTCCGGAGGCTGACAAAGCGCTGCTGGATAGACAGCCAGCCTGCGTTGGTGATTTAAACAATACATATTAGATCACGCCGTCCTTAAACAAGTTCCAGATGTTGATTGAGATTTCACCTGCTGAGTATCCATGGCGACGGTGGAAGTGTCACAAGACGCTTGGTAGGTAGTTGGCTTTATTTTTAAGCTTGGAGCACGGTTCGTGGGCAGCCCGCAAGATGACCTTGATCCACGGCAAGGCAAGGCATGGATATATCATAACCACAGCGGTCGCATCTTGTAGAATATGTGGCAAAAGCAATTCACGTCCCCAATTGCGGGTTCTAGATTTCAGACTCTGGATTTCAGATTCTCATACACCAATACGTTTACAGATTTCCATTCCAATTGCGTCAGTCATCTGCTCGGGCTACTCCATTAATCTGACGTTGCATCAAAGGAATGTGGTGCATGACTAAGCAGACATGTGGGACCTGTCCTGTCCATTCAATGCACATGCTAACAACCAAGTGGTGCGTGTCCGGGAGCTTGCAGGCAGGGATTCCAATCTTTTTTTTGGTGATTGCTTCAAACCCCCCCTTTCTCCTTTTGTTCTGTTCATGTTCTTGTTCTTGTTCTTGTCGCCGGCCGCCTCCGTGGATCGTCTCTCCCTAAAAATCCACGGCGTTTTCTTTTTCTTGCTGCCAGGTCGTTTTTTGCACATGCAGTAGACTACATGTCCGTCGTGGCCTTTCTCCGCCATGGCTTGCGCCTTGTGGTGCCCCTGGCGGTAGCCATCACCATCTACCTCTACATGTTCCCTTTCTTCCAGAGCTGCGCATTTCCTTCCGCGTCTGGCACCGGCCAAGATGCCTTTGAATTGACAAAGAAGCTGCATTGGCCCGCTTCGAGGAACGAGCTGACCCCAGAAGATCGCCAGAAACTGGCCCCTTTCCGACTCCTTGCTCTTGGCGACCCGCAGCTGGAGGGCGACACCTCGATTCCCATCAACCATCTCGGCGTATTCCCCCACCTCAGAGAGGCCTTCAGACATGCCACTTTTCAGACCAAGCACTCGTCACTTCGCGAACGATTTAAGAAGGTCACGCACGAAGTTGTCGACATCGCATTCGACGACGTATTCCACATCCTCGAGTCCTTTCGCAAGCGCTTCGATCATTTCGGAAACGACTTTTACCTCGCCCACATCTATCGCATTCTTCACTGGTGGGCGGTTCCAACCCATGTGACGGTTCTGGGCGATTTGCTGGGCAGTCAATGGATCGATGATGCCGAGTTTCAGAAGCGAAGCAGGCGGTTCTGGAAGCGAACTTTCAAAGGCGCCGAGAGGCTGCCAGATGAGCTGGCGCCCTACCCTTCGTCAGACTACAGCGTATCCGGGTACCTAGATGGAAGCGAAAAGGAAAAAAGCTGGGCCAAGTGGCTGCTCAATGTGGCCGGAAATCACGATGTTGGATATGCCGGAGACTTGACCGAGGAGCGCCTGGAACGTTTCGAGAGGGCTTTTGGCAAGGCAAACTACGATCTTCACTTCCAACTTCCCATCACCGATGATCATCAGCTTGTCAAGATGTACCATCCCACCGAAAACCCCGATTCCGATCGCCTCCGTCCAGAAATCCGAGTCGTCACCGTCAACGACATGAATCTCGACACTCCAGCCAAATCGACCGCCCTCCAAGATGCCACTTACCAGTTTATCAACGATGCCATCTCCGCCTCTAGCCCCGTCGACTCCAAGGGTGATTTTACCATTATTCTGACCCATATCCCCATGTACAAGCCCGCCGGTATTTGCGTCGACTCGCCGTATTTCAGCTTCCACAGCAAGCAGGATGGAGGGGGCCTCAAGGAGCAGAACCAGCTCAGTGGCGACGCCAGCAAGGGTTTCCTGGAGGGTATTTGGGGCATGTCTCCGAGGAAGGATGCTCCCAATGGTGGATATGGGCGTCCTGGCCTGATGCTGAATGGACATGACCACGAAGGCTGCGACACGTATCACTATATCAACCAGACAAATGGCACCTCGGCCTCAGCTCGTTCTTGGGAAGTGGCCAAATGGACTGATGCCCAATCCAAGGGTATTTTTGGCAGCGAAGGCATCCCGGGACGTCGCGAAATTACAGTCCGCAGCATGATGGGCGGGTTTGGCGGTAACGCGGGCCTACTGAGCGTTTGGTTCGACTATGAAACATGGGAGTGGCTGTACGAGTACGCTGAGTGCCCCTTGGGCACACAACACTTTTGGTGGTTTGTACATATTGTGGATTTTATTGTATTAGTATGTATCATCGTGTACGGGATTTTCGAGGCACTTGTCCGTTCAGGCGTCGATGTCGATGCCAAGTTTTATCAGGCAGTGTCATGTGTTTTCAATGGGCTTTTGGGTAATAGCCCAAGGCGAGAGGAGCCGGCCGTGAATGGCAAGGCCGTGTCTGGGACGAGATGATTGGATCTGAGAAAATGACGCTTAGAAAGAATTGTAATATAATCTTGAATATGAATATGCATACCGATTTCAACACATGACACTGTTTTAATCAATACCAGTAGATGGGACAAACTCCTCTAGACCCTAGGCCCTCATTCTAGCACACGAAAGCAATCACTTTTACAGCCATGTAATTACGTCAACAACCAGCATAGTGTTTGTTGATGGGCACACCACACCAAGGGTTGGACATTGCAAATTGGACATCTTTCCACACCAATATCATCCAGGCCACGTCAGGAAACAAGATTGTGAGAGCAGACTTTGTTGAGTAATTGAGCACTCACTCACTCGACTCTCCTGGAAATTTCAAAGTCACTTCTACCTAGATTTTCCAACCTAACCAGCACATCGTCCGCAACAGACCAGACATATGTTCTCGTTGAAGCTTGTCTCAAGTCGATGCTCTCAGGCACAGGTAATTCTTCCCTCCATGGTATACGATGCCTTCTCCGTTAGGATCGGTGGAGGGGCAATACAGACTGACTCGATTTAATTCCACTTGCAGCGGAGGAGAGAGTGAAACGATTTTTTGGGACGCTCGGTATTTATGTCCATCGGTGGCAATTCGATCTACCAGGTGGTTCGTGGCTCGCAACTGATGAACCGAGTAAAAGTGCCCGACGTTGGAACCGAGTAGATTCCCAGCTCCACGACAGGAACCTAAAGCTTCAATCTCAAAATACGCCCACCTGAGCGAGAAGCTCCGGGTATAGTTAAGCGCTAGAGGCAATGTTATCCAAGAGATTGCCGCGGACAAAAAAAAAAAAAATCAGACCTGGGCATATGGGAAACTCAAAGATTCGGTACGTCCACATTGCGAACTCTCAAGATTTCAAGACCATCACCGAACTGCCTCCTTCCGAGACTCCAATTTCACAGGAGACGTAATCGAACTTGCGCTTCCGGTATAAACAAGGCCTGGGGTAAAAGTGATGAGAAACGACAGGGGATCAGCTCTGACTGAGCTTTTGACATGCCAACCTCTCTAGGGGAAGGGGCTGGCAATTGGGACGATCGGCGTGTGAATTCATCTTATGCACGCGACGGCGATAGCTATTAAGACACCTGTACTGTGTCTAGTTATCCACTGACCCTGCCTGAAGACGATCAGACGGTGCCCTGGTTCCAGGGGCTTGATCCCAAGGACGGCTGAGCACCTTGGAGTCTGTTGTATGCACTCTTCTTGTCTTGGTTCATTGTTCGTATTTTCTGGAAATCATAATGGTCTTGATTTTTCTGCACAAATATATACAATCTCTAACATATACGGGCAGGTATTCCTCTATTCGTCACTACTTGGGCAGCTCAGGCTAGTTCCGGATTTGGATAGCATCTGCAATGAGACGCGACGTCAGGGTCAATTGATTGGGTAATTCTTTAGCCCATCCATAGAAACCATCTGGCTTTAGTATTCTATTTTATAATCACAGCCAATCTTGGATGCTCCTGGATGTCTCCCGTCTCGTTCCTCCGTTGCCACTCACGCAGTCTCCCCTGTTCCTCCTTGAGCTGATCTTTGAGCACCTCCTGGTGTTTTAGTCCATAATACAAAGGAAACCCATCGGTGTCGGCGCCTCTCCTCCCAGCTATGACTGTATATGTATGGTTGGCCGCGTTTCTGTGCTCCTTGAAAGCCATGGTATCCTCTCCTTTGGCCGGTGGATCTAAAGCGTCTTTTGGTTCGTGGCACAGCCCATCTTCTCCGAGAATAGACTCCCCATAAGCAATGTGCCGCTGGAGTTCCCGCTGCAAGATGTCACTTCCTTCCAGTATATAGTCGTGGTGCCGCATGTGCAGCAAAGAAGTCCAAAAAATGCCCACTCGGCGAAACCTGCCCGTCACATCTCCACGGGGCCGCAGCACAAGGGCATGCACGTTGGCGCCATATCCCCCAGCGCCGGAATCATCGCGCGCGAGGACCACTGGAAGTACAAATAGCCGCTCCCCGTCAGGAATAACGTCCGGCTTGTGCTTCTCCTCCTTCTCTCGTCCCTCGGAGCCAGCGTCGAAGCCGTAGGGTTCTTCCCCAGAATCCCAATCGTAGTCCTCCTTCACGTTATACGACACTCTTGGATTCTCATCAATTACCAGCCAGGGCTCCTTATACCTGGCTGGGATTAGGAACCCGTTTAGCGCCACCTGACCACCTCGCTCGCCGACGCCTAGAAAGCGACTTTCGAGCAGAGGATCACACCAGGCATCGAAAACATCACACAGATATGCCAGCTGGTAGTGGCGCACAAATTGCTTGGAGCAATCTGACCGCGCCCACGACCACGACGGCACAGCGACATTCACCCGTCCTTCGGGGCTGCGCCGCACACGCTCCCAGAGCATATCGTCAAGGAGAGTCTGCCGCCACAGGCCGGCGAGATATGTCGCTTGGTGTTCTTCGTCGGGGTTAAAACCAAAGTTTCGAGCACGCAGGATACGCTGCGCCAGACCAGTCATGGCCGGAAGCGTGTCGGAGGTACGGGTGAGGCCGAGGTGTGTAAAGTCTTCAACGAGAGAGCGCCAGAGCAAGGCGAGGTTGTCGTCTTCCTGCTCGTCCTCAACATGCCCGTCCCTCTCCTCTGCCACCTTGGCCTTGTAATCCAGCTCGGTTCTATATGCAGCACGAAATCTATGCTTCAGCGGCGTTTCTGACCAGTACGGCTGACCCGACTCAGATGCACACCCGCACCGGCACTCCAGAACAAGCTCTAGCGGCGTAAAGTAGAGCATTCGGCGTGACAGTGCCCGTTCCTGGAATACCCATGCACGCTTGAGCAGCGGCGACACGCGGTCTGGGTGATGAAAACCGCTGGTTCGGTCGTAGGCAAAGAAGGCCGGGTCCGGGAGCAAGCGAATAGCAACCTTTTCGGATGATTCATCTTCTTCTTTATTATCACGAGTGCCGACTGTCTCTCTTTTAACCATTCGGAACAAGCCCTCGTGGCCATTTTTCGATGACGCAGCCGCCAGCGTCAACCGCGCGTTCTCATACACGCCGGCCATTCGTTTCGCCTCACGTGCCCAGTCTTGCGCATCTCCCTGCACGATGCACAGTGAGTCTATCCACAAGTAGCGCACGCCCAGCTTGCGGGTGAATATGATGGCTTCCCGGAAGGTGGCGTTGAGTTGGTCCCAAGGAATTCTCTGTTGGAATGCCTCCAGGGTGTTGGGAGTGGTTTCGAGTGGTGTCTTGTCTGGAGGACCCCAGCAGTGGCTGAGGCAGACATATTCGGCCTTTTCCGAGCCGTTGGTCACGTATACCCGCGGGTCGGCTGCCAGGAGGCTTAGGTCCTGTCCGAGATCCAGCACCCGCGTGGGCAGTTTCCAGTCGTCTGGGTCGTGGACGTTGCACTCGACGTGCGTAGAGACACACTTCTCCAGTTGGGCTTGCACCCATGCGACGGCCTCGTCGGAGCCCGTATCCCCACACCGCGAGGGCCTTGTTTGGATGGCACTTTCAAGTTTCTTGCTAGTTAATGTGCCGTCGTCTCTCTTTGGATGAAATATCTCATATCCTGGCGATGATATTCTAAACTCCTTGATCCTATCTGGCGACTTCTCGCTCGGGCCCGTGACAAATTCGGTGAGCAAGCCAGGTCCAGTCATGAAGTATGTCTTGAGTTCTTCGGCGTCTTTTGCTTTCTGCCAGTCCTTCTCTGCTGCTAGCACAGGATACAACGTTGTGAGTGTGAGCGACAATCCTTCAAGCCCGCCCTCTTTGACGAATTCGAGACGAGCATTCTGAAAGTCGATCTGGTTCTCGGACCCAATCAGGAGAGCAGATGCGTCAAGAGCAGCGCATCCCTTGCAGCCCCTGCTCTCGGCGCTCTCAGCAAGCTTACTCAATGTGAATCCGTACGGCACGTCCATGGCTGGGAGCCGGCCGAAACGACGCCATTGCCGTCGTAGATGGCTCTGTTCTAGGTCCAGACATATGTCGCAGACTGCAATAGTGTCCAGAAATGGGTCTTCTTTTGTGCCGGCCATGACGGTTGGGTTGCAAACATTGCACTGGCAAAAGATGGCCCGTCATCCATGCCATGATGAGAATTACGTGAGGGCAAGGCAGCCATCATGCGTCGGCCTTGGTTAGGCCACTGGCCACGATTAAACATTAGAGTGGAACAGCCCCCAAAGCACTTAGTAATGCGAGTGCTACCTAACTGGCTGTAAGCCTCGCAAGTTAAGGCGGCCCCCAACCTGACATGTTCAAAAGGCTTCTTGCGGCAAAGTCGTGCAAAAACTCGACTTGAAAGGGTGGATAGATCCGAAATGAATCACACGAGACAAAACGACAAGCAAGACGCCGAGTCTCGCAGCGAGTCCCTTGGCGAGGGCGAGGCTGGGGCTGACGACCTGGACGAGCTCCAGGGTGTCGATGGCCTCACCATTACAGCACCTCTAACCATTGAGGGGCAGCTTCGAGTTTCATCAGCAAAATTCAACACCATTGCCAAGATATGCGCCCGGGCTGAACGCAAGGGATGGTCAGTGTCGAAGCTCGATGCCTGCATCCGCCGTTCGCAAGCCATTGCCAATCTCATCAACCCCGACCTCGCCGAAGAGTTGAGGAATCGCAAAATAGGCGCCCTCTCCAATCTCGGCCGGTTCTACGGCATCCACTACACTCACACAAAAGAACTATCGAGCATAGAAAAATCCATTGCTGCCGATGAAGAGGCTGTGCTCCTTATCAACTCGACACCCTTTTCGCCCTCAAAACAAGAAGCTCGCTCCGAATTAATCTCACACCTCGCCTTGGGGCACCACAAGTGGCGCAAGGAAACCGGAAGTTTCTTGCCACCACTGCGGGAGGGGGTCCTGGACCCTGATGAATCTGTCGGTGACGGGGGAGGAGGGATTGGCTTGCCCGAGCACGCATCCTGGCTTTTTGCGCTGGCACGGACAGCAGCAGACCCAGGCACTGAAGAGGACGGAGAGAGTAGTAATGGCCACAATTCAACCCCTATACCCACCAAAGATCTCGAGCTCTGCATCGGCATGACATATGAAGCCCTGGAGATAACGACGCCTCACCACACGCAGTGGGAAGACATGGTGAACGCGGCCCGCGACTGGCAGCGACTCTGGTCAGCACAGACAGGCAAGATTCCAGATACGGAGATTGCGACGCTGCTCTTCCGGAAAGGCGCAAGGTGGGTGCCGGGCGAGACGGAACACAATCCCACCTTTGAGGTGCCGCATGTGGTGAGCGTGGGAGACCTGGATGCTCCGCCAAAGAACCGACCCGTCATAATGCCATATCTAGCGGAACGTGGACCAGTTGGAGGGAGGAGGGAAAATCAACTGGCAGTTCCAGAGAAGGGGTTTCTAGATGAGTTGCGGGGCTAGGAAGCTGAAACTATCTAGAGAGTATGGAATGACCCAGTAAATCACGGAGAAGGGACACTTTCGGTATTCCATCTCGTCTAATATTGGGAGCCCGATTGCTATTCCGCTCATCAACTGCGCTTCGCGAAAATCGTTGCTAGTTTAGACTTTGCTGGCATCTGCGACTATGCAGAGCCTCAGAAGAATAAAGAGTGGCAGGATCATTCTACAGTGCTTGCTGCAGCTATCGCAAAGTGGTTATTGCAACATGTACAATCCAATGATGTTGACCAAGAGCCCACAGCAAACAATACTCTACAGAGCAGCAAGTGCAGATACACTAGAAGGCGTAATGTGTTACTTGGTTGGATGTGGGTTCCGTGGATATTATCCTACTAGTAACTACGGCAAAACCAAGATGTTTCGTCTGCACTCCTTTAGGGTAATGTATGGACCAATACTAAGGATTGGTTTACGATAAATGGTGTATTTGGATCGCTTGACAGTTTGGTGCTCTACGCAAAGCGTTTCTGGAAGAAAGTTCTGACGTGGTCTAGGATCTGATCAATGAAAAGGGGGTATATTGCCTAGACGGGGATGTAGACTACCTACTTGAGTATCCTGGTGGTTTAAATACGGCTGCTATGTTGCCTCCGTGTAAATGTTTTGAATACTACATGTTTAGTTCATTGGTTACACAGGTAAATGATTGTCTTGCTGCAAACTGAATCAACTAAAATCAAGTTCTCGAATGGATCCCCAGTACTTCCGTCCCCTAAAGTAAGGACTTATTAGGGAGGTTGGTTCGATTACTAAGGATGCCCCTCTCTTTAAAAGATATTCGGCTTTTTATATAATGTGCCGAACAGGTTTTGGATTGCTAATGACTTGTGATTGGGCTCCCATTGAGTTGAAGGATAAGGTGCGCCCCACTCGAGGAATGACATTTGTCTTTTGGTGGCGCCATCTCGCTCACATTTTTACCTTGTGGACATTTTGTATAACATCGCCTTGAAAATGGACTCGGGGTTCGAATACATCAGTATTGATCAGACTAGTCTCGACCAACAACAGCTGGCAGCCAAGTACAGGGACCTTCGTCTCCTCGCTTTGCAACAATCGCCGGACGCCTTCTCCTCCACGTATGAGCAAGAGGCACAATACTCGATAGACGATTGGGTTGCTCGTTTGTTTAATCTGACCAAAAAGACGTTTATTTGTGTCGACAAACATGGTGGAGTATGGGCCGGCCAAGTATCCGTCCTTGGGCCCATATCCGCCGACGCCTTCCGTCTCCAAGAGGAGGCTGGCCAGCCGGAGGTTTTGAGCGACGATGAAGAGGAAAGATGGCAGATGACTGGGCTCTATACGCTACCTAGCTACAGGGGCAAGGGACTGGGGAAAGAACTCTGCAAAGTAGCGTTCAAATCTCTCGCCGCAATGGCCTCACATCCGAACAAGGTCCGAGTGAGAATCATGGTCAAGCCGCAGAATACTGTTACAGTCAGATTGTATCAATCTCTGGGCTTTGTCGATTCTGGGCGATGCACCTTGGAAGAGGCTCTCACAATCAATGGGGAACACGTCCCCGAGAATCCGCCGGCAGACAAGTACAGGACAAGGGCAGGATACATAATGGAGCACATCATCATTCGCCAGTAGAGTGGCATTCTCGCGAGTTTTTCTTGTCTTTGTTTTTCGTTGGTGGGCCGAGGTGCTGTCATCGGGAGACACCTCGGCATAAAAGGAGAAGAATCTCGCCTGCCGGATCTCTTGTACGACGGTTGCCTCGTCATCCCCAGTAGCACAGATCGGATAGTGTTTTCCCGGTTACTTGGTATCCGGACCGTTTCATGGCGTTGCCATGCATCTGCCGAGCTCACACTGGCCGCAACTAGAACTTGGCATGGTAATGATCGCGAAGGGTAGGACTGGTTGCCTGGAGAACTTCATCCCAGAGGGCAATTGAGTTGCACCGTGAATTTGACAAAACTTGGGAAATGATGACATGATGATACGGTATGGAGTATATAAATATAGGGAGAAGAAGTTTCATATGGGAAACCATAAACCGCCAGTAATCTCAGACTTGTAACAGAATCAAATCAAACCACCCTACGCTTCAAGCTTCAACGCAGCATCCTCATCATGCATTGCCTCTATCAACTCATCTCCCTCGCCACCTTTGCTACCCTTTCTCATGCCATTCCTCCGCTCTCAAACCCGGGCGTAATGCATCAACAACCCATGAAGAAGTGGCTCCTGAGTGACCCGGCCATCACCTCCATGGTCACCGGCCCCAACCCACCAGCAGTGACGGACTATCGCAGCATGCCCCCAGGAACATACACGGTGACGAACCCCGACGGCTCAGTCGTCATCATCATCGTTGCAACCCCGACACCCTCGTCGACGCCAACTATGCCGCTCAAAACATCCACCTCGCCGACGCCGCTGCCGACATGCCCCCCCGAATGTGATTGCTCTCACATCAACGACAAGAATAGTGACCAGTAAGGGCCAAAAAGTCCATGCCTGGGGAGGATATGGCTGACAGCTGAACCAGGTATTTCCAGTGCATCACCAATCCAAACTGTCGGTCCTGTAGGGTTGGCGGACCCAGCTTTGACCAGCGAGCGGCCTGAGACGAAGGATTGAGCGAGACAGGCAAGTTCACAGACGGAGAAGGCATGTTTAGCGCTAGCTCCAAGAATAGCAATTGGCCATTCAAGCCCAGATTGATTGACAGCATCAAATTGATTCGTGACTTTCCGTTTTGTTTTACACCTACAGGGCATACACAGTTACAACTAATATACAACCCCCTTTTCACACAGCGTTATATGCCAAAAAAAAGAAGCCCAGCCCCAACCCCCCCGTTACAATGCAGAGTCTATACGCGGAGCCCTCCTCCTCTTAAACTGATGATGACGCCCGTAGTCCGAAGCCTGCGTGGTACAATTACAAAACATTAATTAGTGGAGATGTCGTTGCTCCCTGGCACCATTTTAAGCCTTCTTTTCAGGGCCGTTAAAGACGCCCGAGAAGGAACCCATCATGCTGTTCATGGCCTCCTTCTGCATCTTCTCCATCATCTCCTGCTCTTCCTTCAACCACTTCTCACCGTTCTCGCGGATCTCCCTCTCCAGGAGCTCGTAATTTCGCTGGCCACGCTCACGGGCAATATCCTGCAACATCTTGCCCTGGGCAAAGGCCTCGCTGGGGGTGGGCTCACCGTCGGGCGAAACCATCATGCTCATGTTGCTGGGCTTCAGACCAAGCAGGCTGCCCAGAGCGCCGACACCAGACGAGTGTTTTGACTTTTCGGCAAGTCTTCGAGCTTCAAACTCCTTACGGGCAATGGCCTCGCGGCGGGCAAACTCGGTGGGGATGTGCTTACCCTCGAATGACTTGAGGACCTTGCGAACATCCGAGTATTGCATAGTGTGGATGTACTCGAGGAAGGGAATAAGACCGACGAGCTCCTTATCGGCAGGGTTGCCCTTCCAGGGCTCAAGGACAATGGCGTTTTCGGGCTGGTTGCGAATGTGCTTGGAGTTGGTGTCGATAATGATAACCTTGGACAGATCCCGGTTCAAATATGAGAGATCCTGTTGCGAAATTAGCAGTGGTTCAGAAAATTCATCCCATTGAGAATTGCTCACCTTGACAATCTCGCCATCTTGGAACTTGGTAGCCTCTCGGTAGAGGGGCCACATGATGAATCGGAAGGGGTCCAGTTTTCGCACGACAGGCTCGCCAGTAGCAAAAGGCACAGTGGTGAAGAGAACCAGCTCATAGTACTGGCTGAGGTATCGGATGAAGTAGTCGACACCGGGGCGCTTAGCGACTCTCCAGCCATGGTCGCGGGACCATTCGCTGTGGAGGAGAAGGTCGTCCAAGCTCAGGCAGAGGGTGTAGGGTCGCTCGAAGCTGGGGTCGGGGTCGGGCAGCAGCTTCTCGAATGAGGGTTCCTGGTAGTAGGAAACGGAGTCGGTCCAACGGGCCTTTGCGCGGTCCCAGAAACCAATGGGGCCGGAGCTCTTGGCGGCCTCGGGGTATCGCTCGTTCTCGACGGCGTCGAAGTTTCGGCCTATGTACAGCAAGCCAGCGGTGGCGCCGGCAGCGGAAGCAATAAGAGAGAATCGGGTCCACCACTTGCGGTTCTGTTCGGTGGTTGAAACGTATTCGGGTCGCTCTCGTCCGCCACGGTCGCCCTTGGACTGAGATTCGGCCTCCTCGGCCTCCTCGAGAACCGATTTCGATTTATTGTCCTTGCCCTTCAATTCGTACTCTAGTGTTGAGGGAATACCCTGGGTCAGGTCGGGAAGCTTGTCAAATGGGATCTGCTCCTCTTCCTTGGCCGATTCGGCAGCTTTGTCTTCCGATGAGCGCACATTTTCCTGGTTAGCCTCGGTATTGGAGTTCTTGGGTTTTGACGATTGGGAAGGTTCTGAGGGCCCCTTTTCGCTGGAGTAGAATCGGAGCCAAGGGGAGAGGGCGATGGGAGCAGGCGCAGGACGGGCTCGAATGGCCGGGGTGGCAACAGGGCGGGAGAGGCGCGAGGCCATCAAGCCCAGGCGCGAGGCCATCAAGCCCAGGCGCGAGGCCTGGGCTACTGATCTGGACAACATCGCAGAAAACAAATATGAGGGCCAGAAATAGGAGAGAAGAGAAAAAGGAACGGAGCGCAGGAATTGAGTCTGCTGGAGCTGGAGTCGGGTGGTGATGTGGACTCGGCTCAATGGATCATCTGCTGCGAGCTTTTGCAAAAGTTGTTGGTGGGTTGACCTGAGGCTCCGCCATCGCATCGCACCGTAAGCCATCGAAAAAAATCGAAAGGCCAAGGACCTTGGGGGGGCGCGAATTGATTTCTGCCGGTGTTTAGCCGGACAGGCCACTTTTCGCACGACCCCACTACCCACGCCAAACGCCATGAGCTGCCAGAACCGGATTTTCTGATTGGCCGATGTCGTCATGACTGACTATACCCATGGCCGCCAGCCATGCCTGTGCCACTGTGGCGGGTGGAGTGGCGAGCATTTGTGGGGTAAAGAACTTCATCCTCTACCCCTCCATCCGCTAACTAGTTATCCCGTAACGAAGTCATGATTCGTTGGAATCGTACGGATTATCTCTTGCACTGTCCGCTCTGACTGTATGACTGTTCCCAGGCATCATTTGGCGTCCTTTGGCCCCGGACGTTGAATGCGCCGGACAAAATCTTAACTACGGCGGCAAAGGCATAATAGAGACTTGTCCTCTCCCGTGACCCTCATCGGTTTCCCCTCACACCATCGCCATTTCGCCCCTTTCTTCCGATTACCGTTTCGCTTCTCTTTCCGATCTCCGGAATATATGGGGATCTGTATCAGTCAGCGACTCGAAACCCTTTTCCTCACTTCAACCTACCTACGCTCAAACCCGCCTATGAATAGAACCATGATGACCATTTGCGCTGCATTCTAGAGGGTGGTTCTTGTTAGCCCTTCACCATTCTTACAATGGCACCACCCTCTGCGATAGACGTTCCTCAAAATTGCCCTTATCGACCTTGAAAGCCCGCCCTCAGTGCCTTAACTTGACTGACCTACGACTGCTGACCGCAACCACGGCGCAACGTTGCACTTTCTTGCCTCACCAGGTGCAGATACAACACAGCTCTCTCTTTGAGATTCAATCTCGAGTTGAAACTCTCCCCAAGTCGGATTCGCATCTCGTATCTCCGACATGCCTCGACGCCCCGCGAAGAAGGGCACGGCGGCGCCCAAAAGCACGGGCGTCAAGTCGCTGCGCATAACTATGCCGACCGCGGCCCCGGCCCAGTCGTCCAAGACTGTCGCGGCCGACGATGCCGCCAAGAAGACTGTCACCGAAGATGATGTGGAAAAATTCTCAATTGCATCCCTCACTCTCGACACGCCTCTTAGACCGCTCACGCGCCCGCGGCGTGTCCCTGCAACGCCATTCCACTTCTTATCGCTGCCGTCGGAACTGCGCATGCAAATATATGCTTACTACTTTGACGACGTAAATGGTGTCATTGACTTAGACCCGACCAACTATAAGCGCTACCATAAAAAGCTCGGGCTGTTCCGTGTCTGCAAATTGGTCCATCGGGAGGCCTGTTATTATTTTTACAGCACTCGACCATTCCGTCTCTTCTGCACGACCTACCACATCAGCAAATACTTCAAGACGAAGAGACCTCTTCTTGCCAGGTTGAGAGAACACCAACGCCAGGCCATCACGTCTCTTGAATTGCGCGTGGGACCTGGTTGGAGTGACCCACCCAAGGGATGGGCAGTCAACCCTGCACTTGGTCTCAAGGACTGTGGCGATGTGCAGAAGATCACTGTCTACGTTCAATGCGACCCCAGTGCCGAATACTTCAGTGAATTTCGCCGCAGCGATGGCTTTTACACGGAATTCTGCTCAAACCTCCTCACAGACGTATTGAACGAATTACCTTCTGTGCACACCATCGAGTTTGATTCGTATCCCGGTATCAAAAAGAGTGGCAAGATGATGCAGGGCTTCTTTGAGGTCGTTTCACAGTACCAGCTCACTATTGAATGGGGACCCGACAGGGGATGGACAGACGACATGAATGAGGATAAAGAAGACCCCAATGCTGCGGCTGAAGCATTTAGGGAAGGCCTTGAAATGATGGGAGGGGTCTCATAGGATCGCGGCTATGGCATGCATACGACTTTACACGACTTTCTTCACGGCAATGATCCATCGTAGCTATGAGAGCATAGAATGTTTTTTTTTCATATGGTATATAACATTATCGACACCTCTGTTTCAATCCCGTTTCAAAGCATAAAAGCCCATTCATTGTAGAGCATTGCACATGGTATCATCTAGTTGCTGTCAAGATGTCGAGAGCCCACCACGTCTTGTCATTGTCGCTTATCGAGTTTATAGTTCCCTCACTGCACACCTAGGTTAGCCAAGGCATTGCGCAACTCCTTCACTGCAGTCGGGACATCGTCAAAGTTCAGTGCCGATATCGCCCACTTGGCATGCTTTTGTGCCTGATTCATAGACTTTTGATCAGGCTTAAAGTTGCCCACCGGCGCGGGAGCAGGCGCAGCCACGCGAACAGGCGCGGGATTAGGGACTGGTACTGGAGACGGAGCAGGGAAACTCGGGGCAGAAGGCTGCGGCAGCGCAGGAGGAGGATTTGACATGGCAGGGTGAGGGACGCTTGGGGTCGTGGACCAAGAAGGAGGGGCCGAGGGATCAAACGAGCCCGAGGGGCCAGGCGCTGATGGACTGAACTGGGAGGGAGGTTGGAGGGGGATATGTGGCATTGAGAAGCCAGAAGGTTCCTGGGAGGGGAGAGGAGTCGAGGTTTGGCTGACTGGCTGGACGGGAGGAGGAGCAATAGGGTCAGTCGGAGCAGGGCTTTGGCTTAGAGGCGAAGGCACAAAAGGATCGGGGGATTTCTGTGCGGGAGGCGGAGGCGGGGGAAAGTATCCCTCACTGGAAGCTGGGGGTTGCGGTGGCGGCTGGTCGACAAAGGTAGGCAAACCCGACGGCTCGCCTCCATCAGGAGCATCTTCGACCATCACGGCGCGGGGAGATGGGCCCGAGAGCTGCTGGACGTCTGGATCATTGGGGTCGAGGGCCGGGGCGACTTCCTCCTCTTGCTCGACGGGTTTGGGGTTCGATTCGTTGGGGTCCTTGCCTTCACGGATGGCCTTAAGGATACGAGCGGCGTTCCACTTTGCAAATTTGATCTTGGCTAGTACTTCGGGTTCGGGGGTGCCCCATTCACGGGTGAGGTCGAAAAAGGTGGCGGCAGCGTCAAATGTGTCGGCCGTTTGCCTGCGACGGAGCTTAGCAAGGACCGTGACAACAATCACCTCAAGAAGCGCACCTTGTCACCTTGTTGGCTCGTAGAGTACGCTCAGCGCGCTCAAACGTCTGCTGGGCGAACTGTTCCACATAGGCCTGGCCTGCCGTATTATCTACAATGGCATCGTCGTCTGGGCGCTCAGTCTTTGTCTCTTCGAGGCGCTCGAGAAGCGCCTTTGTGTAGTTGAAGGTGTCCTCGTCGGTGGTGTGGAGGTTCTTGCCCACGATTTGGTTGACGGCATGGTACTCGCCTGCGAACGAGGAAACAGGGACATTGTTAGCAAATATACTCGATGTGCTATAAGCGTGCAGACGGACACCAATATGCAATGGCTGGCTTGATGGTCCTCAGCTGATTTGCGCGGTTGATGAAGCGCGAGACCTCGGGGATCTTGAGAGCGGCGGGAAGAGGCTCCGCCATAGTGATCGCAAGGGGTGGTGGCGCGATTGGAAGCGAGAGAGAAAGGACAAATCGTATGCGGGTTGGATGTGATGTTTTTGAAGGGGAAAGGCAACAATATCGCTGCCTATCGAGTCGCTGATGGGAGAATGCCTAGAGGCTGGAGAGTTGGATCCAAATCCCCCACCTCAGCCTTGTTGACGTAAGTCGCTTGGGACGACATTGGTGGGACTGCTGCGCCACAAGGTTCTCTGGGGTGTGCCCATCATGATTGAGACAGCTCACGCCACCTGTGGCTCCAGCTCCCCGGTCTGTGGCCGAATTGGTACCGTGGCGTTTCGCCTTCCTTTTTCCTGTTGAAACGTTCCCGAAGATGCCAGTTTGCATCCTTTGTTTGTTGACAAGTAGTTGGCTGCCTGGCCTGAGACTATAAGCTACGATACTCACCTTAACCCCAGAGTCTTGAGACGCTTCCGCCTCTAATCTCTTGTTCTTGTTCTTCTGTGTCTCGAATCCTCCCTCTCACTGACTCTCATCCCGTCGCGCCATGTATAACCCCACTGTCCTCGCGACGTTGACGGCGGCGCTCGCTGCTCTGCCCGCCGCCCAAGGTTTTTACACCAAGAACTCGCCCGTGCTCCAGGTCAATGCCGCCGACTATGATAGGCTTATCGCTAAATCTAACTACACTTCGGTATGCTTTGCGCGTGTCCCTCTTGGCTTCTTGGGGCTTAGGTCGCCACTCCACTCAACATCGACCGTTAACCCACCCGTGTAGATTGTCGAGTTTTATGCTCCCTGGTGTGGTCACTGCCAGAGCCTCAAGCCCGCCTATGAGCAGGCTGCCAAGAAGCTAGAAGGCATCGCCAAGGTGGCTGCCATCAATTGCGATGAGGACAAGAACAAGCAGTTTTGCGGCATGCAGGGCGTACAGGGCTTCCCTACCCTCAAGATCGTCCGCCCCGGCAAAAAGTATGGCACTCCCGTAGTTGAGGATTACAAGGGCGAGCGCGCTGCTGGCCCCATCATCAATGCCGTCTCTAGCAAAATCAACAACCATGTCACCCGGGTCACGGCCAAGGATCTCGACACCTTTTTGGACGGAGACAAGCCCAAGGCCATTTTTTTCAGCTCCAAGGGTACCACTACCGCTCTTTTGAGAAGCATCGCCATTGACTTCCTTGACGTCATCTCCGTCGCCCAGATCCGGGATAAGGAGACGGCCGCTGTCGAAAAGTTTGGCATTGAGACTTTCCCTTCCTTGATTCTCATTCCTGGCAAGGACACGGAGCCCATCCGTTACGAGGGAGCCGTCGAGAAGAAGGCCATTGTCAAGTTTCTCACCCAGGCCGGCGAACCTAATCCCGACCCTGCTCCTGTCAAGAAGGGCAGCAAGGCTAAGGGTGGCGACAAGTCAAGCAAGAGTTCCAAGTCCAAGAAGAGTGAGAAGACCAAGAAGGCCGAGAAAGCCGAGAAAGCCGATAAGCCCCCCAAGGAAGAGAAGGACGTAAAGTCTGAGGAGCCTTCTTCATCTTCTGCCACTGAAGCTTCTGCACAGACTGCCATCCCCACCATTATCCCCCTTTCATCGCTGTCTACTCAAGACGAGCTGGCCAAGGAATGTCTTGACCGCAAGTCTCACACTTGTGTGCTCCTCTTCCACCCCTCAGAGGAGACTGCTGCCGGAGACAAGGCAAGCAGCTCGCTATCCCATCTTCACACCAAGTACGTTCATGGCGGCCGCAAATTCTTCCCCTTCTTTTCAATTGCCAGTGACAGCGAGGCTGCATCTGTTCTTCCCAAGGCTCTTGAACTCGACGGTGAGGTGAGCCTGATCGCTATCAACGCTCGCCGCAACTGGTGGCGACAGTACACCGGTAACTTTGCCGTCCAGAGTGTTGAGAACTGGATCGACACTATCCGCATGGGCGAGGGTGCCAAGAAGAAGCTGCCCGAGGGTGTCATTGTTGAGGCTGCTGAGAAGGTTGAGGAGAAGAAGGCGGAGGAGAGCACTTCTACCGATAGCGCCGAAGCTACCGAGGCTACCGAGGCTACTGAGGCTACTGAGGCTACTGAGGCTGCTGAGGCCGTGGAGGCTAAGTCTGAGGAGAAAAAGAAAGAAGAGGTTGTCCATGAGGAGCTGTAAAGGACCTTTGTGCTGATAAAATATTATCCACCAAGCTACTTGAGAACGTCTCAGGTCTTAAAAATATCACAGTCATTCGACTTTGTCAAAACAAAATGCTAGCTTTTTTGTACCGTGAAATCCTGTGTATTGCTAAGATAATTTGATGTGTTACTAGTTGCAGCAATCTCAATGATTGCAACATTTACACGCCAGAAAATTATGTTAAACCCGCATAACCATTAGTTCCACTTGAGCTGGCAATGAGCTACCTTGTATTCATCTACTTCCGTTCTACGAGACTGCCTTTGATACCATGCAGGGTTGAGCTATGGCCACTTTGTACCATGTGGAATAGTGTTGAAGATTGCATTCCTGGTTGCAAAACTGAGTGACCTTATCAAAGACAAGAATTATGACACTGAAGCCTCAGAGAAGGCTGTTAGAGCATATACGCCTTAGGAACCTATATTCTAATCTTTTTCTCTCTCTGTTTTGCAAGAGCCAGAGCTCATACTGCTCGAACCTGAGTTGTAACAATTATCAGACCAGAATAACCCCTAAAGGGCCCAAGTATTACTCTGTCAATACTCAAACAGTGCTTGGGTGCTTATTGTTTTTGTAAGTTGATTGTGATTTATTCTATTCTTCCTTTGTATCCTTCATCTCTTCTCTACCACAATTCATACCGTGATGCTTTCTGACAACCCCAATGGTAAAATAGTAATCATATGGAAAAAGCATCCCCAGCGTCTTTTGCTTCTCATGCAATAGTCTTGTGTGTGACCTATACCGAGTCTGAGTTGCCACTCAGCATTCTTTCTAGAACATCCCCCTCGCCGCTGTGCTGTACCATGTCGTAAAACTGGCCCTCTTCACGGTAGAGATCGAGTGGCGACCCTGTCTCAATCACTCGGCCCTCACTAAGCACTACCACCTTGTCATAGTCAAATATGGTGTGTAGGCGGTGCGCAATGGTAACCAGTGTGCGTCCTTGTGTCTCGGCATTTTTCGAACCCAGCTCTTTCCTTAGAATCGCCTGGATGCCCTGATCTGTCTCGTAGTCCATGCTTGCAGTTGCTTCGTCCAACAACATGAGCTTGCTGCCTCGTACCAATGCACGGCACAACGAAATCACTTGCCTCTGGCCGTGGCTGAAATTCTCACCGCGTGCTTGTACTACTGTCTCAAGGGAGAGACCGCCCGTCACTTTAGCTACAGTGTCAATGGTACCATTGGTATCATTGACTCTGTTGGTTTGTAGCAACGGTGTGTTTTCTGTGGGATTGGGCTCGTCGTTCACCTCGTCGCTTTGTCCTGGTTTATTCTCCTCACGGTCTTGGAATTGGAACGATGCGATGTTGGCGCAAGACTCAATGGCCTTCTTGAGCCGTGCCGTGGGAATTTCGCCAGTCGGGTCGAGGTTTGAGGCCACAGTGCCATTGAATAGGGTGGCTTCTTGGGGGATAATGGTGAGTTTCTCTCGCAACTTGGTGCGTGGAATGGCAGTGATGTCGACGCCGTCATATAAAACGGTGCCCTTTACAATTTTTGTCAAGTTGAGCAAAGACAGAACAAGCTACACAACATGTATCCACGTTAGCAAGATTGGGTGCCAATGAAAACTCTACGATTTAATGTTCGTCACTTTGTACACGTACCGTACTTTTGCCTGAACCGGTGCGGCCAACGACAGCGACACGTTCCCCGGCATCGAATTTCAGGTTGACGTCTTTCAAAACATCTGGGCCATCAGGTTTATATCGAACAGTTACGTTGCAAAACTCGATAGAGCCGCAGCGAGGCCAATTGGCGGGGATGGCGTACTCGTGGTTTGTGAGTGGCTCCGCTTCGCCTTTGTTGATGCCATCGGTCTTCTCTTCGGGCTCCATAGCTGCATATTCCTTGACACGTTCAAACTATGAGCAGATCAGCCTCCTGTTATTCAACATAGATTTTCAACATAGATTCAAAAATACTCTTCTTGTTTAGCGGGATATAAATACTCACACTCTGCATCTCTACCTCGAGTTCATTCATCGTGCGCACCACCCAGAGGATCGCCTCACTCAGCCCGGTGGCGTTGGTCAAGGAAAAGCCAACCAAGCCAGCGGCGACTGTACCAGCCTTATTAACAGCAATTATGCCGGCGCAGAGTGAGACAAGCGCTGTGACGAAGTCGATGCGTACTGCCACCCAGCGGTTTGCATTGAAGTTTGCTTCGCTCGCCCGCGAAAATTCACGGAGGCGTTCAGCTAGCTTGTCACCAAATAGGCGTGTCATGCTACTACGAGCACGAATAACCGCCAGGCCAGCCAGACTGTCGCTAAACTGGGAAAATACAGGGCTTTGACTCGATGACACGAGTCGTCGGATCATAACAACGGTTCGTGTGTATATCTCACCTGCGATGACTCCAAAGAAGCACGTAACGAGGCCGGGTAGCATAAAGATGGGCATAATAGCCGAGACGGCGCCAAGACGGGCAAAGAGCGTCACAGACAATTCGAGAAATGCCTGGAGTATGGTTCCCAGGTTGTTGTCAAGAGAGTCCATATCGCGGCTAAAGCGGTTGACAACACGACCGACGGGTACTTTATCCCACCACGACAACGACACATGCATGACACTCCGAATAAAAGACCCGTGAAGGCGACGCGCAGCGATCCAAGCGCCATTGGTGTAGACGAGAAAGCTCAGCCCTTCAAGGAGCACTCCACTGACAACGATGGTGACATATATGCCTAAATAAAAGGAAATGTTGACAGCTTCGTCACGCGTGTAACTGTTGACCCAGACGGAAAGCCAATAGGTTGTGGCAACCAGAAAGACATTGACAAGTATGGTTGTAAGGAATGCAAAGGCGACGTAAAAAGGTCCGCCGAAATATGCCATATACTTGATGAATCCAAGTCGACTAGCTGTGCCACTTGCTTTCATCTCGTCGGCAATGTCATCATTCTTGGTTTGGGATGGTGCCAGCTTGGCGTTGGTGGTCTTCTTCTTCTTCGCTCCATTCCCATTTACGCCGCTGGCGAGTGCCGAGGCTTCTGCGGCATCCTCAACAGTCTCTTCATGTTCAAGCACCACCGGCTCGCGGACCACGCCGATATTATGTACTGCACTTTTAGTCACGCCGTCTTCGAGCGAAATGGCCAAGTCGGCCTGCGCCGAGACCCATGGCATTTGCGTCACCAGGATAACTGTGCGGTCTTTGAGCAAGTCAGTGCAGAAGCAGAATTTCCAGACCGCAGCAGCGGTCTTGGTGTCAAGTGCAGAGAAGGTATCGTCAAGCAAAATCAAAGGGGCTTTACTATACAATGCCCTAGCCAATGCAACACGCGCCCTCTGACCACCCGACAACGCAGTGCCATTCTCTCCTACCTCGGTCTGGTCGCCGCTTGGGAGACCTTCAAGGTCAATGGCTAGGCAGCAGGCTTCCATCACCTTGTTGTACCGTGTTTCCTCAAGCTCGGAGTGGAACAAAATGTTGTTACGAATAGTGTCACTCTGGAGCCAGGCAGTCTGGGACGCATACGCGACGTTGTCTGGTCTGACGACGGAACCACTCTCAAGAATGGTTTCTCCCAACAGGGAAAGGAGGAGAGTAGTTTTGCCACTTCCACTTGACCCGGTGATGACATTGAGGCCGCCTTCAACGAAGTCGAGCGAAATGTCCTTGAGAATAAATGATGCATTCTTGTGGCGACGGAAGGTAGCGTTCTTTATATTCGCGGGGCCGACCGGATAACGCGCCAACGGAGTCGTGCTGGCGAAGTACCTGTCCAGACGGCTTATCGAAATCCAACCATTCACGGCGTTCCGAGAGTAGTACCCAACCATGCCGATGTTCCGCTTCATGGTCATCACCAAAGATAGAGTGGTAAAGGCGATGGGGGCAGTGAGAGGTTTTTGCATTACTCCCACATAAAGGGTGAATATAAGGACCAATGCTACTATGGGAATGAGCTCAGTGGCGACGTGCATTAAGGTTGTGAGCACCGTGATACGCCACAGATACTTCTGTTCCTTGGCACGCGCATCTTGGATGTAGTTGATCATGGATTCCTCCCATGCAAAATACTTGATAGCCTTGATAGACGTCAGGTACTCGGTGGTCAGAGATATTCGCGAGTCTTGCGCCTGTTTCACCTTGCGCTGCGTGGTGCCCATCAGTTGCGCTATCATCGCAGGTGCAGGTGCCATAAGAATCATGAAGCCTGTGCCGACAAGAGAGGGCCATCCAAGAAGACTACAAAGGCCCAAAAGGGATAGAGTGACGCTAATTGGAACGCCAGCAACCCCCTGCATGATGTCTCTTGCTCGAGTAATGGCGTCAACGTCACTAGCCATGAGGTTGGACAATCGGCCAGTCGAGGTGCTTCGCATGCCCTCTTTCTTCCCGCCTTGGGCCTCGATAGCATTAAGAACATCCTCTTCTAGCTCCATTGAGTCCATCGCTCGGTGATATAGCTCCAGGGTCATGCCTGATTTGACGCGGACAATCAGACGAGTCGACGTGAAGATGTATTGTTGAAAACAAATGGTTCTAGCCATGGCGGCAGAAAACATCAGGAACAACCAAAGCCCAGGGTTTAACAGGGCACCTTGGGGATCTCCGATGTATATGAGAAGTTGGTATAGGGCAAAAGGAGACACAAGCTCGAGGGCGTAGGATAGACTGATCCAGAATGCCATGGTCATGAGCTCAGCTCGCTGGAATTTGAGAAACGTCCATAGCGTCTTTTGCTTCTTCTCCAGACGTATCCTCCTAATCTCACTCAACATCTTGAGAGGCTCATCGTACCACGGCAAATCTGGCAAGTCTGCCATTTCAATGGGCCTGCGGAAGCCCTTCCACATAAGTGGAGTGAGCCATTCATACGTGAAATAATGATTGAGCAAGCTGCAGGTCTCCTCTAGCGATGGCTTTGGCTCGGGAGCGCGTGGGTGGACGTCCAATTCCATTGAAGGCGGGTTCCAGGCGCGCGGCGTGACCAAGGCCACAACGATGGAAGCGCCTAGACCTAGGATTGCACCAATCACCATTTTGTTTGGTGTGTATAGGAATTTCATCTGAAGCTGCGGCAGGATCTCGGCTGCTGCCAATATCATGAAGGAGCCAAACAACAGCATATTGACCTGCTGCTGAGCGATACGCCGCCATCTTGCAGAATTAGCCACGAGGCGAAGAAGGCCAAGAAGAAAGGCATAGCCTATAAGTACTGCATTCATCCATTGGTCCTTGGTCTCGGTTGCCCCCACGACAATAAACGCCAGCGCGACAGCACGTGTAAACTGTGAGCATATCTCGTAGATTACGGGGACTTTTGGGGCTTTTGGGTTGGGATTATTGGTTGTAGACTTGGTTCGTTGAGTCGCGGCTGTAAATGCCCAAGGTAAGGAGAGGAGAACAAGCACGACCTGAAGGTAGCCAGTTTTGACAACGTGTTGCGCCGTCTCAATCCACTCAATGCCATGACAGCTAAAAGGGTTCAGCGCCATCAGCTCCACTTGGATTGAATTGACATCTCGGTCAGGCTCACCTTGGAACTACAGTGGCAAGCATGTGAGGCGGGAGGCTCTGCGATGCCAGCCCGGGCGATAGTGCGTCCCACTGGATTGCCACGGGCATCATTTGCATGGATTTTCCTCTTGGGATATGCAACGCTAAAAAACATTTAAATGTGGGCAATGGACAGCGCCGTGTATTTAAACATAGCGCAGTGCATCTGAGATCGACACCCTTGCAGTTTTAGCGTGGGACACTGGGAGGGCAGTGCAAATGGGTAACTATTCAACAAAAGTTCCGCTCGGGTGGTGCGCGTTTAATTGCCACTTGCACGAGTTTCGAATAACGTCATTTTGTTTCTGATCACACACTAACTAACACTCCGTTGTCGACGCCAGGTCAATACTAGGGGCGGCTGCTTAAAGCTTGGTCTTGTGAGCCTCCATGCATAAAAGCCGTCTGGGCTCGTCTCGTCCCGCCGGCGTCGATCTGTGGCCACTCCATGCACAAATAGATCTTGGCTTGCGGGCACGTCGCATGGCGGGTGGGAACTAGTTACTGGGGTAAAGGTGCAGGCAGACAACAGCGCTGTCGAGGCATCCAGATATTGGCCATGTTTTTGCCTTCGCTTTGCAGGGCAGACACTCGGCCGCCCTTTGGCTCGATTATCTGCCTAATGCGAAGAGCACTATCCCGGATATTCGGCACTCCCTTGCATCCCCCCCACCCCCCCACCCCCCCCCCCCCCCCCTACCTCTGCCCTCTCCTGCTATGTTATTCGTGACATCTATCAGGAATATCTCATGTGTCGCATGAAGATAGACTTTTTGTGGATTGCTAGGTTCATATTTGTCTTTTTTTTTCACTTTTTCTTATCTATTATAATATACGATCACCTTCGCGCTCACTGCACGATATCATTAGCTAGTCTGCCCGTCACAAGTGCTCCACACTT